>MU158795.1:3641162-3668784 GCA_015888305.1 Antheraea pernyi
TGTGTCCATCCTCGAGTGGACGCTTAATGCTCCCTGTAAAACAAAAGAACTTTGAGCGCACATCCGGTGCATTCGCCGTGTCCATATTACTTGCAGTATCTGAGTCCGTTGTGCTCGCCTTGGTCGCCGTTATTCCGTCGCGCAAAATTGTGCCCCCCCCCGGAAGACGTGGGGCAGCCCGAGTCCGAAGACTCGAGGAGGGATTCTCCACTCGCGAAGCGAGCGGTACCCTCCCGGGGAAGTGTTTTTTCATATTTTGCACTTTCCATCTTTGTCGAAAAAGAAGAGTCCGTTGTGAATGCCGTGTCCGTCGTTTCCAGATCGTCGTCCAGATCGTTCGTCAAGTCAGAAGCCAGTGTCTTAGCCAGGGTCGTCGGTAAAAGGTCATCACACAAAATTGTGCCCCCCCAGAAGACGAAGGGCTGCCCGAGTCCGAAGACTCGGGGAGGGATTCTCTGCTCGCGAGGCGAGCAGTACCCTCCTGGGGGATTTCTATTCCAAGTTTTGTGTTTTCCATATTAGCTGACTATCAAGGTCCAGAAGTAAGCGTGAGTCAGCAATAGAGGAAGGTATCAGAGTCCAAAACAAAGCGAATGTCATCAGGAGAGGAGTGGTTCGGAGTCCAGGAACAAGAGCAAAGGTCAGTGAGTGAAGAGGAGAACAAGGCTCCATGGACTAGCAAGGGGACGTCACTTGAGGCGGGAGCAGAATTCAATGAACAAGCCTAGGTCGTCGCGTCAGGTATCAGCCGCCGGTCAGAGGGACCGACGTTGCCCGGGGTGCACTACGTGGAGGTTCCTGACATCGCACCCCCCGGCAGACGTTGTCCTGCCATGATAATAAAAAAAAACCTCGACAAATTATATACCTAAACTTTCCCCATGAATAATTTTATCTACTGGTGAAAACTGCATGAAATCCGTTCAGTAGTTTTTGAATATATCGCAAACAGACAGACAGACAAACAGACGTTATAATATGTGGCGATGAACGTAAAACATTCTTTTTTTATTTTTAATACTAATTTTTGATCACAGTGCAAAGGTTATTATTAGTAAAAACAAGGAGTCAATTTTAATTACACTACAATTTGTGTTTTGTATAAAATTTTCATGTATCCATGCCATGGACAACCTGGAAAACTTTAAAAACCCTTCAAAAACTTTCGCTTGCTCCGCAAAGCAGGAAAAATCACTTCTGTACTTAAAAACACTTTAAAATGTAACTTTTTTATGACGTTATCAACGAAACGCTTAGCCTTCCTATGATACGATCTTTTAAATTTTTGTGCCCATTCCACAATTCGCTTTCTAGGTCAAGATAAGTTCACGAAAAAGAGTAGGTCGAGCCTAGATTCATAGTTATGGTTTTTATCGCTTCAAAATTACTTTTATTTTGCGTTGGTATTGTGGCTAAAATATTACAAATATGTCGATGTCGTTTACGGGTGTTATTCGAACACTTTTATGATCCTAAATTTAATATTTCTTCCTGCGCGTTGATGTTAATGTTAATTAATTTATATTTTTTTTGGCAAGTTTTTGTAAGCTGCAATTGTTAGATTAGAAGGCTTTCTGGTGCAGTCTAAACATCTGGTTAATAATTATTTTATTACTCCAAATAATTTGAAAAACTAAGAAAAAAATTACCAGCACGCCCTTAGCCATAACTAGATTCTCACCTATTTTAGATTGTCATAAACTTACCAGTACCTCTAGTTTTGATGATTTTCGTGGTATATCTTTGACATTAAAAGTTTAAATATTAAAGAAATGGGACCTCTTTAAACATATCCCTCTTCAATAACCAATAACTTTCTTTATCAATTTATAAATGACGAAGTTCTGAAGAAACAAAGATTTAAAAAAATACAATCGAAATGAGAACCATTTCATGTTTTGAAGGCTGTTAAAAATAGCACGAAGTTTTAGTTGCCCAAAGCTGGGCAGAGAACACTTTGATAGATACGGAAAAG
This sequence comes from Antheraea pernyi, assembly GCA_015888305.1. Lineage (NCBI taxonomy): Eukaryota > Metazoa > Arthropoda > Insecta > Lepidoptera > Saturniidae > Antheraea > Antheraea pernyi. The sequence goes on from MU158795.1 coordinate 3,643,138, forward strand.
GGAATTACCCCATTTAAAATAAGATGAATGATCACCTTAGTTATAATTTTATTAAGTTTACCTTCACTTCTTCTAAAATTAATCTTCAATGACGTATAATAAATATACAGACTACGTGTTAAATCATAACTTGGCATTTAGGTTATTGACATATTGTTAAACAATCCATGACAAAGCAATTGTAAACCGAAATCGAGATAATTACATCGTCAAATAAATCATTCCGTACGTAAATCTTTACGATAGAATCGACATGAGTTTATCTATATGTATACCTAAGTATATTTTGTCGTTAACCTTGAGAGGCGACACGACGCCAATGGCAATGAATATTTATTTTCAGTAAAGAATTTTTAATAGTATTCTAACATTGAAACACTGTTGTATATAATGTGCAATCCTTGAATTTTTCAGTATATTTAAACTATATCTTTTATGACTAGAATTAGGACGAACACCTGTCTGAAAATTTAAAAAATCTTTGTATCGCTTTCCTTATTAACACGTTTATCCACGAACCGAGTGGTTTTGGCCTCGTTAGACGAAGACGGTAATCCATATGAATTGCATATGTTAACAAGTGCCAATATAGCAATTACACTAATTAGTTTAAAAATTATTAAACTATATAATCATGTATGTAGTATCAATTAGGAAGCGAATAATTTATTCGTGAGACAATTAATTTTAACGTAACTTGTTATAAAACAGGAACTGGTTTCTTAGTTGAACGTCTATAAATTTTTTGCTCTGTTCGTGGAATAACGGCCTTGTCGTGTCAAGTGAAGCGAGATTATCGCGAGATAAGAACAATCGTGAAATCTGTTTGTAAACCATTGTAACATGAAATAAGTTTGAACGGCTGTTAAACATGCTTTTAAGGGATGGAAACTTTGAAAAGAATTCCTTTGCTTCCGGACCACAACCCGATGTATTAACAAGTCTAAACTATGAACTATCAGTCCAATTTTTAAGTCCAATAAGTATCAAGTTGACTAACAAGCCCGTACACGCTTTATTTATGTAAAACATATCCTTGTTTATTGGTTCTTTGCAAACAATACTGGAAAAATGTTTTATGGTAGCAGAACTATACGATATATAATACTGATAAAATTTTACACTTTCAAATCACGACCATCCTTACTGAAAACTAACTGTATAAATAAAGAGTACATAGTTATTTTACTGTATTGAGTTGTTTATCAGTAAATGTAATTAGAATAACATAAACAGGAATGGCTCCTATTTCTTAATAATTCCGATTAGTATGGTTAATAATTTCAAAGATTTATATAGCTATATATATATAACCTATATAATCATATGGCCTATTTCTAATATAAGTCTATCCATTTGCATAAAAGTTAAATTTAGCGGATAAGTAAGAGATTGATAAATCTCAAAAGCGTTTGACCAGTTACCATGAGAGTTGGCAAATCGAAGGCTTATTTCATGGTCGTTTTCTAGGTTTTCTTGCTTGCTATTTTTTATATCATAGGAGGCAAACGATCAGGCGGGTCATCTTATGTTAAGTTATCACCGCCGTGTGCTTAGACACTAGCAACGTCAGGGGAATCGCAAGTGCGTTGCCAGTCTGTGTTGGGGGGGGAGGGGGGAAATGAGGAAGGGGAGGGGAGATAGGCCTCCGGCGCTCTCACTGACTGACCGAACGAAACGCAACAATACAAGCACTATTGGTTCGCGTTGGTTAACTGCGGGTCTGGTGGTAGTACCCAGGGCGAGCCGACCCATTCATGTTTAAACCAGTGATAGCTTCAGCGTGGTTTTACCACCCATTACGGATTACAAGAAATAGGTTCAAACGAGTTACCTAAATATGAATGTCATAAAATTTAATATCAGAGCCACTTTTGCGTTGTCGACCTCATTGAACATTTGGGTGAGGCTATTCGTTTACTTACACGTGAATTATATTGCAAAGTGTAAACTTGATATCAAAATTCGCGAAGAATTCGTCTTTGTAAGTTTCAAGGAATAGGCCCCGGTGCGTCGCGTCGCTCGCTTACCTGACTACGCGACACGGCGTCAAGTTCGTGGTTTTTAGGTCAACGGCCGTATCTTTTTAAACAATGCAAAAAATAGTATAGCCACGTCACTTCGGTGTCGGATTTCCTGTATGTATCGTTTGATATATGTGTGTGTGACGTGCGAGGCCATGCTAAGAATTGCATTAAGCTAAACTCGTGATACGGTGGTAACCTTGGTGATCGTCACGCGACAAAATACACACTATACAGTATTTTGTCAACAATATCGTCTTTATTACTTACGAGTTACCGTCATCAGCATACTATACTTTAATAATATTATAATACTTAATAATAAAAAATATAGTCTACAGCACTATGGAATAAAATAGCTCTTTATTACTAAAAATAGTCACAGTACCCGGCTTTTGATTTGGCAAGTCGGAGAGAAGATCGAGATAGTCGCTTAACTTCAGCTTCAGTTTTTTCAGGTTGAAGCGTTGTCTTTATCACATTCATTACGCTGCGTGATAGAGAGAACGTACAAAACCGAAGTAAACCGATCTTATCCGAACGTTTCACTTTTCTCCCATACGTGCCAAGTCAAAAGTTTGTCAAAGGGTGCTGTACCAAGATTATTTCCTACAAACATACCTTTATGTCTTTACATACTTTACACAGCTTTATGTCTTTATAATATAAGTATTAATATATAACATAAAACTGTTATTTTGAAGAAAGCCTTCTGAAATTATATTTGGTTTGGTGCGCTTGGGAAAAATGATGAGAGTGAATTTTAAAGTTCGCGCGCACACAACGACACCTAAAAGCGACACCATGAAGTTGGTAATTAATTGTCTGTCAAGTTATCGTGAGAACTGATAACTATATTCAAGGTAGTTATTCAAGTATTAGTATTTATAATAATACGTGATATAAATATACGTGTGTAATTAATTGTGTGTGACTTTAAATAATATGGTGATGAATGATAAGTTATTGTGAGTATTCGTGATAAAAGTGATTTTATAATATAGCAGTCCGGTGAAGCTGTTAAGACCTTGCTAGGTCAATAGCGTAGTCAGTTCGAAAAACATAAAACAGTGATTTTATATTATAAAACTTTTTTAAGTGGGTTTATAGTTCTGAACTTAACCGTCGCTATAAATAAATAAAATATATTTATTTGTCTATATTATTAATTACATTATTATTTGATAAATAGTTTATTCCACTTATTTCTGATAGCTTATTTGATTCGGTAAACAGACACATAGAATTTTTAAAATAATATTTATATAACATTTAAATTTAATTATAATTTTTTGATTAAAGCGTTATCAATTGCATTTAATGTCTTTTGGTTAACAAAGGATAACTTCTCACGTGCGTACATAAGTACAAACATATGTTTATTTATTTATTTTAGAGTGCCTAGTGTCTAATCTTCTCTGTTTTTATCATTACCGTTTTGTCCCAATTAAAACACTTAGTAGCATATATTACACTGCAAAGTGCTACCTGCCAGTAGGGTTTCGTTAACAGCGGTACAGCTGCTGCATCGGTTTTTTTTTCGAACTGACTTCGCTATTGACCTATCAAGGTCTTAGCAGTATCACCGGACTACTAAGGCGAGCGCTTAAGGCACTCAGCCGATTTTATTTTGGAACTGCATCAGATTATATATCTAGACTTACAGTATGGCGACAGAATATTATATGTAAGGAAAATAATAACAAAACACTTGCCGACAAATCCAAATTTATAAAAAAATAAAGGAAATTACATTGTATTCTTTTTACACATAAAAACACAATAATAAATTAGTTGTACTTCAAATTAGATGGTAACGATCGTGTCGTGTGAAACTATAACAATATCGGGGTGACGAAACGTTGTCTATTGTAGAGTTAAAATGTATGTCAAAAGTTATTCCGATAAAGGCGTAGATTAAACGATCCCACACACGTGTGTCGTTCTAATACATCGAAATTGACTTTGCTGTGCGTAAAAACCGCTGGACCAGTTATCGTGTTGGGTCTATCGTCACGCACCCCGATAGTTCCTAACGCATGACGATAACGTCTTCCCACACCTGCATTTATTGCTTCCATAGTCAAATCTTCGTGGTGATACACGCGGCACGTCGTACAAAATATATAACATATCGTACTTACATATTTTGTCGCTTATTATATTCGAGAAATATTGATATAACAATTGTAATTACAGTTAATCGTATATTAAATGAAGATCGATTACATTTAAAGGCTTTAAACAGCATAAAGACACTGTGACAGTAATAGAAATGTGATATCACAGCGGTTTGCGAGCTCTGGCCTTGGCCGATCGAGTTCGCAATGCACTGAACGACACGTTTTAGTTAAAGATATATCTTGATAGATAGATGGAATGAACGCTTCCTTGGTGACACAATACGCGTGGAAATATACTTTTAGCAATATTTATATATTTATTATCCGCCTTTCGGTAATATTTCAGGACTCATTCTATGCAAAATTTCATCTCATCGATTTAAGTTAATTAAAGGTAGTTTATCAGTCTTGAAAGCTGGAAGTTAATTACATAAATGCTGTGGTCTATACAGAATAATAAACAAAATTAGTCCAATTTATATATCATCGCTGTGACGTAATAATTCACAAAACAAGTTGAAACCTTATCGAAGCTGTACCTAACGGAAACAATTAAACAAGCTCTAAAAATAGTACGCCTCGAAACGGGAGACGTTTCTTTGAAAGATATTTATAGCTAATAAATTAATTTTTAAATAACTCTTTCCATTATTAAAAGGTTAAAGTTGAAGCTGAACTCTTAAAATTTCGATCCTTTGTTTTTAACTGGTATAGTATAAGCGAGGAGGCAGATTGCAAGCCATGACGGTGCAGGTACACAATTGTGTCTCGTTAACTTATACCAGGTGACTGTTAAGACAGTAGCAATACTTTTGGAGGACATATCCTGCGCTCTCACTGACCGAACGAAACGCAACAATGCAAGCACTGTTACTTCACGTCGGTTTTCTGTGAGAGGGTGGTACTACCCCGGTCGAGCCGGCCCATTCATGCTGAAACCATTAATAGCTTCAGCGTAGCTTTACCACCTACATAAGTTTTTACATTGCACCCACGCATATATTATACAAATGGGTCTTGACTATATTTGCATCGATCTAAACCGCCTTAAGTCAGTACCGGTTGTGCCAAATGGTAAAAATAGCAAATGCAAGAGTCTTTTGCATTTCTGAGGATACCAATACCGTTACTCAATGAAACGCTTTATGTTTTTCTCGTCAACGCAGTGCTTTAACAGTGATGCGTGTCCAAACAAACCGACAGAGAGACAGACAGAAATTTCTAAAAATGATTGAAATGTAGTTTTTACTTATTCCAGATACCTGTAACAATTTTATTTTCGTCAAAATCTATACTAACACTAGTTGCCTCAATATCATGTGACTTATAGTATTACTGGCGCTGTGGGCGCACAGTGGTCTACATGCGACCATAGTTCATTGATTTTTTAAAGTTTGAACTTTATTAGGGCTCTTTTGCTAACTTACTTCTATAATCAATGGTTTTCATCATGGTTACTCAGTTATTTGCCACTTTTTTTTTAAATTATATAAACATAAAAAAAATCTATGTCTAAATGAAATAATAATTATAAATTTGAAACAAAAAACAGGCGGTTACATAAGGTGGTAAAACTCTCAAATTTTAAGTAAACATAACTTTACGAAAATAACTCACTCAACTCATGATACAATTCTCAATTAATTTTACACGACACCAGAGTGGTGGCATTTCTGAGTGATATTGAATTAAATGAAGTCTGTACATTATGAGGAATAGTTATATGCCTAGTAACATCGCTTGGAAAAGTAATGGATACACAATAGAATCAAATGATGAATCTAAAACAAAGATATTTTTAATACTACCAATAACTTTTGAAAAGGATTCATTGTTGTTCAAAATTCATCATCAATTGTACCAAATATAATTGCTACATCAGGTTTAACTGCATCATTGTAACCGCCGAGATCTAAGTCATGGATTACTTTCATGAGCAAACAAATTTTATTTTGAATTTACAAAGTATTTTTTGGCTCTTTTTATTGAATCATCATTTAAAGTGAGTTCACCATAAAAATACTAAATATTAAAATATTGACATTGACTTTGGTAATATTGCTTTACTCTTATGACAACATGAAGAAAAATGGAAGGAGTCCTGTCACCTAAAAAATTTGACATTCAATAACACCAAAGAGAGTAGTAATAATATTCGTCCAATAGGACAGGCGAAGGAATTAATCCATACTGCCAATTCTGAAGTTGTCAATATAGGTAGTTCTCACGGAGTAAAGACTTCTCTTTCTTCCATGGGTAGTTCTTATGTATTCTTTAAAGGCATAATCGCCAAATCTTCTTTATAATATTTCGTACATTTAAAAAAATCATCTTTTAATTTTGAAGTTGTCAATATAGGTAGTTCTTATGTATTCTTTAGTCCGTTTTCTCCTATATCCAAGTTAATGTAAAGGCATACGCACCAAATCTTTTCTATGTCCAAATTAATGTGAAGGCAGAAACGCCAAATCTTCTATAATATATTTGGAATTATTCTTTTATCCATCTTTTTTATCTTTATCTATTTGTTGATAGTAGCGTACTATCTTCTTTGTCCAGAGAGTTTGTTAATTTCCATTGTCGATTAATTAATTCAATATTCTAACAAGATGGTGGCTCCCTTGTTAGAACTTTCCATGGAGTTTTGTGGCATCTCAGAATTCATGGTCCGTGGTATTATTTTCTATTCACTTCATTTATACAAATTAACAAACTATATTACATAAAACACCACCAATTTTACACAATATAGAGTCATGTAACACAATATTATGAATAAAAAATAAAATCCACTACATAACAGACTAAGATCCCGCCAAAAACTCACACCAAAGAGAATAATAATTATTTCAGTGATTCCATAAATTATGTATCAATAAATTATTAATGTATGTTATGAATTTACATATTTATATTATTATACAATTAACCTACAATTTGACCAGTTCATTTCAAGGGCATGCAACGTCAGTCATGTTAAAAATATTGAAAAAGGTAATTGGAACGTAAGAGTAAAATGACGGATGATTCTGTCAAAATTTACATGTGTGTATATGTTGTGTAAAATTGAAGCAGTAGTGTGAGTAATGCATATTTCAATTAATTTAATGTACTTCTAATGCATTTTATATAAAATAAATAGCTTTCTGCACTTGTCCATATAAACTTTAACTATGCCAAGTTTCATGTTCATCCGTTCACGCATTTCTCTCAAAAAGGGATACAAAGTTTGGGCTTCACGTATTAATATATAGATTATGATGATGATATTAATATATATGATGATGATGATATCAATGAAATTCAATGAAAGATCATGACATAACCACCAAATTTCCACACAATTGACATAAATGTAGGCGAATTCAAATCGCGTGTTTTCCATCACGTCTAAACAAGCTCTAAAATATGGATACTACGAAGTGCTATAATCGCTAATGTATACATTTAATTCGTAAATGTATACAATGTACCTACAACTTTGTACTGGTATTTCAATTCAATCAACTCGATTCACGCTTACATAACCGTAAAAGTAGTTCATTGTACTTGGAAGTAAGTATGCATAGTAGGAGGTTATTATTCATTTATTATTTATTCCTGATAAAAAAATCAGGAAACAATAATAAAATGCTGAAACGATGTATGTATTAACGTTGGCATGTAGATATCTATGTGTTATAAATTTAACAAGCCAATCTTAGACATTGATTCACACCTAATTATTTTTGTAATTTTAATTGTAACAGTTTAGCAATAAAAAATATAAATTGTCTTAGTATGTTTTAAATGTGTTTTCAATCTCTGTTACTTTTTTATGTTAAAGGGCAGCAAACAGGTAGACGGTCCATCTGATGGTAAATGGTTACCGTCGCCTATGGGACACCTGCAATACAAGGGATATCGCTGTTGCGTTGCCGGCCTTGTAGAGTGTATGTCAATCCCTTTTTGAAGAGACCCATATCATACTTACTATTTATAAGCAAAAAACTTCATTACGTAATACCTAAATGGAATAAAAATGTTATGATTACTCATCAATTAAGAATGTGATAGTGAAATAAAAACGATACGTTCCCACGTGCACCCCGCTCGAACAATGACATCGGAAAGTGCTGCGAACAGCGAATACAACGAGAAAAGTCGAACGAATGGATTGGATGCATTACCATTTACCACCTCTCATACTGTATTAAACCTGTTACAAAGAAACAGCAAAGACTATACAATTATCTATACGTATCTCATTCTAACATAAACGAACGGCAGGTTTCCTCGCAATATCACGGAACGCGATTCAACCGTGAACAGCGCAAAAAGTAAAACAGCGGCGCGCGGAGAAATTCCCTCGGAGTTTGAGTTTTTGTTGCGCGTAAAATTGCGACATAACGGAATTATTTTCTAACTAGATTTTGCTGGCGGTTTCGCTCGTGTGGAACCATCTATACACCGTTTCATGAGATAAATAACAGCAATATAATCATAGAGATTTATTGAATTTAGTTTCACCTAGATTTCGAACGTAAAGCATGCCTATATCGTTAACAAAAACGTTGGTAATCAAGATTTATTATATTAATTGTATTTAAAAAAAAACCTGTCATAATACCTTTGTTGCTAATCATATATTAATTATTATTTATTTATACCTGTATTGGTCGAAATAACGTACATATCCAAAATAATACTTCCTTGCATTTTAAGAATCATAAATAACCAATGTTTTTTATGTATTCAATACGCTAATAACAGTAAACATCAATATTTTACGATTTACCGACATATATGGTCCATTCCTCCTAATCGCTGTCAATAAGAGAGACGTGATGATGGTACTAATTAACCGTTTCGGGATTTAAAGTCCTCTACAATGAATATTAAGATAAAATAATTTTGTAGCAAAGTAAATAATGTTATCTTGGATACTTACTTGCAAAATACGATGGTTTATTAAACTCCCATCAAAATATATATCGCAAGTCACTGCTTAGTAAAGTGTCAGAGATCAACAAGTCATGTTTAATTTAAAATGATTGGTGGTTATTTTAGTGAGTTAAAAGTACAGAGTAGAGAAGAACGGCGGTTTTACAACTACCAGAAACTGTGTGATAGAAGAAGCATCTGTATTACGTTTTTTACAAAGTAACATGATGTCTCTTGGTCTTTTGTGAATTTGTCGACCACGACAATGGCGTGGTGGTGTGCGATGATAGCGGGATTAGTGGATATTCATCGGCCAATTTCGTAGCTCGTCGGCATTCTTCGTGTCCTCAACTCGGACGTGACTGCGACGGCACTAGTATTGAGAACAAACGAGAGTAGACCTCGTTCCCCCTGCACCCGCTCAGGGATACCTACTTATTCCGCCAGTCCACTTCGAGCTGCGTTCGTATGCGAACGTATCGTCGTTTGGTGCGTGAATCTATCCGTCTTTTAATTCGAGTGTTCCTTTTGTAAGGGCTCAAAATTCTCAGGGATTAAAGACGATTGTTTTATCGTTACTTGGCCGGATTTGGATTGATGTGGTTTATGTGGCAGTGAAGTGGGGCTGGCTGGTCGCGCTACGTCGTGCCTGAGTTGGCGTCGTCCCTCCGATTCTCGCGAGGTAAATGCCGAGACTCCTACGTTGACAGGCATCGCATACGTGGCCAGAAACCGGATTGAGGTGTTTTGCTAGTTATAAAATCTATTTGCTAAAAAACGCAATGTACAATAATTAATTTTCTCGATCGCGGCGATGGCGAACTGAACGTGGTTCGGATTGTATGTACCGTTAGTCGACTTCGCGGTCGACGCCTGCTGGCGGATGTTCTTGTTGAGTATCTTCAAAAAAATGTAAATTTTCTACATAACTTTTCGTATAAACCAGTGTAGCGATGTGATAAACTAAAAGCAACTGCTCCGATCGAACTAAGGTGACCTAAAAATATAGAATTCTTTACTGTGTTAGCGGTTTAGCATGTTAGCGATGCGATTATCTTTATAAATGTGGTTACGTATGCGGAAATAGCTACGTGCTACGTTAATGTATATCTCGTCAGTCCACCGAAGGTCTGGAAGACATTTATTTTATACGATTCTACATAATCAAACACGAATAATAAACAATAGAATTTTGCAAGTAATAAATTTCTAATTAGGAAGTCGTTTTGATCAAACTATTCGATTTAAAATGCTCTCCAGCGCTTCTAATGGGCGTGGCAAGTGTCCAAGTACTTCAAGGCCCACGAGGACTGGTTTTCAAATCGTGCGCTACGAGTGTGCCCACTTGAGAAATTTCGACATCACCAGCGAACATTGGGCCACCAGACAGTTGATCTCTCACGATTCTATACAATCTGTTTATCGGAGGATTAATTAAGAAAATTTCTACTGTATAACCTAACAAAGAGACTTAGGCTTTCCGTTGTGAATAAAGAAAATTCCGAGTTAAGATCACTACGCTAGACTTAGGCGAATTGTTTATAAGTTTTATATACAATCGGTAACATTGCAGGTGCCTCTAGTATTTTCTTAAAAATAGTTTTATTGTTTACTATTATTCTTTACAATCACACCTAATGTTAAATTACTATGTGGTCTAAGATTGCAAACACGTTGTTAGGCTTTGAGGAAGACTGACTTTCATGCAGTTTCCTCAAACATTTTAATTTGATGGTGATAGCTAATCTAATCTATTATTTTGATGCAATAGCTAAAACAACGTACAGTCCTGGTAAGTCTGTTTTGCCCCTCGGAATGTTACCTTAAGTTCGGACTTACACAGAATACTGGCAAAAGTTTACCACAAAACAAAATTTTAAATGTTATTGTGAGAATTTAAAATTGACATTTATTTATCCTTAAGTTGTTGTACATATTATGTAACCCATATTTATACCTAAATTTGAGTTCACCTTATCTATATACAGAACAGATATATACATACAGATCGAAAAGATTGGCGAAGACTACATACATCGTTGTAATACTTTTGCTTAATAAACCTTTGTCTTTCCATGGATTTTTATTAAACGTGTTTACTTTTATTCCTTTTATTTACATCTTCACTTTGGGATTTAAATGTCTGATTTGAATGTCAAGTCTAATCGCGCGTTAATCCTAATTCGACAATATAATTTATTAGAATGATGCGATACGTGACGTGAGTGTGGGGGCGAACATGCTGACGGCAAAGTAGGTCGTGATATTTGCGACATATACCTAAAAACCTGCATTAGAACACTATATGAAAAATAAATGGAGAAAAAGAATTCTTTGAAATTGATAAGTGAGAACTGCTCTCATGATTAATGGTTGGGAATCCGTCAATCGGCTTGTGAAATATTAGGTGTCCCGAAGATCATGGTATGTTCATTAATCGTATAACAGATTTCGAGGAATGTTTCCAAATAAACAGGTCAAACACCCAGAATAACGGTTTCAGCCGGAAGCTTTTGTGATTCACGCTTGCATTTTGATGTTCGCGATTTAATTTGTTTTTTTTTGTTTATCGTTTAAAGGAAGAAATAGTCGTACAGTTGCAGACTATAGCTATGTACAACTATTCTAAAAGGTCCGAAATATTGATGAATTTATTCCTTTACATTATTATCGTAATTTTTAATATTCATTAAGTATGCACATAGAAAAGCTCAGTGGTAGAGTATGGACCGGTGACAGAAATACATCTATACAAATCAATAATAAATAAATTAATATATTTTTTACTTAATGAATGTGAAAGTATATACGGTATTCAAAAAAATACTTTAATTTTTTTATGTCTGTTTCTTCCGGCGAGTCTCCGAAACGGTTGTACCGATTTTGGTGGAACTTTCACTGGCAGGTAGCTGATGTTACAAGGAGTAACTTAGGCTAATATTATTTTAGACAAAAAAGGTTATTTAGTTTAAACATAAAATTGTGGTTCCGCGCAAAGAAGTAGTGTCCAGTAAGGCGTGCACCCCACATAAATGGTATTCCATGCGGACGAATTTGCGGGTAGCAGCTGGTATAAGAATATTAGGTCTTGACTTTTATTAAATAAATTATAAATAAAAATAATTATTAAATTCTACGTTGTCTTCATATGCAATCAAAACTAAGAACTTGTGTTAATTTATAGCTTATTAGTAGCAGTGCCCGTAATTTTACAAATTCATTTTATTTGTTCTTTTTTATTGCTATTATTATTTTCTATAATACATAATTGCGTTATACTTGTGTAGAAAAACTCCGGGTCCAAGTTTGTACACAATACAATCTCCATGGCGATCGGGTGAATGTAATAAATAGAATGATTGATGTGCGACAACGCCATCTATTGGCAAATTATATCAAATTGAATAGCGCGAAGATCTGTACTCTTTTCGTACTTCTGTGTTTCTTTATATATGTTTATTATGCGGAGATATATATAATTCTATTATAATACTCTTATCTGAAATTATTGACACAGCCATAAAATTTTATTATACCATTTATTATTAAAATTAATTAAACATATTAATATTTATTACATACTTCGGAAATTAAAATATAATGCTTTTTAATATTCTGATTTCATATTAACATTAAATTTTTTTTTTTTTTGGCGAAATAACGATATTTTTTGTTAGTGACTAATTATTTCGTAGTAGGTTTTATATTACACATCATAGTTACGCATTAATTAACATTTAAAATGGGTATGTATTGACGACTAGCTATGCCCGCGACTCCATGCGCGTGGAACCTGAAGGTGGTAGAGCCACGCTGTAGCTATTACCAGTTTCAACATGAATGGGTCAGCTTGACCGGGGTAGTACCGGGAAGTAACAGTGCTTGCATTGTTGCGTTTCGTTCGGTTAGTGAGAGCGCCGGAAGTCCACCTCCTTTCCCCCTTTCCTTTCCCCTTTCTCCTTTCCCTAACCCTCCCCCATACACAGGCTGGCAGCGCACTTGCGACTCCCCTGGTGTTGTTATGTCTATGGACGGTGGTGATCACTTAACAGCTGACCCACCGGTAGGGTTGTAGTCTTTTGGCGTAAAAAAAAAATGCTGGGGAGTAATCCGTTCTATTTTATTATAAATGGAGATTTAATTCTCTCAGCCATTTTAGGGCGTCGTCAGTAAGAATGATCAGGTCATCTGGAGAACCATTATATTTTCTTAATGGGCATTGTTGTATGATGTGTGCTAACGATTGGATATCCGCACCGCAGTCACAGCGTGGCGAGTCAATCCATCCACACCGGTATTTAAACTGTGCACACCGCCCATGTCCAGTACGCAATCTGTTTAGTTTGCACCAGTCACCTCGGGGCAGATCGAAGCCCTTTAATTTAACACACGGGTCGATGGCGCATCTTGCTTGGCCCAACTTTGACGCTTGCCAGGTTTTTCGCCATTCGCTCAGTATGCTGGATTCCCCATTAGTTATTTCCGCAGCAATATTGTAAGCTGGTCGTCGGGATTTTAGTCTGTGGTATGGGGGATTAAAGAACTCACCATGCATAGGTAGGTTAATGTTCTGCTTTACATTTACTTCTTTAATTTTCTCTCGTACTTAAATCGCGTCGTCATGAAAATTACAATAACTTGGGATAGAGTGAACCGATTTTAATGAAACCAAGACTAAATGTTACTCGAGGATATGCTTTATGATTTTATTCAGTACTTTAACAGTGATCAAACAAATATGTATTTTATTATTTATTACAAGACACCTGCAACATTTTTTTACATAAAAATCTAAAACGTACAGACTCGTTAGATTTACTGTGTTTTTCTTTTTTAAATGCCATAATTAGTAAATAAGTTTTTTTTTTTCGAACTGACTAAGCTATTGACCCAGCAAGGTCTTAACAGCTTCACCGGGCTACCAGTAAATAAGCTTGAAATGTAAATACAGTGTAATCTTAATATAACAAACCTCAATTTAACGACTTCCTCGATTTAACAAATTTTTTCGTAATCCCTTGAATTGTCCATAAGAGTCATTGTAAATAATACCTTTTACATTACGATTTTTTTTACGAACAACTCCTTTATAACGAATTTTCAACTATCAAAAAAAGTGTAAATACTTCTAATTAACGAATTTTGTCAACTCAAAATCTATATATAACATTTTATTTTGATTTTGATTGTTAATCTAAGGGCAAAATTATGTTACCTACCTAATTGTTTTTAAATAGAAAATACATAGAGTAATTTGATAAAAATGTGTTATCATTTATAAGCAGAAGTTGTTCGCTATAACAAGATGAGTACGTAATGATGAGGTGAATAAAACTATATATTTATTTACTTCTTGATAACAAATTTTAGACCAATCTTACCTCAATATAGTAAACCTCAGTTTAACGAATTACTTGATGTAACGAATATTTACGAGTTACCGTCGGATTTGTTATATCGAGGTTGCATTGTAATTCTATATGCACATTGTTACTGAAAGAGAAGCAAGAAATAAAAGGATCTTGTATTGATTTTACAGTAATTAATACGACTATTGTTCATTTGTAATCAAGAAAATAAATATAAACTTTCTTCTAAGCAGTGAACGACCGAAATATAGCGTGAAAGATAATTTTCCCGCTGTTAGGACGATGTCGTCAGCTGATAGGCGGGGGTTAACGGCCTCGACTTTGTCTCGATGTCCGCGCACTTATCGCCCTATACGACGAAAGGTCGTTGGGTTATCACACTATTTTTATAGATTCGATTTACGATCTCAATATATTCAATATTAAGTACAATTAGGTAACATTGTTTTATACTGATCTAATTTACTAGTTGAATTTTCGTAATCTATTGTGAAGAAAGAGGTCGGAAAGGTTAAATAGAATGCCAGTCACTTATTTCTAATATGACCAAAGAGAACAAGGCGCGATTGGTAGACAAATAGTGTAACAGCTTCTACACATAGTTTTTATGTTTATATATTTTAAAACTGAAAACAAATTTTCCTGTAATTATCACTTCTCTTTTGGCTTCAACAGCTTATAATAATTTTATTCCAAACACATATATGTGCTGTGATATCCTAAACGAATCCCTGTTAATATGAAAACTTTTAAAACACAACGTAAACATTGTTCGTCAGTGTATACAACCCTTATACGCTGGTTTGGACTGGATCAAGAGTGTTGTATAAAATTAAATGTAAGACTGACTCAAACTCGTGTTTAATAAAATGAAAATACGTGTGCACTGTACAAAGATCGGAAGCGAACGGGATGTATGGAACGCCGCGACCCTCCAACCACATCCGACGCGGTGTTGCCAATACATTTTTAAAATATATAATTTATGTTGGTTCCCAACAGTCAGATATTTAAGTTTTATTAATAACTAGCGGGCACGGCGGACGTTGTCCAGTCCTGGTAATAAAAAAACCTTGACAAATTAGATACCTAAACCATCCTCATAAATCACTTTATCTACTGGTGAAAATAGCATGAAAATCCGAACATACAGACAGACTGACTAACAGACGTGGTAGAAGACTTTGTTTTACAATATGTAGTGATATAACGTCACCTTTGAATTTAAATACAAGATTGTCCAGCGAATACTGATTTAGCTGTAGACATGAAAATATTAATTGTGAAAAACAATACGAATAAGTGTAATTAACACTCCCGTTAAGTTTCCGTCAAAACCTGATTTCTGATTACACAAATTTGACGTAAGTCGAACTACGTAGAGCCAAATCGCATCGACTGCTGTAACCCAGACGATACCAGTTTGTCGCGGTAAGAAAACTCCAACAGTATCTAAGTTTATGTAACGTAAACGTAACTCTGACCATTACGCAATAGCTGCTATATCGATCTGAAAACACGTAAATATAAAACACGCCCGACAAGTTAATCATTTTATTATGATACTTAATAGTCTCTATAGCTAAGCGTTATCAGTTTATCTTGATAAGCAATCTCAAGGGCTCAGACAAAGTTAATCGTTCAAATCAAGTTCTCCGCTCACCGGCCGCTGTTCGAACACGCTCGTTATGCTCATGTACAGCTCGACCCAGGGCAGGGCAAAGGTTCTTCCTTTTTACGCCATCCTTTTCCACGTTTTTCCCACAAGATTTACGATGTCTTCGACCCATGTGGGCATTGGTCTTCCCACACTTCGTCTATCCTCTCTCGGCCATCATTCAGTCAAGAACCTATTCCACCTGCCATCACCACATCAGGCCAAGTGGCCTGCGTAACGCCATTTCAGTTGAGTAATACATACACCGATATCCTGTACTTAGGCGTTATTTCTTATTTTTTAATCTATCACTCAAGGTGATGCCCAACATTGCACGCTCCATGACACGCTGTTACAACCTTCGTTTCGTGCATAGTTTCCTTTGTGACTGGCCATGTTTCGGCACCACAGGTCATTATGGTCAGGACACCTTGGTTAAAAAGACGGGTCTTCAGTCATTGTGGCTTTTTTCGATCCCTGAAAACGTCATCAAGTTTGCAGAAAGCAAATCAGCCTAATTGAATGTGTCTATTAATCTTTTTGTATCGATGTTGTCGGCAGCAAGTATGCAGTATGCAGTAGCAGCAAGGACCGCTACTGCCATAAGCTTTGTGCTGCTAAGAAGCAATAGTGGAAAGGAAGTTGCATTTTATTTTATTTTAGTTCTTAAATTTTATTCCGTATATAGTAAATAAATATATATTTATTTCAATATTTATCCTACTAGTATTATGATTTATTGTATTTAGGGCATTATGTCTTAATCCCAAGGAGGGTTGATGTCAGGCAGGCGGCCGATCGTAAAAATTAAGTCAAATCGTTCTTCACAACATGTTAAGTATGAAAACTAGATTAGGGTTTACTCAGGGTAGGACTCAAAGTAAGAAAGGAATTCGGGATGTACGGTTGAGATTTGCGAGTTGGAATGTGGGAACAATGACTGGAAGAGGAAGAGAATTAGCTGATGTCTTGCAAAGAAGACGCATAAATGTGGCTTGTTTGCAAGAGACGAAATGGAAAGGGACGAAAGCGAGAGAGATGGTGTAGGAATTGTATTAGACAATGAGCTTAAGAAATGTGTAACGGATGTAAAAAGAGTAAATGATAGATTAATATTGGTGAAATTATTGATAGAACAGATGACGGTCAATATAATAAGTGTGTATGCCCCGCAAGCTGGGTGTAATGAGGCTGTAAAAGAAAAGTTTTGGGAAGATTTTGATGGGGTGATGATTGATATTCCACAGAATGAGGATATCTACATCGGAGGTGATTTTAATGGGCATGTGGGAAGAGAGAGTGGAGGTTATGAGAGAGTGCATGGAGGCTGGGGTTTTGGGAATAAAAACAAAGAAGGTGAAAATCTCATTCAAGCTGCAGTTGCTTTTGACCTTGCCATAGCTAACACTTTTTTCCAAAAAAGAGACCAGCACTTAATCTCATACAATAGTGGTAATCACACTACCCAAATTGATTATTTTCTCTTACGAAGAAATAATATTAAAATAGTGCAAGATTGCAAGGTTCTGCCTGGAGAGATATTAGCTACTCAACATCGTCTATTAGTGTTAGATTTAAAAATAAAATTAAAACTTGCTGGAAATCAGGCGAATGCTCCACCCAAAATTAAATGGTATCTAATAGAGAAAGATGAGTATGTGAAAGAATTTAGAACAAAAGTTGTTAATAAAATGATAGAAATGGAAAATATGGAAGCGAAAACTGTTAATGAATGTTGGAATGAAATGGCAACATGTGTAAGGAACGTACATGTTATGAGGAGAGATGAAGACCATGTAACTAGAAAAGCTTTGAGTATGACGGTCGATGGATATAAGAGTAGAGGAAGACCGAAAAAAGGATGGATGGATTGTGTGAAAAATGGTATGTGTGCAAAAGGTGTGTTGACTGAGATGACATCTGATAGGCGAGCGTGGAAAAGGAAAACATGTTGTGCCGACCCTACTTAGGTGGGATAAGGGTAAGAAGATGACGATGTATCGATGTTGTCGGCCAAACGATAAAGTATGCCCCAGGTATACATGTTGTTTATCGATGGTAGAATTAAACATAAAAAAGAAAATAAGAGAATAATGTATGTAGAATGTAGAAGAAATGCAAAAAGATCACTCACAGAAATCACTAGAGAGCTCACAAACACAAAAATATTTGTATCGATTAGCAAAAGTAAGAGAAAATAATACAAGAGATATTACACACGTTAAATGTATAAAAGACGATGGAGGAAAAGTTTTGATGAATGATGAGGACATAAAGAGTCGTTGGAAGAAATATTTTGAAAGACTGATGAATGAAGAAAATGACAGGACCGGAGAGTTAGAGACCGAACCGTAAAATTTAGGCGTTGTACAAGAAATAAGTGAGGATGAAGTAAGAAAAGCTGTGAATGGTATGAAAAACGGAAAAGCCGTTGGGCCAGATGGCATACCGGTTGAAGTATGGAAGTTTTTAAAAGTAGATGGGTGGATGTGGCTGACTTTATTTTTTAATAAGATATTGCTAGAGGAAGCGATCCCAAATGAATGGCGCGATAGCGTAATAGTGCCTATCTTTAAGAATAAGGGTGATGTGCAGGACTGTAACAATTATCGAGGAATAAAGCTGATGTCACACAGTATGAAGATTTGGGATAGAGTGATAGCGAGACGAATAAGAGATGAGACTGAAGTGACTCGGAATCGATTTGGGTTTTTGCCTGGACGTGCGACATCTGATGCCATTTTCGCACTTAGGCAACTGTGTGAAAAATACAGACGTGTACATAAGAATTTGCATATGGTGTTTGTTGATTTGGAGAAGGCATATGATCGAGTACCCCGAGATGTTCTGTGGTGGGCATTGAAAAAGAAAAGAGTGCCTGAGAAGTACCTACAACTTATTCGTTGTATGTACAGTCAAGCCAAAACACACGTTAGGTCCGAAGCTGGAGTTACCGATAATTTCAATGTGGCTGTAGGTTTGCACCAGGGTTCAGCTTTAAGCCCTTATTTATTCCTTCTTGTTATGGATGCGTTAACATCAGACATACAGGAGGAGACACCCTGGTGTATGCTGTTTGCTGATGATATTGTTCTTGTCGGCGAAGATGCTACCGAGGTCCAGAGTAGGCTGGTAAAATGGCGAGAAAAACTGGAGAATGTTGGTTTGAAAATCAGTAGACTAAAAACTGAACATTTGTTTTGCGACTTCGGTGGTCCATCCAGCTTTTCTCCTATATCTTTAAATGGTATAGCCTTACCAACCTGCTCTGATTTCCGGTATCTCGGTTCTCTGATCCAAAACGATGGTTGCATAGACAAGGACGTGAGGAATAGGATAAATGCAGGTTGGATGAAATGGCGAAAGGTGTCTGGTGTAGCTTGTGACCCACGAATGCCCTTGAAACTCAAAGGGACGGTGTATAAAACTATTATAAGACCAGTAATGTTGTACGCATCTGAGTGCTGGGCGACTAGAGAGACGGATGAGAGAAAACTACATGTGGCAGAGATGCGAATGTTAATGTGGATGTGTGGTGTAACTAGAATGGATAAGATTAGGAATTAATATATCAGAGGAAGTTTGAAAATAGCACTAGTAACAGATAAGTTAAGGAGTAATAGGTTAGCATGGTATGGGCATGTTATGAGGAGAGATGAAGACCATGTAACTAGAAAAGCTTTGAGTATGACGGTCGATGGATATAAGAGTAGAGGAAGACCGAAAAAAGGATGGATGGATTGTGTGAAAAATGATATGTGTGTAAAAGGTGTGTTGACTGAGATGACATCTGATAGGCGAGCGTGGAAAAGGAAAACATGTTGTGCCGACCCTACTTAGGTGGGATAAGGGTAAGAAGATGACGATGTATCGATGTTGTCGGCCAAACGATAAAGTATGCCCCAGGTATACATGTTGTTTATCGATGGTAGAATTAAACATAAAAATATTCAAATATACTGAATTTATTGTATTTAAAATATACATAAAGATATATTGCACGCATGAACGAGAATGAAGGAAGACATCTACTTTTTTAATAATAACAATGTTGCCACTAAAGTAAATATAAAAATTACACATTTTTTAAATGTTTACGTTCGTATACACATGTATATATGGTATATATAATTACTAGCGGGCCGGGCGGACGTTGTCCTGCCTCGAAAATAAAAAAAAATCTAAAATTCTAAACCATTCTCGGATCCACTCGAACACGCACACAAAATTTCATCAAAATCGGTCCAGCCGTTTGGAGGAATTCAGTGATATACACACGTACAGAAGAAATTAATATATAAAGATTAATTAAATCTGGAAATTGCTGCTGCAAAATGCTACTTTATGCTAATCTTCCTATTATTAGGTATAATAATTATTTTAAAATATATCTACCCTATAGAACATGTTTTTTTTTTAATGAAACTTCATTTGGCCGGGTCTGAATTGGATTTTATGTGATGAAAAAGAGAGTTAAAATGATATATATAGGTTTTAAGCTGTGAAAGAAAGAGATGGTATATTCCTAATGTACTCGAAATATATACAAATAGAGGGGGAGAGAGAGAGAAAAACACTGAAATCTATATCACATAATTTTCTGTTGGATCTGACTGTCGCCCACTTTTAAAGATTATTTATTCTCTATTGTGTTATATATAGCATGTTTAATATATCACAAAATAATGCCGAAAACGAATGTTCACCACTTCCATAGTGTATTCACCTGATTATCATTAAAAAAAAGATCTTTTTATATAAATTCGCGGTAACTGAGATATCAATGTGATTACTTTAATGTGAATTCAACTATCGTGGATACATTACTTACGCGTTAGAACGCGTTAGACCACGTATCGAAACACGATACCTCACACTAGCTCAGTGCGTAACTAAGTAGACAAGTGTGTATATGTTTGCTCTCGCTTTTCCCGCGAGAGTTAACTAGACCCTTTGACTTGAGCGCAAAAAAACCGATACGCGACCGAAAGGTAGCGAGACGCGAGAAACGGGACGAGAGCACCATATATATACTTGCTCTAGGACTGTCTCGAGACGTCACGGCGAGTGTATAGTGTACAGCCAGCATTACAGTGTGTCGAAGTGTTGTCTTTGCATAACTGGTTTGAACTATTCGATCCAAATACACTTTGACTTTAATAGTTCGGCTTAGGCAAACGAGTTCCACCTGATATCGTGTTTTACCGGTAATACAATTATCATTTATCTATATTTTAATAATGTTTAATTAAAAAATCTTTAAATAAGAAATTTAAAGAAGATTCTTACATTTGATCGGTTATGTGTAACCGAAGAGCCAGTAATGTACGAGCTAGTAAAGCAGTTATATTTCAAGCGTAAATAAAAGAAAAATATCAAAACAAAGTTAAGTTTTATATGCTGATAAAATAAAATTAGTAGTTATTTAAGACTTGTAAATGACGCTTCAAGTCCAACTTTGACAAATACTTTTAGCCCTCTTTCTTGACAATACACTCTCAGTTTTTCACCATGACTATACAGAGATATCTTCAGATTGGGTTTACAACGAGCCTTGCTTGAGTTTAAACCATAGATGATGATATGGACATGATGATGATTTCTATCCTTTGTATTGCAAGTAAACGACAATAATATACAATATAGAACTATATAATATAGAACTATATATAAAAACAATATAAATGAACAAGGACGAGTCGACAAATCTCTTAAGTTAAATAAATTGTATATATATGATAATTTATAAGTCTCATTGATTGCAGTTTTTGCCGCAAATAAATGAAGCGACGATTCACGTAATTCATAGATTGACAGTACACATACTTCCATAAACTGATGTTAAGTTAGTTTTTCAAAGAATTGCCGTTTGATAAAATACGCTGAAACGAAAGCTAACTTCGACTGGACCAAACTTCCCATTCAGCTTATTGATAATTTCGCAAAGAAACGCTAAGTTGCTGTAGCTAAATCATAACTTCGTTGGTCATTAGACGGGCCAAAGGCATTGGATTCAAAACCTAGGGATGGTTTTTTTATTGTTCACTTTTTTAAGAAGCATACAGAGATTAAATATAGTTTACGTTTTTAGCTAAATGGTCTGCTATAGCACAAAGGAAATTTTATCAAAATCCGCCAAGAATTTCACTTACTACAAATTTTTTACTTTTATCCGGTATCCTCCATGCGTTTTATGGAACGGACATAAAGTATTCTGTATGTTACTTTATAATATTAGTTTCCACTGTGCCAGGTTTTAACAAAATTGATATAGGACTTTCAGAATGATACTCGGACACAGGGATAGATAGACAGACAAAAATTCTAAATAGAATATTTTGGCTTCTATATCGATAACAAAGTCCACCCCGATTATAATTAGTGAAAAATATTGAATGTGCATATTTGGCCTAGTTACAGTTTTATTATATGTATAGATATATCGAAATATTATTGTTGTGAGCATAACACGTTAACAAGACACGAGAAGGAACAGCGTACTGCGCAGAGCTATTGGGTCGATGACGCCACATCCTCACAAGTAAAACGACAAGGTTACAGTAATCGACTAAGATTGCCTTACAAGCGTCCATGATTCATAATAATTCATCGCGTGGACCGACACTGCGTCTGATTTATATCCATTAATTCGATAGTATTTTTATTATATTTAATTTTAAAAAGACCACACAATTTAATCATAATTTGATCATACGGCTGTACAAATATACTGATCATTTGACATTTCACTTTAGAAATGTATTGTTTCGGAAAATTAATTATAAATTACACAACAAACGTAAGGTTGAGTTTTTGGTGGGATCTTGGAATGCCATGTAGTTAGTTGTCTTTATATTTACGACTAGTCGACCCGTGCCCACTTCGTTGGGCGGTAATACGTAAGCGTGGAATGGTTATTTTGCGCTAAAACGCGGCGGAAGCTCTGAAAAGGAAAAAAATACCTCGATTTTGCAACATTCTTCATTGCTGCTCCGCTCCTATGGGTCTTAGCGTGATGATATATTGCCTATAACCTTCCCTGATAAATGAGCTATATAACACTGAAAGAATTTTCCAAATCGGGCCAGTAGTTCCTGAGATTACCCCTTACAACGTCACAAACTCACAAACTTTACCTCTTTATAATATTAGTATAGATTATAGATAATATAATTAGTTAATAGCTTCTGCCCGTGACTTCGTACGCGTGGAATGATTATTTCGCGCTAAGACGCAGCGGAAGCTCTGAAAAGAAAAAAATACCCCGATTTTGCAAATTTCTTCATTGCTGCTCCGCTCCTATGTGTCTTAGCGTAATGATATATAGCCTATAACCTTCCCTGATAAATAAGCTATATAACACTAAATTTCCAAATCGGACCAGTAGTTCCTGAGATTACCCCTTACAACGTCACAAACTCACAAACTCTACCTCTTTATAATATTAGTATAGATTATTAGTTATTTGGCTCTATATTGTGTAATGTTGGTGGTGCTTTACGTAATATAGTTTGGTTATTGTGCACTAGTGCAGTGGATCGGAAATAATACCACGGAGCATGAGCAAGTCAGAATACTTGCCACAAATGAGCAAGTCAGAAAACTTGCCAAAAAAACTCCCAGGAAAGTTCTAACAAGATGGCCACAATCTTGTTAGTTCATTGAAATTATATCAAGAAACTTGTAATATCGTTACTCACTTGATAATAGCAGTAATAGACTAGAAGATTGGTTGCCAAAAATAAAATAAAAGACGAAGAACGTAAGGTTTTTTATAAGTATTAAAATTGTATAAACTCTATGATTGAGATACATTTAAAAAAAGTCTACATATAACACACACTCGTAATTAGGTTGTCACAACAAATTATAGTGATGAGATTCGATTAATAAAGGTTGTCTATATCGCTTACATTTTGCTTGCTCACTTTGCCGCTTCCGTGCTTCCATTAGGTTCCTAACTTAATTATTATCTCTGTTTATACTAAAGTCTACCGTAGCTTCAGTTTTATTGATTTAGCCGATCATGTCTGTAGTTAGGAAATTGCTTTAGGGAGTTGATAAAGTTTAAAAGCCTTTATCATTTGTGATGTACCTCTGATGGTGACTACACTTAAATACCTGGTTGTGATGTACCTCTGATGGTGACTACACTTAAATACCTGGATAGGTAATGATATTTTTGAAGTTATACTTCTTTTGGCGCGTTAGGGAAAAATAATGAGAGTAAATTTTAACGATGCGCGCGCACACCGTCACGAAAAACCGACACCCTGAAGGTAGCTATAGTCAACATTTTGTTTCTTTGTATTTATTGTTTGTATTTCAATGTATTAAATACCTTTTTTCTATTGTTAGTGTCGCTTTTTCTACAAACGTAGATTAAGGCGAAAGTTAAAATTTTTGGAAAGAATTTGAAAAGTATAACTTCTAACGTGTGTACATAAGTACACACACTTCTTTTTTTTTAATTCACCAATCCATAAATGATTTGACCCCATATCATGTAATATTGGTGATATTATGGTTTGGTTATTGTGTACATGAAAAAAAAATTAACTAGAAACATATATTTCAACTTGAACAAAATTTTCCTGGACAGTTTTAACAAGGGTTAAAACCAACTGGTTAGAGTGACTTTTAATGATTAGAAAAAAATGTATGAAGTAAGGCTTAAAAGACGTGTATCCACTAGTTGCAACTAACTTATTATTGTTAATAAATGCATGCATATAAATGTAATACTTAATTATTTATTATTTTAATCTTTAAACATTATATTATTTTCATAAATACTTTTAAAAGTTTATCGAGACAATAGCTTGATACTACCGACGTAGTTAATGTGCAGGTTTCGGATGGCTTATAGCAGACCAACGGCCGTAGCTGGTATTGACCAACAACTCACTTGTACATACAGGAACCCGATGGATGTAGCCTATGCACTGAGTCAAGTATACGACGGTATATACTCACCGAAACCGATAGTGAGATCTCTGAGCATAAAGGGCTATCAGGGCGAACAAATATCCTCACACACCCCCGACACTCTCTTCCTGGTACACACACAAGAAGAGAAAAAAGCCCTGATAAACAAGGGCTACGGGGCAGGGGAAGGATCGCGTGTTCTGACAGTCCACGAATCTCAGGGATTGACCTTCAAATCGGTGGTGATCCTGCAAACAAAGGGCAGAAGGATGCAAATCCACGATAGTGTTTCACATGCTATAGTGGCAATATCCAGACACACTCACACCTGTGTCTACTATACCGACGTGACTGATGACGCGGTTAGTAGGTTCATCCATCGGGCCATGGACGCTCCGGCGCGGCATATTGTGGATTATAACTTAAAGATGGCGATAGGGGACCGGGATGAAACCGCCATAAAGGCAATAACGTCAAAAACAGTTAAATAAATATATATATATATAAAAAAAATAAAAAAAAAACTACCCAATAGATGCTCACAAATACGATTTGTAACATACATACTAAATAAAACTATAGCAAAAAAATGATGCGGACCGAGAGTCTGCAGATAAGAAGAA
>MU158795.1:3669475-3757496 GCA_015888305.1 Antheraea pernyi
TAGTCGGTAGGAGTCCGACATAACCCTCACGTTGTCCCCCGACAGCGTGAGGGTATCCCATGTAGGATTTCCCCTGGATAAAAAAAAAAAAAAAAAAAAAAAAAAAGTGCAGGTTAGTTTCTTGTTATATTATCTGTAACATTAGTGGGAATTATAAGTTCAAATAATCGTTTTCAGTCGTGTCTTTAGAATTTTCAATAAATATAAATATTCTTATAATATTCAGTTCATTCAGTTATTATTCGAATCGTGATGTAACGGTGTAGCAAACCGGAAGAGAATTTCATGCTCTATCATACTCCAGTATATATGAGGGTAATACAGTTAAAAACTTGCAGCTTCCGGATGCGTGGAAAGTAAATTGCGGAGCTAATGTTCTTGATTGCCAATCAGAAACAGGAATTTAAAATTTAATTTTACTTTCAATAATCGATGTTTTAACACGGCGGTAAAAAACCTTCCTTTTGAACAGAGTGGAATTAATTGTATTTAATGCTCGTACATAACGTTCTTTAGAATAAATAAAGGTGAAATTATGAATATAAGAACTAAGGTTATGGTGATATTTGTACATTACTTATTTTAAGAATGACATCGCTTCCTCTTAACTAAATATATCAAAATTGTAATATCCAATATTTAACCATTAACAAATGAATTTTCCTGATGAAGAGCTGAACAAAAATATTATCACTTTTGTAATAAATCATTTTAAACATGTGTTGAACATGGTTTTAAATCTTAGACATTGTCAAGTAAAACGTGTAGTACATGTGTTTTTATTTCTGTATGGGCGATATAAAAAAAATCTCACACTGTCTGTCATAACATAAAATAACTCTTAGCTTATTTATCAGCGACTATATAGAGTTTAGATAATTATGTGTTACTTTCCGTACCGGAAAATTCACTGTACACTGTACACATTTCCAAACAGGATTTCTTATTTAAAATCAATAATACGGCTACAAATGTCTTGGCAACCTATTATACGAAAGAAATAAAGATTAACCGAGCGGTCCACTTTCACCGTCCGCCATCTTGTCAGCAGCGTCCACGTCGTGCGCTCGCGCCGCTCATTGAAGAATTGGCACGCCTATTGTTACGCTTCGGCAAATGTGACGTTAAAAGTACTTATATTATTCGAAAATCTTGACACTTGATTAAACATCTGTAAAATATGTTCTAGTTTTTGTAATACATATTATTTAAATATTTGACACCGGGTTTGTTTTTATAGTTCGGTGTTGTGGTTTAATAAACGTAATAAAATAAAATAATATTATTAAACTTTTAATATTGGAGCAACAAATATAATTATTATAGATAAATTTATTAATGTAACAGAGAGCAATTTTGTTTTTTACTTACCTCTGACATTTTAATATAGTGATAAATGAATAAGATGATTATATGACCATAATTATCTGTAATTATTATTTGTTGTATTTATTTGCTCGTAATATCCCTCATTATAGAAGTTGAACCACCACAGAGACATTTAGTTGTCTAGTATATAACAACATAGATCACGGGATGATTATTTGATATGTGATTGAGATATACTGACGTGCATTATTTATTCGTAACTTGCGGACCCGGCTGACCTTGTCTCGCCCTGATTATATAAAAATCCTTGATAAATTGTATACCAAAACCTTCCCCATGAATCACTTTATCTACTGGTGAAAGCCGCATAAAAATCCATTCAGTAGTTTTTGAGTTTATCGCGAACAGATAGACAGATAGACGCGGTAGGGGACTTTGTTTTATACTGTGTAATTATTTAGTTATATTATTTAGTTCATGAAGGCGTTACTTTAAATATTACGTTACTTTGCACTTCCGCTTTTAATTGATTGGCCGCTGTCACGTCTTATTATGACAGAAAACGTTTGTGAAACAACAAGAAGTTAATAAAAAGCGGAGTTGGTCGACGTTTGAATACGACGTAGGCGGATGGTCAAACCTCTCCTTAGGGGGAGTTCCGATCGAACCGTCGACTTGTTTGAACTTATCGACATACACTTAACTTAGATTGAAATTGTAATGCACAAGATAATCCATAAATATTCATTGCGTATCCAGAGACTTTAAATAACATTCACTGGACAATGCACCTGCGTTCTTTTTCTTGGAACTGAGTGAGACCTTTCCTTGTATTTATTTATTGCTTTATCTATTTCTTGGTATATTTATTTATTTACTCTTTTGTTTATCTATTTATTTACGTATTTCTTTAATTCTTCAGTGATTTATTTTTAAATTTATTTTCTTTTATTGTTTGTTTATTTAAGTAGTCTTATGTTATTTTTCCCCTGTTTCGCTCAGGTACTTATTTGCGTTGTTTTCCTATTTTGTTTAGTTTTAAACAGCTCCCTTTGATCCGGACTCGGGATAGTCCGTTAAATTCATTAAGGCGCGCCCCCCTGCCCCTCTGGCAGGGAGGTTTCACATGTCTTCCCCCGCCCCACTCCCCTCCTCAGGCCCCGGTATGGCCGCTGAACAAGAGATCAGTCTCTTAGAGACTGAGCTCATTAGCCTCCGCGGCTTCATAGCCGCTATCTGTCCTCGTCTCGTAGACGATTACGATGCGTACGCTGCAAAGCGTCGCACCGAGCTCCCTCATTCCTCGAAGCCCGCTCCCTCGATCTATGCCAAGATCGAGGCTTCCAACAACTTCCCAATCCCAGCCGATCGCGATAGCGATGACTCCGACTCCGACTCCGGCTCCGACATGGAGCAAGACCCTCCTGCTCAGCAGGATCCCCCTGCCGAGCAAGCCCCTCAGGCTGAGCAAGCCCCTGCTGCGGACGATGGCTTCACCACCGTCACGCACCGCAAACCGCGCAAGAAGCGCTCGAACTCCTCTTCCGATCCGGAGGACAAATTGCCCTCTAAAAAGATCGCAAACGTCGATGGCGCGAAAGTGCCAAAGGCGACACCAGCGCCCTCTAGACCCGACTCGCCCGTGGCTGCGGGTTCCGCAGTTTCGGGCAAGAAGCCCCGCCCACCGCCCCCCGTTACGATCCAAGACAAAGCGTCTTGGGTTGAGATTTCTAGCCTGCTGGAAACGGCAGGTATCCCTTACACCTCCGCCGTGAATACCGCTGTAGGTATTCAGGTGAAGGTAGCCACGTCCACCGCCCATCGCAACCTCACTCGTTTCCTTCGGGACAACCAGTGGGGCTATTTCACGCACTCTCTCGAAGAGGAGCGTAAACTACGGGTTGTGATCCGTAGAGTCCCCTCAGAACTCCCGACTGACGACATTTCAGACGACCTCAAGGAACAGAAGATTCCTGTTCGCGAGGTTCATCGTATGCGCTCTCCGCGCACCAGGGCTCCATATGATATGGTTCTCGTTGTCCTCGATCGCACCCCTCAGGGGAAAGCGATTTTTAATCTTACATCCCTTTGCGGCCTCTCCGGCGTCATAGTCGAGCCGCCGCGCAAAACGTCTGTGCCCTCGCAGTGTCACAACTGCCAGGTGTACGGACACTCCGCACGAAACTGTCGCCTGAAACCCAGGTGCGTTAAGTGCCTCGGCGACCACTCCACTAGGGAGTGTTCTCGCACGAAAGACGCCTCCGACCCTCCGAGCTGTGTTCTGTGCCGCGGCGTGGGCCATACCGCGAATTATCGCGGATGTCCCCGCGCCCCGCGCACAAAGCGCCCTCGATACCCCAGGCAGGCGTCGCCGTCTAAGACGGCCGCTGCCCCCGCCCGTCCTCGACCTCCGCCTCTCATGTCTCGAGAGGCCTTCCCGAACCTGCCGGGCACGTCTCGTGCACCGGCAGCGTCCGTACCCGCGACTAGTGCGCCCCCCCGCCCCTACCGGGCCCCTCAGGCCCCGTGGGCTCCTAAACCCGCGTCCCAGCACACTCCCAAACCTCCGGCGGCTAATCCTTCACAGGATGACCCCGCATACTCCTTTTCCCTATCGAGTATTGACTACGCAGGTCAACTACTCATTTTCCACGAGATCTCGGAGATCTCGGCGTACGAAGAGTGCTCTCGTAATCCGCTACTAGGTGCCGTCACGGCAATCCATAGATTTCCAGCCATCGCGGCTACACTACAACGGCTCGCGCGCGCAGCTGTTAAAAAATAAATAACTCAAATAAGATAGAGTAAATCGCGTATTTACGTCTATCTTCCCCTAAAAATAACCGTCAAACAATAATAATAATTTTTGTTATGTCTATTTTTAGACTTCGGTGCCGTCACCGTTAGTAAATTTAAATTCAATCTTATAAAATGCGTGTTGCGCCCACGCTTTTGTAATCGATCCCTATTAGCTCCCGCACACTTCGCGGTTCTCAATAATATCTCGAGCCTAGGTCGTCCCCGCGCGGAGCCCTCTTGATATTATTTTCGCGATACAGTGACTCACCTACATCACTTGAACAGACATATGAGATCATCTCTCTCACACACGTGCACATATATACACATGGTGGGAGGGTTTTGTTTTTTTTTCCCTCATCGAACTGAATCGAATAGTTTAAGTTCGTTTCAATCCGATATACACGTATTCATTTGTGAATCATGCAATTTCGATTGTATGGTTCACAAATGTATATATGTATGAATAGCTTAGAATAGTTAGCTAGGACAGACGTGTCTTTTTCCAGGAAACAGCCCAAGCCGAGGTGTGCGTGCACCCTTGTGTATGTTACCCAAAACCAAAATCGGCTGAGTGCCCTAAGCGCTCGGCCTTAGTAGTCCGGTGAAGCTGTAAAGACCTTGCCAGGTCAATAGCATAGTCAGTTCGAAAAAAAAAAAAAAAAACCTTTCCTTAGTTGACACTGTTGATATGTATCTGGAAAATATAAAGAATTATAAAATCATTTTATAATGATAAAAAAGGAATAAAATAAAAAAAATGTATAATAAATTGAAATATGTCGCAGATTGATGTGTAACGATTTATATTACAAAGAAAAGCGATTTTTTTTTATTAATAATACAAAATATCGCGGACAATATTAATTTGTTCTTCCTTCGGCATTTAATTGTTATTCCAAGTTTCTTCTTATTGGGTCGCTAAGTTTTGCAAAGAATATTAAGGAAACTATTTGACGGCCGCTTAGCATTTTATTCGGTTTGAAAGGTCACAACGACTTTATACCTATTTCCTCGTTTAAATTATACCTAAACGTTCTTGTCCGAATCTCGGTACTTTGTTTCTGACTGAGTAATTTTTTTTTATTGTGGCTCGGCAAAATGACTTCACTATGCCTGATGTTAAGCACAGTACAATCCAAAAGCAATGGCGACCACCGAGTAACACACTATCCATCGCCGGTCGCCACACTCATGCCGGCCCGTGAAAAGCTGGATATGCATAGGCTGATCCCGAAACGCGACCCGCGTACCAAGAGTAATAGTTACGAAGAAATTACCTAATACGTGTTTAAAAGCTATAAAACCTCCTTATTATGTTTTTGCTATAATATCTACTCTTTAACTGCAATTATATTTTTTATTCTGTAAATACCTTACAATCCAATCCCTCATAGTGATTCGCTTCTGCGGGTCGCGTTTCGGGATCAGCCTGTGCATATCCAGCTTTTCACAGGCCGGCATGACAGTAGGCGACCGGCGATGGATAGTGTGTCACTCGGTGGTCGCCATTGTCTTTGGATTGTAGTGTGCTTACCATCATGCATAGTTCAGTCATTTTGCCGTGCTACAATAAAATAAAAAACAATGGTAGTTTTGATATGTCAAATAATATACTACGGAATTATACATCTTAAAAATACCTAGAAAAAGTTCACGACCTATTAAATGTTAAGGATAATATAATCACCTTTAATCATTTTTATTTTTAATAAATTAATTGATTATTTTCTACGATATTTTGATCAACATAGCATTCATCATTAATTAAAATAATGATGAATAATTAAATTACCCAACAGATAATTAAATAATCTTTTGTTAACAATAGCAAACAACAGACATTTTATTTAATTTATATATTACAGAGACGTGGTGGTCGCGTTTGACCAGTGGAATATCAATCCGATGTCCGCAAGTTTTGAACCTCGGCATGTACTAACGAATTTGGCGGAATTCGCGTATGCTTACTAATTTAAATTGGTAACACTATCGATGGACGGTGAAGGAACACATCGTGAAGAAACTTGAACTTGACAATTTTTCCTGTAGTAACCCATGTATGTGGGAAAATATATAACTTTGGATTTCTTGGAGTCTGAAATCACCAATACGTCGTGAGCTGGCGTGGTTTTTATGCTCATATTTCCATTGGAAAGAGGCCTGAGCTCCTGTAGTCGGCCTTTTATAAGTGTAATACATTGAAAATAGGGTATCCTTGATCTGATTGGGATTGTCTATTATTTACTTAGGTAAAATACTGTCGGATTTTACGTATACTCACGGAGATATTAAATAGATGATCCGCTCTCTTCGTGGTCTAGTGATGAAATAGTTTATCAAGCAAGAAGGTCAATACTCAAAACCTGACTGTTTTATTTGCGTTCTGATAATATATTCGCTCGACGATACATCTCATTTGTACTAGCTTCCTAATTTTCTATTGGTTGGTGGCACGGTTATGTATGAAAATAATTTATCTATAAAAATATTAAAACTTTCGGAATTTAAAATTTAAGAATTATAGTTGTGAGTTTCATATCTGTATAGTTATTTCCGGTCGTCCGAGCAGGTTACATTTGCAATTAGAACTATTTAACCTTGTATTATGTTTATGCCACTGGTATATCATATACATATGTATAATAAGATACTTTAACATATATACTTTATGTTTTCATATATGATACTAGCGGGCCCGGCGGACGTTATCTAGCTCCGATAACAAAAAAAACCTTTGACAAATTATATACCTAAACCTTCCTCGTGAATCACTTTATCTATTGGTGAAAATCGCATGAAAATTCGATCAGTAGTTTTTGTTACAGATAACAGATATAAAAGCTTAGAACAGGTCAAATCAATTACTTTTTTATACTATATTTATGAGGAATAAAATGGTTACACGATTCCGTTTTGTACGTTCACCTAATTGTTTTTATTAACTACCTGGCGCCTGCAACTTTGTTCTCGTTGAACTAGTTTTGCTGTTTAATGGAAACCACATATCATCTCGATTAATTATCCTGATCTTTTTAATTGTGGGTTGGTTTATTATTTAATTATAATTTACTCAAGTCCCCATAAAAGTATGCCGATCTTAAGTTATCTCTGATAAATTTTATAATTACTGCTTAATCCCCATGGAGAAGCGTAATCATAATTTACTTAAAGTATACTCTAGAAAGTCTTATATATGCCTTTGAAGCT
This sequence comes from Antheraea pernyi, assembly GCA_015888305.1. NCBI lineage: Eukaryota > Metazoa > Arthropoda > Insecta > Lepidoptera > Saturniidae > Antheraea > Antheraea pernyi. The sequence goes on from MU158795.1 coordinate 3,676,814, forward strand.
ATCGTAAAATCTGTTAAGCAGTTTAATTTCATGCATACGTGTAGTTTATTTAAGTAAGTAATATATGGTATACGTAATATTTAATTAAGTGAACTATATTAGAAATACTCTTATTAGATCACATTCGTAACGAACACATCTGTGGTAGCCTTGGAATCCGTGACATCGCAGACAAGCTGCAGGAGAGTCGACTTCGCTGGTACGGCCACATAAGTCGCAGGCCCAGACTACGTCGGAAATAGATGCCTCAACATAACTGTACAAGGCCCAATGTCTCGTGGCAGGCCCAAGAAACGCTGGTTGGACGTGGTAAAGGTGGACTTAAAGGAAAATAACCTCACACAGAAGGATGCCGAAGATCGAGCAAAGTGGAGGAAGTTTAGTAAGAAAGCGGACCCTGGTACCAGGCCGGGAAAACGCCAGGAAGAAGAAGATTAGACATACTCTTTATATTTTCTTATATGAAAAGTAGCTAATACTCGCAACTTCGTCTGCGTTACCTACTATTTTAATTTATTTAATGTACAGAGGATTAATAATAAAAAAAATTAAATCAAAAATGTGCTTTGTTTACAGAATGTCTTTGTAAACGATGTTATTTGTTTACTTCCTCTCTCCTGCGCATATGCACCACATCGTTTACCCCATTTCATACATCGCTGAACGCGTAGCGTTTATAAAAATCGTAGTTTCTTAAAACTTCAATAACTTTATATTAAGTAAAGATATGACATTTTTTTAATAAGAACGTGGTATTTAAATAATAAAACTAAAAACAATTGATCGAACTCTATCTAATAGTTTTTGCGTGGTGCGCACATACCGACAAACTACTATAATTTGATTATGATATATAAAAAGAAGATTATATATACATCCGTTGCCGTATAAACATCTAAACTCGACGTATTACACGTATTTATCTTCCTACTACATCGCTTTTTTTTGTTGCAGGCATTCCGTCGTAAATCTGTATTTGGAGAGGACCCATAAAGATACGAAAGAAGGTACGTTATATAATATAACGTTATGTTTTAATATGAAATATACTGTTTGACTTCTGATAATAAATTTAAATTACGTACATAATTTGCTGATTTAATCCGGAGTATCGGTATAACATTAGGTTGCGTTGTCACGTAGAGTCGCCAATCCGCTTCGAAATTACAAGCTTATTTATATTAAACACTTCGAATGTTTACACTGGAATGATCGTCTAAATCAGCGATTCTCAACCTGTGGTACGCCACGGTCGATCCGACGGCGGGGTGCGGGGCGCGATGCGGCGCGAGTCATTGTGGATTATAATTTAAAAATGGCTATAAAATATGATAATTAAGCTGCCATAAAAGCAATAATCTCAATTAAAAGTCCGAAGTATAATAGTTTAGTAAAATAATGATAATAATAATTGCTCACATTTAAAACGGTTTTTAACATAAATAATAAAATAAACGAAAGCAGAAAAAAGGTGTCAACTCAAAGATTTTTTTTTTGAACTGACTGCGCTATCGGCCTAGCAAGGTCTTAACAGCCTCACCGGACTACGGTACCCCAAAGTATGCAGAATGAAAAAAAAAGTATGATACGCGAGATATCGTTGTAGGTCCGCGGGTTCCGTCCCATTGGGGTTACGTGAAAATTTTATTGCTAATGTCAGAAAAACTGAGATGTTAAAAAAGTTGACTTATATAAACATTATTATAAGTCATTATATTATTGAAGTGAGACTTCTTATAAAAGGGCTTTGAAATTCTGATCTGTAAGCTTTTTGTGTGACGAAAAATAGTAGGGGTAAACACTGCGTCGGGTAGAGTGTTGAAAACACAGGTTCTCGTCCAATAACCGAAGTAATACCGGCGCGGTCGGTATTTGAATGGGTGGCCGTCTGGAAACATGACGTTAGCTTTTTATTCTACTTCTTTAATTAAAAATTTTCGCTGTGATACAGAAGTTTCGGATAGACAATAAACAGACCTTAAGGGAAACGAGACACATTTCTAGGAGTAGGTATGGGAGTTATCAGGTTAGGGATACTCATAATTGAAATGTTTTATTAAGAGGTACGGGAACGAAAAAGGTTTGGAAGCACTGGTCTAAATTAAAGAGTCTAATTTAAGAAAGCTCTTCACTTTCACTGAGGATTATTTATCCTCGGCGTGGTGGCTTGATCCACAAATGAGACACGTGACATGCATAATTATATATATGTCATCGTCTAGTCAACCTGTTCGTCTGAATTTTGAATTTTAACCTACTTAAGAAATGGCGACGTTCTTAATTCGGTTATACTTTTTAAAAATGGTTGTTAACTCCCGTTTAAATGTCATTAGCAATGGATCTTAAATTTTGAAGATGTACCGGAGAACTATTTAAAATCGAATAGGAAATGTATAATATTTGAGATATTCGTTGATTTATCGCAATTCAAGACTATTTAGGTATCTAAACTATAGCCACGGACGTTCTGGAATTACTGAGACTGCGAAGTTATAACGGAACTTCTTTTATATTTTGTAGTTCCATTTTTTAGTACATTTTCTTTTGGAGTCGATTTTGTTTTTTGTTGATAACCATTGATATACAAAAACTGAAGATGCACACTTAATGTCAAACAGCCGGCACACAAAAATGAATGCATAATTATGGATAATGCAGTCATTTCATATAGACTTACGTCGTTTGCGTCCTTGTAAAAACAACTTTAAGTCATTCAGGTAAGGTTGAATTTAAAAATCATAAGTTTATGGTATTACTATAACCACGTATGTTTATTGGGGAGTTTTTCCGGCCGGTTTTGAGTGCTACTTTTATTCGAGACCGTGTGTCTTGGGTTTTTATATGTCAATATTAATAATATTATTTACTAGCTTTTGCTCGCGGCTACGTTCGCTTTAATGGACGTTTGATTTATCCCTCGGGTTTTGATTTTAACTTATCCATCATCGATAATGTATGCATGTATGTATAGAAGTTCTATTCTACTTACCCCAGTAGGAATGTGGCGTAATGATTGATAAAATACATTTTAACGAGCTTAGTCAAGGTTCTTTCTTGGTCTTTCCTTATCCATTAACTGCTTAGCATGTTCTAAAGGCCGTCGGGTCAACGAGTAGACGTCCTACACTAAACTTACTTCCTTGTGTGCAGTCTTCCCACTAATTTACATATTTCGTATCCTACGTAATGTTATATCAATGTGAATGTAAGTTTGTTACGCTTTCACGCGTTAATTACTAAACCGATGATCATGAAATTTTGTGTACAGGAACATAAAAGAGCATTGTCCCTTTCATAAAAAGGTACTGTTCCCGAAGGATAAGTCAAATTTCAATTAACGCGAGTGAAGCCGCGAGCAAAAGCGAACACCCGTAGAACTGACAATTACGTTCTCGTCTCGTCTCAGTAATAGGACATTTTTTTAACTTTTTTTTTTTGGCAACCTATCTTTTGGATTATTACTGCCATTGTCGAGTAGTTAATAGTATTACAAGTTTTTCCATTCCATTTTTGGCAACCAGTCTTCTAGTAGACTATTACTGCCATTGTCAAGTGAGTATCGATATTACAAGTTTCTCCATATAGTTTCAATGAACTAACAAGATGGTGGTCATCTTGTTAGAACTTTCCATGGAGCTTTTGTGGCATCTCAGAATTTATGGTCCGTGGTATTATTTTCCATTCATTTCACTTATGTACAATAAACAAACTATATTACATAAAACACCACCAATTTTACACAATATAGAGTCAAGTAACACAAGATTATGAATAAAAAATAAAATCCACTACATGACAGACAAAGATCCCGCCAAAAACCCTGTAGTAGAACTTATTACTATTGGAATACGAGAATTACCGATTCAACATTCATGAACGATTCACATACCGATTCATCATCTAACCGCTTCAGTTTTAAGGTCAGGGTACGTCGGCTTTACCAGTCTCAGTTAGCAGAATTATCTGGTTAATGCTGTTTTTAATACTTGATGTTGAATTATTATACTTTTATTTATGTATGATGTTATTATATGTATGTATTGTATATATGTAGTATATCGGTGTTATTTATATATTGTTATATTAAATAGGTTAATCATAATTTCATAAAAAACTTCTCCTTTTAAACCTACCAACATTTATCTCTGCATCACCTAATGGTTGACTGGTAGAGAATGCCTTCGGCATTAAGTCCGCCATTGCATATTTAAGGCATAATGTATAAATAAATAAATAAATAAACATTTGTCACGGATTTATTAAGCGAGTCGGACGTCTGCTGTTTATTTTTTACTATTATTATTTTTATTAAATGAGTCAACCCGTAGAGAGGTTATATACAAAGTAAGAGGTGATAAAAATGAGATGAATATATAAGTACCATTTTTTTAAATTAATTTTGTTAAACTTGATTACAATACATTCACATTTTTTTCAATTGCCTATACCATAAAAAGATTATAAAGTTTGTGAGATTGTGACGTTCTACGGGGTAATCTCAGGAACTACTGGTACGATTTGAAAGATTACTTCAGTTTTATATAGTTCATTTATCGAGGAAGGTTATAGGTTATATATCGTCACATTAAGATCCATAGGAGCGGAGCCCTAATGAATAATGTTTCAAAATCCGGGTTTTTTTTTTCTTGAGAGCTTCCGCTACGTGTTAGCGTTAGCGTTGTTATGATAAAAAAATCAACCAAACAAGCGCATAGAGTAAATATACCACAGTATAATAATAGTATATAGAGGTTAGAGAGAATATATCTCTATTTGCATAAATAACTTGTTGAATGATGCACAGAAAACAATGAGAAAGTAAGATAGCTTTAGGTGTAGAAAAAGAAGAGAGTCCTAAATTTATTAATTTTTGTTGAGATTTACAATAACCCACGAATTAAACTAAACATATTATTTATTTAAAAAATATTATAATGATGAAGATATTGCCATAGTCAATCGAACATTATTAATTCGTTTCCATATCAAGGAACGATTTTCGGCTAGGACCAAATTTTTTTTTATCTCAAAAACAGCAAAATGACGAACTATGTGCCTGATCATATCGACAGTATAATAAACAAAACAGTAATCATCGAGAAATCGAAAATTCATATCTAGTCGTTGTCATCCCTGCCTACGATAAATACCAGCACATGATGTCATAAGAAGGTGGGAACACACCGACCGGTATTTATCAAATAGATTTTCTTTGGTTTTAGAAAATACTTTAATCAAAGTAGCTTCATTTAAAGAAGTTAATCGACGTATTACAATTATCCAATGTACTGTAAATTATCTAATTATTTAGCATACTTGTTATTCTGGGGTTAATGAACTTGTCTCTGTTTAAAAGTTATCCAAACAATTGTGCAGGTTTTCTGAAGGTCGACAGCTCGACAATACTTTATGCAAAAAACATGCACTATATACATACCCTAATTGGTCGTATAATACCTCCGCGTTTCATTTGTGTACTGTTTGTTTTATAGTAAAAATAATTGTCGCATTCCATTCTATAGTAAATTATATGATCACAATTATTATAAACATTATATTATTTTATTGATATATCTAAATCATAAACAAAATGATACAGTTCTGTCGTTGTGCGGAAATTACGCAAAAACTACTGGACAGATTTCGATCATTGTTGAAGTAAAACTTCTTTAGGCACGACTAGGAGGTAACTGGACGACAATGCAACGGAAGTTCGTTACGGCAATATGTCGTCACGTTTCGGTACTATCCAGTTTTTAAATATTTTTGTTTTTGCCAATAAATAGTTTATGAATAAATCAATAAAATAAATAGTTTATGAATAAATCAATAAAAAAATTATTAAATTGAATAATTATAACAATCATACAATAGAATTAATTATGTATATATGTACGCGCGACCGTGCTACCATCTGGTTTCCATGTCAGTAAGCAAAGCTTCATTATCTATAGTGCCATCTATCAGCTACACTAATAACGCCAAAGAATTTTTTCTTCAATCGCATGTGACGGTTACAGGCACTCATTTTTTTTTACTCCTTTCGTGTTTTTTCAGATATTGAGATAACTTTTAAGATAGTCTTTAACCGACTTATATTATGTAATTGTTTCATATTTTTTAAATTAATATCTACTTATTCATATACGTGTGAGTTCGTTTTTATTTTTGTATTTATGCTTTCTTACGCCACTAACCTAACCGGTATAAGAAAAGGCCTTATGGCGTTTAGTTAACGTACGGATTAATATGTTCGAAAAGTTCAATAATTTTCACTTATTAACCTTTGTTCTTTTAAATTTCTGTGAAGAGATTACAAGTATGTAATGTTTGTGTTTTTTAACGAGCACGGTGTAACGAAATGTTATTGTAGAATTGGTCTTGCGAGTTAACATTATAGCCGAGTCGAATCAATCTCTTGGTTTCTGGTTATTTTTCCTGACCTTTTATCTCATTCTTACATACGTAATAAAGCCATGACCTTTAACAATAACCGTATAAAATGCCGTGATTATCTATAAATTGAGAACATTTCACAGTAGCTGCGAAGGGAATATACATATCATCGGATATTTAAATTTCGGATTTTTAACCTTTCTGGTTTTATTAAACTGGTTTGAAAACGTTTGTTTTATAAACCGCAAATATATTTAAGATCCATTATTCTAAGTAGACGATATTTACATAACCTTTAAATAAATTTCAAGTTAATAGATTTGGAAGACAATTTTTTTATAAGATTATGGATATTTAAATTACACGATTAATTAAGCAATGAGTAGCCATTATTTCGCAATAACAATAAATATATAGTGTGATCTAATACTTTGACTATCATTATATGCTATACTAGCGGGCCCGGCAGACGTTGTCCCGCCCAGATTATAAAAAAACCGTTGACAAACCGCATCAAAATCCATTCAGCAGTTTTTGAGTTTATCGCGAACAGACATACAAACAGACACGGTAGGGGACTATGTTTTATACTATGTAATGATGATATTAAATATATGGGCAAAATCTTATAACTATATTTCTTAACAAAATATTTTTAAGTGATCATAATTTATAATCTTCGCTTGTTTCTCTTGCACTATTGTAGATCTTGAAAATAAAATTCAGTTCATGTTTTAACTGTTTTATTTTTAAAATCGGCTAAGAATTTTATAGTTTAACCGTTACAAACCTAAAATCAAATCTTTTTTCTCTGTAGTAGTAGTATAAAAATGTATATAAAATATAAATGCCAAAATATGTTTGAACGTTCGTCATTGAATCATGTTAAAACGGTTGCACGGATTTTAGTAAAATTTCGCATAGAAGTCTATTAAGTCGTTGTAGCGTTCAGGCGTCTGCGAGCTTATTAAAAACCCGTTGAGAACCTTATACTAATCGAGATTGTGAGAACTAATGTTATTAAAATAGATTTTTCGAATATAATCCTGAGTGCAGACAGCCAATTTGAGGGGAATTTTATAGATTTATTAATCTTCGGTTAGACATTTTCTTTGTTCTATTTTTGGAAATTTCTAGCAGTTATTAATATCAGAGATATATAGTCCTCTCTAGTACACATAAGTACACAGTTATTCAATATGTTTTAACTGTATTTAAATTTACATAATGTTTGGAATTAATTGTCTTTGGAATTTAATGATTAAAAACACAATTTAAATATGAAATTGTTAGAATTCCTCCGTATCAAAACATTATAATATTACTTTTATAAAGTTGATCTAAGATTTGTAATTATCTTCATTATTTATTTATTTATTTCTACATTATGCCTTAAATACGCAATGGCGGACTTAATGCCGAAGGCATTCTCTACCAGTCAACCATTAGGTGATGCAGAGATAAATGTTGGTAGGTTTAAAAGGAGAAGTTTTTACAAAATTATGTTTAACCTATTTAATATAACAATATATAAATAAAATATCAACACCGATATACTACATATATACAATAAATACAAATACTACAAATACAAATATTACTTTTAGATATGATTATAATTACATAAAATAAATAGGTATTCTCGTAAAATAGTCATGAACGGCGTAGAAAAGTTTGCGGCAGACATTAAAATTCACGGCCGTTTCGTTCATGCTTACATATAATAACATAGATTTATGTAGTCAACTGAGGAGATTTATTTTAGTTGATGACGATCGGACAGACGTTTTTTTATACGCTCACCAATGAGCTTCACGCCTACGGTTGTGAAGCCAGTGACACCGAAATAGTCAGTACCATTTTTTGTTGTTGTTGTAAATATTATGTTGTAGCGACTATAAAATACATATGAAAACAAATAACGCCTAAAGTAACAGTTAATACATTTTAATAGAATGTGTTACTTCTAAAATCTATACTAATGTTATAGAGCTGGAGGGTTTGTTTGTTTGGTTGAACGCGCTAATCTCTGAGACTACTGGTCCGTTTTGACTTCTTTCAGTGTTAGATAGCTAATTTATCGAGGAAGGCTATATACCATCACGCAGATCAATAGGAGTGGCGCACCAATGAAGAATGTTTGAAAATCGTTTTTTTTTTGCTTTTGAGAGCTTTCGCTGCCTGTTATTAGCGTTAGCGCAAAGTAACTATTCTTTTTTTTTATATACTATTGGCAGCAAACGAACATGCGGGTCACCTGACGGTAAGCGATCACCACCGTCCATGGACACCTGCGACACGAGAAGAATCACAGATGCGTTGCCGGCCTTTGAGAAAGGAATAGGCTCGTTTTTTGAAAAAAGGCAGATTGTATTGTTCTGGAAACGCTGCCAGGCTTCCACATGGACGAAGTTTTTTTTTTATATTATAGGGGGTGAACGAACTGGTCGGTCACCTGATGGTAAGTGATCACCGCCGTTCATAGACACTAGCAACACCAGTGAAGTCGCAAATGCGTTGCCGGAGACGCGGGAACAGCTACTCTTATAAGTATAAAAGAATCCGAATTTATGTAGTAAGTGTTTAATATTTGGCTAGTTTTTTATTTGTTGTGTTTGTAGCTTGTCAAGACAAGATTTGTATAAAATAAATCTTTGTAACATCGTACGGAAAAGCCATAGATATTGATTAAAAATATCCACACTTTTCAACTTTCACTTTTCACTTTCCATATAGTGAGTGTGTCATACAGAAGACATTAGAAAGGTATTCTAAAATATAGACAGAATAGACATTCAGTTTTTCAACTGATGTGTTGCTATTTTATTTAATCACATAGTCGTACTGTATAAGGAATATTTGGTCTCGTAGGTTCGTATTCTGTAAAAATAATGTTGAAATTCAGTGTAAAATAAACGTGTGATTAATTTTAACAAGCAATCTACAATTATTTTTATTCATACGTTTATTTTAAAATATGTAATAACTTCTTTTAACAGTTATAAATGGTCATTAAACTTCTCATATTTATATGTCGATTTCAATGAAAACACCTTGCGCATTTTGCAGAATTACTGTCACTGGAAGCGGTAGGGACAGTCCTACTCAAAGTCTATATTTTTCCCTTAGAAAGGAACTTTAAGTTATTGCACTACGGTTATTGTTATTACATAAACTTATCTAGATACTCTACACGTTTAAATTATTCTAAATATTTAATAATATCCCTTGATGAACCAATCACTTAATTCTAATATTTTAAGTTTGTCTTGACGTACATAAATTTACATGACACATCGATCGTATATATAGGGTATATTTTTTAGATATACTATAAAAAAAATGTTAAGGTGTCGTCAGTTAGTAAATCGTTATTCAGACACCTTCACAACGGTTTTTTAGAAATATGTATTTAAAAAAATAAAAACAAATGAGCTTATGTTTTTATTAAAATACTAGCTGTGTCCGCGACTCTGTCCGCGTGGAAGCCAATGTTAAAGTAATGCTAAACAGTGACTAACAAAATTATCTGAACGTATAATATTAATCCCATTTACTTTCCTCTCGTACTTAAGTCGCGTTGTCATTAAAATGACAATAACTTTTGATAGAGTGAACCGATTTTAATAAAACCAAATCTAAATACTACACGAGGATATGCTTTATGATATTCTTGAGGTTTTATCGCATTACTTTAGCAGTGATGCAAGTTCAAACAAACAGATAGGATAGATATTTCTAAAAAAGATTGAACTGTATTTTATTAATTATTCCAAGACACCTGTAGTAAAATTTTCATAGAAATCTAAAAAGAATAACCATGTTAGATTTACGTTCTTATTATATGTATAGATTAGCATTCGTACTTCCGTTTCATTCGCAACTTCCGTTCGTTTCGTTTCACTTATAGTGCGCTAGTTTCCCAAAATTTAATAAGTTCAAATTCAAAATACTATGATAGTACGATGTATATACAATATATAGTATGATAGTATATTGTTCGCAATACTGACCGAATATTACGCTGGTATAATTAATTATTCGGTAACTATGCTCTCGTAATAGGCAATTATCACGAATACCGTTTAAACTGAAGTTAATTTAACTTGAATAGTTTAGAACCACTGGACTACTAGCTCGTTGTAGTTATATCGCTACGATCAAAGATGTCACCGTTCAACGCACCTGCTATCCAACTTGCGTGGTGGGTTGTTCTAACGAGTGAATTTATTTAATTGCGTCTTAAGTTTCGTAATGTTGTTCTGGACGCGACAAGAATAAAATTGAATAAAAAAATAGCTTACATGGAACTTAATGTTTATTTTTACTTTATGGTAATAAACTGATTGTTGTCCATAGACGCTATGCATTAGGTATAATTTATCACAAATTTGGGTGTCTACGCTAAATATTCAAGAAATCCGGAAAAAATACAACTCCTATATAATTTGAACACATTTTAATGAAAGTCTGTTTTTACAGACACACTAAGTTTGGGTTCTCATGAATGAATTTTGAAAAACAGGATATTAAGTGTTTATGTTATATATACGAATAGGTATATGTATATATATCATATAAATACGTCCGGTTTATAAGCACAATACGAACTATAAGATGATCTGTTAATAGGAATCATTTTTATGGTATAAAACAAAGTCCCCCCCCCTACCGCGTCTGTCTGTCTGTTCGCGATAAACTCAAAAAGTACTGAACGGATCTTCATGCGGTTTTAACCAATGGATAAAGTGATTCATGAGGATGGTTTTAGTATATAATTTGTCAATAATTTTTTTATATTCAGAGCGGGACAACGGCTGCCGGGCTCGCTAGTACATAAATAAAACAGAGTAAAAGAAACTCAAGTAATAATAATTACATTTTTTAACGAAAGCATCTTCGGGTATGAGCTGCGGGACAGATCGATGAAATGTAAGGTCGAAGTTAGTTGTGCGCCGCGTATTTTAAAGTATAAACCTTTATGAGGATGTATAACTTAAATACTATCCAAGATACGCGAAGACCTAGACAAAAAACAAATATGTTTTGGTATAAAAGGAAAGTTGGCAACCCTATACTGATTATTAATGATAAAATCACGTAGTAATTTACCTTGATAAATAACGTTTTACATTTAGAGCTAGAAAATAACGAAAAATGTTGTCTCTGAAAGTTTTTATTTGAGAGTTAACGTAATGACGTGCGTCGTAAAAAGTAAGAAACGCGTCCGTTTTGTTAAACAATAAATTTGCTGGTTGAACCGACGAACCCGCGCTCACATCTCACCCCGAAATCGACCTTCAAAAACTTTTTTGTTACGGTACTTCGATCTCTTTGTGTTTTCTATAAAGCTTTTCTTTCTCTCGTTGTTTCAATCTTGTTTTATCATATGTTTACATTTGTCTGTCACTCAGGGAGTTTAGTAAATTATGACCGTCTTATTATTGTAAATATTTATAAGTTAACGTATGCCTATTTGTGTTAATTTATACGTATCGAAAGTAAAGTTAGTTTATCACTCTGATAATTAAAAATCAATACCAATATTACAGTCACTAATGTATGAATCATATTTAAAAAAATTACAACTTTTCTTTTACAATAAAAAATGCCTCTAATAACTGGACAACAAAATTCGGGGAAAGAAAATATTGAATTTTGTTAATTTCTTCGTATGAGCCTCATAAATTGCGTTGTGAATTCGTTGAAAATTACATTTTACTGATAATTGTTGTGAATTGTGAAAATTGTTTTTGAAGTGTTAAAAAATGCTGCAATTTTTTATATATAAAAATAGTCTATTTGTAAGATACAATATTAAAAATATGTATATTAAACATGTACTTCAAAGATTTTTCTCCGCACTTGACCCAGCTATCGTTGTTTCATGTTGAATTTCAAAACGAAATATTTAGAAAAATAAACCTCGTTCAAGAAATACTAAAATCTATTTTGAGCGTTCTCATTGCTTCCATCAGTGTAATGGTTTGTTTGTTTGCACATTCGTTCTAAGAATTTGACGTGTTTGTTTAATACTATTTGACCTATATTATTTGCTAAACGAGCAACTGTTAATTTTGTAAAAAATATAGTTTACTTATTCCATTTCAGATGTTTATATTTAGCCAAAACAACAGTTAAATAGTTTACGCAATAAACAAATTCCATTCATTCTGCTACGACGATAGACTGTTGCTAGGCAAGACAGATGCTCTGTTCATTATAATATTCTCTTTCCATATAAAAATAATCACTGATCATAATTGTATCTTAAAATAAATTGTTACACGAAAAATGGTAAGTAAATTTTATCTTGTTCAGTTTCGTGTACAAAGGCATTTTATGCAACGCTACTGCAACTGTGATGACCGGTTACCTTTGTTAATATAACCAGGAGGAACTTGTGACTTTCTTATAACCCCTTTAAATACTAAACAAATATGCGATTCATGAGTCATTGTTTCAACTCATTCCATTTGCGATTACGAAGTCGAGATATATCTCAACAATAAGAAGACCCATCAATTACAATATTGATGTTTCCCTGTTTCTTAAACGTCAAAGATAATTGAAAAAAGTCGCCGCTAGACGAAATTTATTTCGCAGCACAATGGAGTTACGGTGTTCAGCGGGTGGTGCGTCAGGGGCGAGCGGGGGTGGCGTCGCAGGTCAATGACGCCCCTCGTCTGGGGCCCGTAGCCCCGGCAACCGCCCCGCGCCCGCCTGAACCAGTTCTCTGTGGCCTGTAGCTCACCGTCACCTCTATCTGGTTTACACACTGCCATAGTTTTAATCCACATAGTTGGATGACTCGTACGATATGAAAAATTTGACATCTAAATGTATAAAAATCCAAAAATCTGATATGAAAGTTGGCGTTTATGTATCAATTGGTCCAACTTAAGAGATAGTATAATTTATATTTTGATTAATGGCCTCGATATTGTTTAATTACAAATTAAATGACTGTCAATGGTGATTATCGTTTTTAATGATAAGTTTCACCAGTCTCAAACAGATGGCGCAGTAGTATATTGCAGTCGTGTATTAAAAATAGCTTTAATTTAATATAGCCCAATATACGCGGCTGATAGATCACTTAAATATTAGTTAAATTATATACCATAATACATTGTGCGTTCCGTGATCCTCTAGTCTATGCCAATATCACTGCATAGGTAACTAAATCAAGATATAAATGATTGAATACACTTGTAACTATGTTACACGTAGTCTCTGTAGGAGTGTGGAATTTCTAGTTAGGTTACCTTTTGCAGCTATAAAAAGCTAAACATGCTTATGAGTGGTGTTACATTACTCAGTTTTATACCAACTAAACAACTTTGTAGCGAGTCTGTCCGTTTCATAAACATACGAAAAAGGGCTTGTTACGTTTTCATCAATTACGGCAGCCGTTTTTTTGTTATTCCGAAGACAAAATAATTATATAATACGACGACTTCCGAAATTAAATGTAACGGTATATCAAAGTACTGAAATGTCCAAACAGGTTCATCGCCGCGGTGTTCTTGTTTATTTGTCGTGTCTCTGACCACATATACTGGTAAATAACCTGAAAGAACATTTAGTGATGTACAATTGTGCTATTTAATGTAACTGGGAATAAAATATTATTTTCATCGCACAACATATAAAGTTTTAGACAAATACCATTATAATAATGTCTATAGATTATTACATTATAACAGACCATATCTGCTTTTATTCTTCACTAGCTTCTGCCCGCGACTTCGTCTGCGTGGAATAGTTACTTTGAGCTAACGTTAACTTTAACTCGCGATTTCGTTTGCGTAGGTAATTCGTACGTTAACCCCGATTTTGAATCATTATTCTTAGTGCACCGCTCCTAGCGTGATAAAGAGCTTTCCTCGATAAATGAGCTATATAACACTGAAAGAATTAGACCAGTAGTTCCTGAGATAAGAGCGTTCAAGCAAACAAACTCTTCAGCTTTATAATATTAGTATAGATAGATACGTCAGCGAACGTTTGATAATAAAGTAGGAGATTATCGTACAAATGAAACTTCACTTGTTATATGTTGGTTAAGAATAAACCATTGGCTAACATGTACAATATAGCGGGAATGGACTTCTTAAAACTCTTCGACCGGCCAGTAACGATGGCGCAACAGTTAACAGTCGCTTTCGCAAACGTTTCGTAACCGACGCCGAAAATAGTCGAAAGTTACTTCGTGTTTTTTTGTCCTCACGCACCACGGTTCGCTTTCCGGTCGCTAATCGAATTGTATGCACCGACTTTTTTTTATTCACGACGTTTGTGTATCTGCGGACGTTTATTCGATACTTCAACTGCTGGTACGATCCCCATTTCATTATGGTATTTTTAATTTTTTTGTTAATCTTAGAATGCAGTTGCCATTTCCAAGTTTATTTATAAATTATGAACTTTGTGACACTCAAAGATCTGTTATCCATAATTTATTGAAGTTACACTTTCTTATGGGATTTGTAATTCTGATCCGCAACCTTTTTGTGTGACGAAAAGTGGTGGGTGTAAACACGGTGTCGGATAGAGTGGGAGCAGTGTGTCGCTTGCCTTCGGGTATTGGAGAACATACGCTTTTCTTGCTTTCTCTCTTGTTTTCCGTGTTTGCGTGTACTGCATTCAGGTGGCGCTGCGTGGCGATCACTGAACACAATCTATGCTATTCAGACTGATTGATAGTACCGAGAATTAATGTATTATGTATTCATATGGACTCGTCATGCAATATTGCGCATGTTTGTGTATGAACCTTGAATGTGTGCGTGAAGAATAATTAGTATAACTGCACAGGAAATGGACCTACAGCGTAAACTCACATCCTTGCTCAAAACCGTAAAGTTTGAAGTAATATGTGTGACGTCTCAGAGGCCGTGTAAAGGGCCCATTCGATGAAATAGAGTATAGACGAACTAAACGATGGCCTAGAGCGCTTGATTTCAAGGAGTGACATTTTATAATGTCGAAAACAAGAAAAAAATCTATCTTTGTAAAGAATTTCTAAAAAGAAAAATCACGTATTAGAAAATAATCATTTAAGATTAAATTATCAAATTTTTAAATCACGTAATTATTATTATTATTATATACCGTATACCGTCCACGGTCTTCGTATCCAAGTTTCTCTCATAAACAATTGGCAATTAAGTCGATAATTTTTGTAAAGAATTTTATTGTTTTTAATATTAATAAATGACATAGAATTTACGGCTCGTACATGATACATGTGAAGTTTGAAAACAAAAAATCATCCTTCCGAAAAACATATTATACGTCATCGGATATATATAAAAACATTATGTGTAATATGTTTTCCTGTTAAATTTATAGTTTATTATATAATAGTATATATAATAGTAGTTTACTATATTAAACAGGAAAGGCAAATAGCATACGAAATAAAAAAAAACACATTGGTAGTATTTAATTTCGAAAATTCGATAGTTTTAAATTAAATATTACCATAATTATGAATATTATCCGAATAATATTCGTGATGTGATCAATCAATAATGAGGTTGTTACGATGAAATCAACCACCCACAGTGTACCTCAACCGGGCTGTACGTTGAACACCAAATAATGGTTGTTGGTTTTTTGTTTGTTTAAAAATAGATCGAACGCATAAAGTAAAACCTCTTTTGTATTTACTCATTATTGTGGAATTATATGGTCGTGCCACTCCTAAAAATTTCTAGTAGGAACTAATATGTAATAATTGTTTTTCGGTGTGTGTTTTTGAATATTTAATTCCTTCGACATAATTGAATAGAATATGTGAGTCGTTCCATTTAAAAATGAACTAATTTAATTGTTCATATAACATGTTTTATACACCGAGAACCGAGCCGAGGTGTGCCGGGGACCCTTGAGCTAGTTGTCAAAATAAAATCGGCTGAGTGCCTTCAGCGCTCGCCTTAGTAGTCCGGTGAAGCTGTTAAGACCTCGCTTGGTCAATAGCGTAGTCAGTTCAAAAAACAAAAAAAAACCGAGAACGAAGTTTAAATTTTGCCGTTCATAAGGTTTTCAGTTTTTTTATAAAATCTTGAAAAAATAACGTTAAATATTAGGAACGGCTAAAATTTGATTTAGCTGATTTTGAAATGTACCGACTCATATAATTTGTCTTTGAATTTTTTATAATTTATCTTAAAACGTAAAATTAAATTAAAATTTAAAATTATCTTAAAAAATAACGTTCACGAGTTGCAAGGATGAAGCATAGATAAAATACTCTTGTTAAATTTTATTAGAAATCAATGTGCGGGTTTAAAATAAATCTAATACCATGTGACACCGAACATGAGAATTGTTTACGAGACTATTGTTTATGTGTAAGCGAACAAAAATGTTGTTGATAAAACTGATGACGTGTATAAAGGATACCATTGTAACACAAGATGTTGACCCCTCGATAGTTGTTTCCGAGATATAACTGGCAGAGTTCAAGGCCTTGTGCGTCGAGCCGTGTCATCCGTCTGAAGTTCTGAGCAATAAAACATTGATATACTCAACCATACGGAAGAGTGCGTGCAGTATTGTGAAGTTTGTGAACGATTTTCTTTAATAATCCAATAAGTGTAGATTTGTAATCCGATTATAGTTATCTTTTTATGAGTGTTTTACAATGACCATTAATATATTCACGACGTCTCAGAAATCATATTCATCTTGAACCCCTTAAGGGATTAATTGTCAAATATCATTTTTTAAACCGAACAGAGCTCTCTGTTACGCTACTGTATTTGTATGAATGTAATTTTTGAAGTAAACTGCTTTAGACGCGTAGAGCGGTATATTTGGCAGGAGATAAATTTATAATTTCGCGTTATGACATGCTACGTAGGCATGACCGGCCGTTTTGCGCTTGCGTCAGACTAGCGACGCGTAGTATAGGGGCCTGTGTATATGTAATATTGATATTTTGCAGGTCATCATACGTTTGATTGATTAATAAACTTTATAAAAATGTATGTAATTATTGTTCCGAGTGCCAATAGATATGAAAACCACACGAATATTAATAATTTCAGTAAACAAATTCTGAATATAAATATTGTCATTCACACTATAATTAGTATGAAGATTCAAAAGAGTGTACACATTGATTTCATTATTTTGAGTTTTCTAAAAGTCCTTAAAAAAGCGAGGTAGTGCTTTTTTGTAAAGTAACTATATAATTGATTTTTATAATTACTTTTACTACAGTGATATCTATACACATATTTAAGAACAGATTTTAAATAAAATATTAATCATTTCTACTTGATCTTTAACGTTTATTTATCTTTAAGAAATTATAAATTCCCTATGTTATACTCGTATAAGAAAGCCTTTTTTTTTTTTTTTGTTAACGGGGGGAAAATCCTACATGGATACCCTCACGCCGTCGGGGGCAGCGTGAGGGTATGTCAGACTCCTACTGACTAAAAACCCCCCGGTGTACGTCTGCCGCTATAGTCGGGGCGACACGAGATCTCTAAAGACTTCATCGTGCCGCCCCAGCGGTTGGCCCAGCAGCGAAAGCGCCGCCGCCGGGCCCCGTCCTGTTAGGAGACGGCCGGGTACACACCGGCCGTCTCCTCCGTCCGCCGAACCTGTGTAATGGGAAGATGGGCCCCCCGACCCACCTTCCCTAGGTCCGGCTACGTTGGCGGGAGGAGGCGGTCGAACTGTCGCCTCCTCCTTCCTGTCCTCCGTTGGCGGAGAGGGCCACTTAGAGGATCGTCCTCGCGGGCCCTCTCCGCTGCCTCCTTCTGCGAGACGACTTCCTCGCAGAAGGAGGCCATTGCTCTCCACACCTCCTCGCTGCCGAGCATGGCCGTAACCACGCCCGGCAGCGAGAGGTCCTCTCCTACCGCCGCAGCCAGGGTGCGGCGTTGCTCCTCCCACGCAGCACACTCAGAAAGTGTGTGCTGCGCGGTGTCCGGGTCAACGCCGCACTGGTGGCATACGGCGGTGGGCTCCCTGCGAGCTATCCGGTGCAGGTACCAACCGAAGCACCCGTGCCCGGTCAGCACCTGCACCAGACGGAACGTCAGGGAGCCCCATCTTCGACTACACCATTCCAGCAGGACCGGGCGGACGGCGTCGATAGTATATCTACCGTACTGCGCGTCCGCCAGGTCCTGCCTCCACCTCTCCATCCTTCCTTCCCTCTCTTCCATTCTTTTAACCTCTACTTCCCTGGGAGCCAGAGGCTCTCCTGTCCGTTTCTTAGCCGCCGTAAACTCGTATACGGCGGCTAATACCTCCGCCTCTAACTCCCAGGGAAGGGAGCCGGCCAGCACCATGGCCGCCCCAGAGGACACCGTGCGGTATCCTCGTATCACCCTCACCGCCACTGTACGCTGCGCAGCTCGCAGCGCACGGATATTGGTGGCGTTGAGGGCGTCGACCCACAACGGTGCCCCATAGACGGCCATGGAGCGGACTACCCCCATGTAAAGGCGGCGGCAGGCGGCACCCGGCCCCCCCGTGTTGGGGAGGAGTCGTCCGAGCGCCGCTGCCGCCTTGTCGTATAAGAAAGCCTTGTATATTTTTCATGATTAAACGCGTTATTCTTATAAAAATAGTATTTCTTTAAAATTTAACTTCTGTAATCATCATTACAGTTATCATTAATGTTTCATTAACCTTAAATTAAATGATGCTATCTTCTTCTTCTTCTTGCCCTTATCCCACATGAGTAGGGTCGGTACAACATGTTTCTCATGTTGTGGCATATGATTTGGCTTAATTTTTACGATCGGCCTCCTGCCTGACATCAACCCTCCTTGGGATTATTTTGTTGTACCACTGTATTTATGATTATTATTATATAGTTACGAATTTTTAGCCTTACAATTGCTCGTTCTGGTTAAAAACGAAGTTCTTGAAGATTATGGTTTGCTTGTTATATTGCCATTTTTATGTAACAGTAACATTTTTTAACATTTTTTTATTTTTATAATTTTTTTTTTATTTGTATTTTTTTTTGCTATCGTGATATTTTTTTTTATAGATAAGGACGAAATAGTTATTAGGTAATACAAAAAAAAGATTGAAATCTATCCAGTCGTTTTTGAGGAATGCACTCACAGCGGCAGACCTCTATAACTTTATGTATATAGATATAAGATCTTCTATCTATACATACATTTAATATGAATGTAAGTCTGACGTGTACCTTTTAGATATTTATGAAAAAAATTGTTTTGGAATAAGTAATGAAATACGTTTCAATCATTTTTAAAAATGTTTGTCTGTATGAACACGCATCACTACTAAAGTACTGTGATTACGATAAAATTATATATAAACATATATATAATTATACATATATTATAAAACATTAAGCACATCCTCGAGTAACATTTAGCCTTGCTTTGATTAAAATCGGTTCACTCTATCAAAAGATATTGTAATTCTAATGATGAGACGAGAATAGATAAGTATTTAATTCTTAATATTAAGTGGACTATATATATTTAGATGATTTTATTAGCCACTGATTTTTACATTGGGTTTTTTTTTTCGAACTCACTACGCTATTGACCAAGCAAGGTCTTAACAGCTTCACCGGACTACTTTTTACATTGGGTTCTACGCGGACAGAGTCGCGTGCACAGCTAGTATACTATAAAATATCCCGGTTTTTGGATGACCTGATACCTGACATGGTATACCTATATATCTGATACCTGGATACATGTATAAACAGAGAGATAGGCATTTCTAAAAATGATTGAAATATATACCATTACTTATTTTAGGTTACGTGCAATAATTCTTTTTTTTTATATAATTGGAGGCAAACGAACAGGTGGGTCACCTGATGTTAAGTGATCACCACCGTCCATAGACACTTGCAACACCAAGGGAGTTGCAAGTGCGTTGCCAGCCTGTTTGGGGGAAGGGAAGTGGGGTATGGGAAGGGGGGAGGGTAGGTGGGTAACCGGCGCTCTCACTGACCGAACGAAACGTAACAATGCATGACGTAAAATACGGGTACATTTAATTTACGTTATTATTATATGTATATATTTATATTGTTAATTTCACCGCCCACATCACCTAGCGACATTGTTAACTTAACATATCGTCTTAAAATACCGTAACTAACATTTGAAATAGAATGTATCGTAATCGTATGGCTTTATATCGTGCAATTTCCTTTAGCGGGACTTAACAACGGATTCTGCACGTTTTCCGACCGTTGCCTGTATTAATTATATATCAACGAATGCCATATTTAAAAATAGACATGGCGCCCCACGTTTTTTATTTGTGTGGCTAAATAAAACATATTTATATCCTAACAAGCTACCCGTCCCGGCTTCGCACGAGAAGTTGTTATAAATAACTCTATGTTTAAATAATCAAATATCTTTATTAAAAGCCATTACATAAACTTAAACAATCTGTCACAAACTGTAGTGTTGCCAGTATCACACTCACTATTATTTACTTATTATATTTATTAATACAACAACTGTAGTGACAAAGAAAATGAGACCAAGTTTTGTCAATATTTTTAACGATCTCCCTACTGTCGTCTGTTTTGTTCATTAACTCGCCTTTGTATGGAGATTTTTAACCCAAACTTAGTCAAGTGAAGCTGTTAAGACCTTGCTTGGTCAGGAGTTCCGATCGAACCGTCGACTTGAGCGGTTGTCCGTTTTGCTGCGCGCGCTAAGTTCGATTTTAATACTCGTGATTTAGTGACGTCAGTTATTGTTTGTTTCGATCCGGCACACCTGCGCTTCACAGGTGCGCTGCACCTGCGTTCTTTTTCTTGGAACTGAGTGAGACCTTTCCTTGTATTTATTTATTGCTTTATCTATTTCTTGGTATATTTATTTATTTACTCTTTTGTTTATCTATTTATTTACGTATTTCTTTAATTCTTCAGTAATTTATTTTTAAATTTATTTTCTTTTTATTGTTTGTTTATTTAAGTAGTCTTGTGTTATTTTTCCCCTGTCTCGCTCAGGTACTTATTTGCGTTGTTTTCCTATTTTGTTTAGTTTTAAACAGCTCCCTTTGATCCGGACTCGGGATAGTCCGTTAATTCATGAAGGCGCGCCCCCCTGCCCCTCTGGCAGGGAGGTTTCACATGTCTTCCCCCGCCCCACTCCCCTCCTCAGGCCCCGGTATGGCCGCTGAACAAGAGATCAGTCTCTTAGAGACTGAGCTCATTAGCCTCCGCGGCTTCATAGCCGCTATCTGTCCTCGTCTCGTAGACGATTACGATGCGTACGCTGCAAAGCGTCGCACCGAGCTCCCTCATTCCTCGAAGCCCGCTCCCTCGATCTATGCCAAGATCGAGGCTTCCAACAACTTCCCAATCCCAGCCGATCGCGATAGCGATGACTCCGACTCCGACTCCGGCTCCGACATGGAGCAAGACCCTCCTGCTCAGCAGGATCCCCCTGCCGAGCAAGCCCCTCAGGCTGAGCAAGCCCCTGCTGCGGACGATGGCTTCACCACCGTCACGCACCGCAAACCGCGCAAGAAGCGCTCGAACTCCTCTTCCGATCCGGAGGACAAATTGCCCTCTAAAAAGATCGCAAACGTCGATGGCGCGAAAGTGCCAAAGGCGACACCAGCGCCCTCTAGACCCGACTCGCCCGTGGCTGCGGGTTCCGCAGTTTCGGGCAAGAAGCCCCGCCCACCGCCCCCCGTTACGATCCAAGACAAAGCGTCTTGGGTTGAGATTTCTAGCCTGCTGGAAACGGCAGGTATCCCTTACACCTCCGCCGTGAATACCGCTGTAGGTATTCAGGTGAAGGTAGCCACGTCCACCGCCCATCGCAACCTCACTCGTTTCCTTCGGGACAACCAGTGGGGCTATTTCACGCACTCTCTCGAAGAGGAGCGTAAACTACGGGTTGTGATCCGTAGAGTCCCCTCAGAACTCCCGACTGACGACATTTCAGACGACCTCAAGGAACAGAAGATTCCTGTTCGCGAGGTTCATCGTATGCGCTCTCCGCGCACCAGGGCTCCATATGATATGGTTCTCGTTGTCCTCGATCGCACCCCTCAGGGGAAAGCGATTTTTAATCTTACATCCCTTTGCGGCCTCTCCGGCGTCATAGTCGAGCCGCCGCGCAAAACGTCTGTGCCCTCGCAGTGTCACAACTGCCAGGTGTACGGACACTCCGCACGAAACTGTCGCCTGAAACCCAGGTGCGTTAAGTGCCTCGGCGACCACTCCACTAGGGAGTGTTCTCGCACGAAAGACGCCTCCGACCCTCCGAGCTGTGTTCTGTGCCGCGGCGTGGGCCATACCGCGAATTATCGCGGATGTCCCCGCGCCCCGCGCACAAAGCGCCCTCGATACCCCAGGCAGGCGTCGCCGTCTAAGACGGCCGCTGCCCCCGCCCGTCCTCGACCTCCGCCTCTCATGTCTCGAGAGGCCTTCCCGAACCTGCCGGGCACGTCTCGTGCACCGGCAGCGTCCGTACCCGCGACTAGTGCGCCCCCCCGCCCCTACCGGGCCCCTCAGGCCCCGTGGGCTCCTAAACCCGCGTCCCAGCACACTCCCAAACCTCCGGCGGCTAATCCTTCACAGGATGACCCCGCATACTCCTTTTCCCTATCGAGTATTGACTACGCAGGTCAACTACTCATTTTCCACGAGATCTCGGAGATCTCGGCGTACGAAGAGTGCTCTCGTAATCCGCTACTAGGTGCCGTCACGGCAATCCATAGATTTCCAGCCATCGCGGCTACACTACAACGGCTCGCGCGCGCAGCTGTTAAAAAATAAATAACTCAAATAAGATAGAGTAAATCGCGTATTTACGTCTATCTTCCCCTAAAATAACCGTTCAATAATAATAAGAATTTTTGTTATGTCTATTTTTAGACTTCGGTGCCGTCACCGTTAGTAAATTTAAATTCAATCTTATAAAATGCGTGTTGCGCCCACGCTTTTGTAATCGATCCCTATTAGCTCCCGCACACTTCGCGGTTCTCAATAATATCTCGAGCCTAGGTCGTCCCCGCGCGGAGCCCTCTTGATATTATTTTCGCGATACAGTGACTCACCTACATCACTTGAACAGACATATGAGATCATCTCTCTCACACACGTGCACATATATACACATGGTGGGAGGGTTTTGTTTTTTTTTTTCCCTCATCGAACTGAATCGAATAGTTTAAGTTCGTTTCAATCCGATATACACGTATTCATTTGTGAATCATGCAATTTCGATTGTATGGTTCACAAATGTATATATGTATGAATAGCTTAGAATAGTTAGCTAGGACAGACGTGTCTTTTTCCAGGAAACAGCCCAAGCCGAGGTGTGCGTGCACCCTTGTGTATGTTACCCAAAACCAAAATCGGCTGAGTGCCCTAAGCGCTCGGCCTTAGTAGTCCGGTGAAGCTGTAAAGACCTTGCCAGGTCAATAGCAAAGTCAGTTCGAAAAAAAAAAAAAAAAAAAGTATCGATCATAGGAGTTGCATTTTTGCCAGGTCAATAGCAAAGGAAGTTCAAAAAAAAAAAAAAACCTTGCTTGGTCAAGAGCGCAGTCAGTCGAAAAAAAAATAACCCAAATTTGTCACACTTTCGTACATTTTTTCAAACAGACAGTTCCAAACACAACAAGCAAAAAAGGCAATTAGCTTACATACATTCGGTATTTCATTTGTATTTATATATATATATGTATATATATATATTCTAAGAGTATTTTATAAATTGATTAGTTTTTGTAGCGATTCCCAGCAAATCAGGTTCTTAAGCATTCTAGTTAAGACTGTTCAATAAAAGAATCAATTTCGCTCATGATTTATCGTGGGCCATTAAAGTTTATTTATAGTCAAGAAACTATTAATTACCATTAAAAAATACATATATTGTGGATATAGGTAAAAAGTTATTGGAAGTATAAGGGGTGCCGGATGATATTATATTTTTATTATATTGTCGTACTCCGTGTCAGAGAAGAATGTAGTAGAGCCTTTTCTTAGTCACATCGTCATTTACCAACAGATGAGATTGTAGTCAAAGGCTAAAAAAACCCATACCGTGTTATTACAAAAAAGTTAAATACGGATTAAATACTTGGTTTAAAAAAGTTAACTAATAAATGCACCGCGCTCGCCCGAGGCAAGTTCGCGTTATGCTTTTTCGCAAGTCTAAACTAACTTAACCAAAGCGAGAGAAAGAGCAAGATGACGAACATTCAGTTAACGCGGTGAATTTAATATAAGACCTTTTTAAAGCCAGGGTTCAATACGTATTTAACTTTTTTGTAATAACACCGATAAAGTACAAAAAAAAATTAACTCTAGATTTATGTTTAAATTTCTCTTTTCTGTCTTTTCACGCACTCAACTTGTCATCATATTTCATTTAAACAATACTACAAAAACGAGTGTGAGTATTTATGTTCGCACGTGACAAGTTTTACTTCGTCGATGTGAGTATACTCGCAAAATAGTATATTTTTACACGTTTTTTAACCGTTTTCTATCGAGTTACAAGTTCGAATGACGAAATTAAATACTCTGAATAAAAGTTTGAATAAATGCCATACACATATACATGAAATAATATGTATGATGAAACGAAATTATTAATATGATATTTCCAAAGAAATCCATTAAATATAATTAATATGCAACGCAATTAAATTTTTTTTTGCTTTACTTTTTAACCGACTTCGAAAAAGGAGGAGGTTACTACGTTCGGTTGTATGTTTTTTTTTTATGTATGACAATCGATATTTCCGTCAATTATGAACCGATTTTAATTATTCTTTTTTTTATTTGTATTGGTTATATTCAGAGGTGGTCCCATAGAAATTGAAGAATATTCAACCCTTAAGGGGGTGAAATATTGTTTATTCGATTTTCACCCACTTCGTATCTACGTATTTTCGTGAAATTGGAGCCGATTTATTATACCCATTAGAAACCAGATATATTTATGGACACTAAAAATCGAGAAATATTTTTTTTCCAAAAAAAATAAACCGCCTTCGATGTGAAAAAGTAATAAAGCCCTAAAAAGCGAAAAATAACTGAATTATTTAATTAACAAAATTAAATAAAAAATATTGATATTCGCGCTACCTAATAATATATTAGAAGTCGATGCCAACACTATTCACTGTGCGATGTCACACAAAAAGTTTGACATCAAAAATATTACGATATGTTAATTAAATATATATAGTTATTTAAAGATTTACGATAATAAATAAATCAGGTAGTAAATTGTATTTTAGTTTCGAATAACTTCGTGGTGTGTTACAACAGTGCGCGTAACTTCCCTTTACTCTTACAGATTTCTTATAACGTACCAAAGTATGTATAATTTCAACAATAACGACTGTGAGCTTGTTACGTCTGTGTATCGGTAGGACGCGACTACCATGTACATGGAAACAAACCAGCCATAGTGTCTCTTTAGTCTGTCTTTCCAGATTAGTTTGGATTTTACTATCTTCAACATTAGACACTATTCTATTAGAAGACAGGATACAATAAAAATAAAAACGGTCAATGACTTTGTTTGTAACTATAAATTAGATTTAAGTATTAACAAATAAATTGGAAATCGTCTTGAAGCTTCAATACTCTCGTAAACTTTAAAGTTCTCACAAAATTTCTTTCAACTTAGAAACATGTGTTACATTCAAACACGTGTTTATCTGTTTTCAACGGAATTGTGTTTATCGACATGCTAACATTGGTTTGGGAATGGATTGCCTTGTTAATTTTAAACTGTCGCACAAGTTTTTTAATATTACTGATAAAGCAGAAGAGATTGTTAAGTTTTTTGTTTGTTTGAACGCTCTAATTTGTGGAACTAGTGACTTATTTTATAGTTTATTTTATATTTTCTATTATAAGACCAGTCATGCTGTATGCATAGGTGCTGGCCTACAAAAGAGACGGATGAGAGAAAACTACACGTGGCAGAGATGCGAATATTAAGGTGGATGTATGGTAGTGGCTAGAATGAATAAGATTAAGAATGAATATATCAGAGGAAGTTTGAAAATAGCACCAGTGACAGAGAAGTTGAGAAGTGATAGGTTAGCATGGTATGGGTAGGACATGAGGAGAGATGAAAACGATGTACCTAGAATAGTTTTAAGTATGATGGTAAAAGGATATAGGAGTAGAGAAAGATCGGAAAAGGTGGTGAATGGATTGTGTGAAAAATAATATATGTATAAAAAAAAGGTGTGAATACTGAGATGACATCTGACAAGGGATAGTGGAAAACGAAAACATGTTGTGCCGACCTTACTTAGATGGGATAAGGGTAAGAAGATGATAATTGCATAGTTTATATATTGAGAAAGGTTATATAATATCTAAAACATTATGCTACGATCATTAGAAGCAGAATAATTACCATACAAAGCGTAGATGAGAAAGTATAATTAGTGAGATTGAAGTAATAGTGCGGGCGTCTGTGTGGCGCGGTATATGGTGTCGGAGATACTATCGAGAAAACCGAACTGTGAATGCCTGTATTAATGAGGCCCACACCGAGTGATTCAGTCGTATGACCATATCACCCCAGGCAAAAGTCGTGCCTTAAACGAAATTTGTCTGAGATTACCTACTACACTCACGTCACATGTGTAGGTGGTAGCGTCACGCTGAAACTATTACTGGTTGAGCATGAATGGGTCGGCTCGCCCCCGGTACTACCACCCGACCCACAGAAATACCGACGTGAAGTAACAGTGCTTGCATTGGTGCGTTTCGTTCGGTCAGTGAGATCGCCGGAGGCCAACATCCTCTCCATATCCCCTTGTCTCCCCTCCCCCAAACCCAGGCTTGCAACGCAATTGCGACTCCCCAGGTGTTGTAAGTGTCTATAGACGGTTGTAACCACTTAACATCAGGTGACCAAACTGTTTGTTTGCCTCCTATGATATATAAATAAATAAACTCACTCACAATAATATAAATTATAAAAATCACACGCCACTGAAACCGCTGGATATAGATAGTAAAAAAATATTAGTTTAAGAATAATTAATCATATTATATTATTTTATTATTATACATTATATTAGAATTATACGAAATACTGTATAAAAAACGTATTAATAATATATTGTCATGAATCGAATAAAACGAGATTTTTCTTATAAAAAAATAAATATTTGTAACAAATGAATGATACTGTAATTTTTTACCGTATACGATTAAATTTAAAACTGAATAATGCTAAATAATACGATATGAGGCTGATTTATAATACTGCTCACGTGACGTACGTAAACATCGACATATAACTTTTGTCAATTAATTAAAAAAAATGAAATATTATATTTTGTGTAAATTCAAATTACACTCAATTTCTTAAAAGTAGAAAATGTTTATACCACACATTAATTATTTTTGTTTATTTTCGTGCTACAAGTCTATTAACACGGATCAATCATTTAACGATTAGAAAGAAATTAGAACAGTTTTTAAGGTTAGAATGGTTCTACATTTACTTTAGAATTATGTTTTCGTAATCTCTATGATTGAATTTGTTTTATTAAAGATATTCTCGGTTTTAGGAGTTTACAGCACTACGAGCTGAAAATAAAATAAATCCATGAAACCCTTTCAAAATAAACCCAGTAACATAACCTAAAGTGATATTTTTTGAAGAAACTATAAGACATCGATTTATAACACGCAAAAAGTATTTTAGGATTGGACCATAGCTACTCTACGCACACGGATCTGGTTGGGAGGGTCAACGGTTCTCCTTGGCGGGGTGTTCACCTCGTGAACCTCATTTACTCTTGGTATGTAAACGATACTGAATATTGACGCATATTCTCATCATTTCGCAAGATCGTCTTTTGATTGAAGAAAAAAACAATTGTCCGCGATTTTACAATTTTTAAGTTCTAGATTAACTTAACCTGATAAGATTTTAAGCGTCTCACGTTTGGTTAAATCCACCGAACATAAAAAAATTGTAATAAAGTTTCAATAGACACATATTTGTTGGAAAAATTAAGCTGAAATAAAATAGTATCAACAACATATCATACGTATATATCTATTGGGTAAATAATACACTACAGCACTTATAACATTACTCAGTGACAGGGTCTAAACCACGACATCCTGTGGCGTGTCAAAGAACGCTCGTTCATGTTTTTACACGAGAAAATTGGTTCCAACGCAACGTCACGGTGATTCGGTTCGAAGGAGCGTAAGGCCACGTGTGTGCCGGAGCCGCCGCGTCGATGACACACCTGTTTAGTGAACTCCATGAATTGTTTACAAGTCGCAGTTCGTTCACCAAATGTTCACCCTTAAACAACAATTACTCACTATAAAATTAAAAAGATATTTGCAATAATTTGTGCGAATTACAATTTCTCTACAGTCTTACTTATTTTTTTAATTTTTGGCAATCCATCTTCTACTACATTTACTACTCCCATTGCCGACTAAGTAATGTGATATCACAAGTTTCTTGCGATCATTTCAGTGAACTAACAAGGCGGTGGCCATCTTGTCAGAACTTTCCAGGCGGTTTTGTGGCAAGTCAGTATCCTTGCCCCGTGGTATTATTTCTCATCCACTACACTTGTGCACAATAATCAAACTATATTATGTAAAACACTAACAATATTACAAAATATAGAGGCCAATAACACAAGATTGTGAACAAAATCCACGACATGACATCCCAAGATCCCAAGTAAGAATAATTGCTTTCATTTTCAAATAATACTCACGAAAGAGGTTATAACGATGAAATACTCTGTGTTTATTGAGTTCAATGAAGGCTGGGATTTGATTTCTGGAAAGCGTTTGATCTTACGCGTAGTCTATATATTTTTCTAGCACAACTTTAACAATTGTGGTGCATGCTTTTGCATGCATTTAAAAATCTATCACGAGGTACCAATCATTGTGTTGACTTAACAGTACACCTACATCTAAATACGTGTCCATTCCTTAAAGCCATAATTATAAATCATGTTTTCCCAAACGTAATATAATAAAGACAAGGAAATTTATGCATATTTGCTATAACAATTGACGTATGCGAGAAACTTTGGGTAAAACATATGAATAACAAACAATTTTTGTCTATAGGATATCTGTTTATTCCTTGCAGATACAGTGGAATATTTGTTATTTTTACAAAGTTAACGTCGGATAGATTCCTCTACTGAAATCACCTTCACAGTTTGTTGGTATTTACTGACCCGAACGGACCGATATATTATCGTGATCGTTTGCAAGAAAGACGAGTTTTTTGCACTTTTATCAAGTTGAGAACCTTGAATTCGCCAATTCCGCCAAGAGAGGTCAAGTAATGACAGACAATACGTTTTTATTATGTTCGTATATAATGTATGAACGGTAAAATCGAGTCTTCGGACACATTTATTTACAATAAAATATTGGATGTTGAACAATAAGAAATATTAATGAACTAGTTTATATCCGCGTCTTTGTTTTGATGAAAATGAATTTGACATGCCACGAGAATTAGCCGATCTATTAGTCTTTTTCTTCAATCTAATATATATTAGATTTTAATACCATCAATTTAATATTTACATTACTTAGATAGTTTTTATATATTACAGCGGGCCCGACCAACGTTGATCCCGCCTTGATAATAAAAAAAAACTTAACAATTTATATACCTAAACCTTTCTCATGAAACACTTTACCTACTGGTGAAAACCGCATGAAAATCCGTTCAGTTGTTTTTGAATTTATCACGAACAGACAGACAGACACGTGGTGAAAGACTTTGTTTTATAATATGTATATATATATTCTATGAATTATGTTGTAAAACCCCAATTATGTTTTCCATTGAATCGGCTGAGTGCCTTAAGCGCTCGCCTTAGTAGTCCGGTGAAGCTGTTAAGACCTTGCTTGGTAAATAGCGTAGTCAGTTCGAGAAAAAAAAAGTTTTCCATTGTATTCAATGAAGAGACACGTGAAGTTTTAGATTTGGTGTTACGAGTGACGTGAACATAGAGTAACGAACCTGCGAGTAGTCAAAATGTGAGCGGTTTCATAATTCTATGGACGCGAAGTATAACTAAGAATCATATTCGACAAGTAAAAAATTAATATCGAAGTATTCGAGTTTATCGAAGAGAGAATAGGCGAGCGTCGAGCGGCGCGATGGCGGGACTGTGCGCGCAACCTTGCGGCGCGCGGCGCAGGTCAGATTTTTCGAAGGTCGATGACTCGCCTCTAATCGCTACGTGCTATTATTATTCGTTAGTGCACCCCGCGTACATAATAACATATTTTTACAATCGATTACCATAGGAATAAATCGACAAGCAATATTTATTTATTTGGCAAACGTATGTATTGTTACCTTTATGGGATTTTTTACTATTATTTAATCGGCTAAACATATTTTTGTGTAAATTGTAGGCCGTTACAGTCTTAACGTAATATAAAGAACCAAGGAATCGTTATACCGTGGGCTGTAGAAAATTATGATTGATAACGATTATTATCATTGGGTATAAACTATATAATCATATATTACGAGTTCCTTATTACATGGCATAATACTTTTCCGGTGTTTACGTTCAATAATTCGTAAATTTTGTACAAAGAAGCAAAAGTTTTGTTGTATTTAGAATGCGGGTGTATATTAAAATTAAGATTGATATAAATTCACTGTTCAAAAGTTTTTTTTTGTTTAAGAATAGAATTAATATGTATTTTAATATTAAATTATCAGGTGTCAAATAATTTATATGAAGAATACAAATCACTTGACGACACGACGCAAATGTAGCGCGACATTGTATACGGCCTTCGGGTTACGCAACATCTGTGACCATTTGTTAGGACGCGGACGGACGGACCGACAGAAAAAATAAAATAGCTTTGTGAACGATCTCCGGAATAGGGAAGACGATATCGTCATTGGAAATAAGGCGATGTGTGCGCATTTGTCGTAATGTTTGTAGTCTTGGAGGTGAGAATGAATGGCTCTGATTTAATAAACTTTATTGTATCGCCTAGTTTCGGTTTTAGTAAAAATACCAATCAGTGCAATTATATTTTATTTATTTTATGTTAGTAAACGGAAAATGTACAGTTAATAGAAATATATTAAAAATAGTAGAGAAATAGATCAAATTTAATTAAATATCAACAGATAATAAAGGCATATAAATGAAGAAGAAAGAAAATTGTTAATTTATTATACTAAACATATATTATATGATACTAGCTATGCCCTCGACTTGGTCCGCGTGGATCTTATGTAAAAAAACAGTGACGAATAAAATCATCTGAACGTATTAAGTCCATTTACTTATCTACGTTTGTCTCATACTTAAGTCGCGTCGTTATTAAAATTACAATAACTTTTAATAGAGTGAACCGATTTTAATGAAACCAAGACTGAATGTTACTCGAGGATATGCTTTATTATTTGGTTTTATCGTGAACGCAATACTTTAGCTCCGATACGAAATATATATAAGAGTTGTTGAGGTATGTATGCTTGGTACACATATATGTTTCAACAACTCATATATGTATGAATAGTTAGCTTAGGTTAGCTCACATAGGTCGCGAATTGCATGTATCAGGCAACAGCCAAAGCCGAGGTGTGCCGTGCACCCTTGAGCTAGTTGTCAAAATAAAATCGGCTGAGTGCCTTAAGCGCTCGCCTTAGTAGTCCGGTGAAGCTGTTAAGACCTTGCTTGGTCAATAGCGTAGTCAGTTCGAAAAAAAAGCAATACCTTAGCAGTGATGCGTGTTCAAACAAACAACAAACAGACAGACGGCACTTCTAAAAATGATTGAAATGTATTTTATTACTTATTCCAAGATACCTGCAACAAGGTTTTTTACAAAAATCTAAAAAGTACAGAAGCGTTAGGTTTACATTCTGTAAAATCTATATATATATATAATATATATTTTTTCTATTATAATTTTTTGTAACATGTTTATTAAGATAAAACATTTATTTTACTATGTATTTTTATATGGTATTATTCTAACACTTTCCTCATATAGAGATTAATAGATTAATCATTTTATTTGTAGTTTGACAATATATGGTAATTAAGGCCATGTTTATAAATAATTACTTACACGATTATTAAATATCCGATAATGTTTATTATTTATTTATGCGTTTTGTTTAATGAATCTGAAATTATAAACTGTACCTAATAGTTTTTTAAATGATTTGTGTAGTATTTTTTATATCTCGCCCAATACCATTATTGCTATCGTGGAGTAATAAAACTGCGAGTACTTCGAAGCTCATTACTATGGATGCTATCGACAGTTTAATACAAAGGAACGACTTGCAAACTTTGTAATTGACGTATAATATCCTCGGGAAATTAATATTCACTTTGTAAACAAACGTTGCAAGTTTTCTTATTTGACACCAGCTGAGATATTTTATTGTAAACGTTTCATTTTTTCCAAACAGGGATCACAAAGGCAGGCAGGCACACAGTTTTTTTATTCTACTATCGCAACCCCAAACGAGCCCAGTTCAGCCGACGAAGGTCAACTACCTGCGATCACAGATAATACAAGGGTATAATCGGTTGGAATCCTATTGTCTACTTTTGTGTTAAAAATATGTTTTGTATTATCATATATATCGAAACCTACGGTCATAAAAACATGGATATAGTAGGCATAAGATACTTATGTACATATATATCGCATATAATAATAAATGATATATAGTGAATTATAATTTTTTGTAAGTAATGTACGTACTACTTGCCAAACTTTTTGATCGATCTGAAATAGTTGCACGTGATATGTGGCATGTGTCATAGGTGGCAAACGAACAGGTTGGTCACCTGATGTTATGTGATCACCACCGTCCATGAACACTAACAACACCAGAGGAGTCGCAAGTGCGTTATCACCCTTTGGGGGAAGGGTTAGGGGAGGGAGACGGAGAGGGAGAGGGGAAAGGAGGTGGGCCTCCGGCGCTCTCACTGACCGAACGAAACGCAACAATGCAAGCACTGTTAGTTCACGTCTGTTTTCTATGAGAGGGTGGTACTACCCCGGGCAAGCCGACCCATTCATGCCGAAACTAGTAGTAGTTTCAGCGTGGCTCTACCACCATTTTACATGGCTATGGCATCCCCTGTAACTTCTATACAAGCACATGCTTTGAAAATGTGAGGACGTTAAAGATTTATTTCTTGGGCTTTATAAATTGGCGATAATATATTTACTTATCGAAGCCACGTCGAAACCCAGTAAGCGGTTGATTTCAGGAGCAGGGTATACAATTAACCAAGAATGGAATCGGTTTGTGGACACAAATTTGACAAAATTATTATTTTTGAATTATACTTAGCGAAATAAATATTCGTCTTCTTGTTTAAAATGTACATTTTTATCATAATTATCTTTGTATACATTTTTTTAAAATCAAGAGGACATATCGATGTTTCTCTTTGACATTGTTTCTCCTACCCACGATGTGAAGTATTAATTGATTTGAACGCTTAAAAGAATATGTGGTTATATGTTCTCCTATTTCAAATACTCGTAACAAAATAAACGTTATTAAATTTATCGAGAAAAAGGGAAATAATAAGCCCTGTCTGAAGTTATTTTTCTAATAAAATGTTATTGTACAAATTCCAGGTAATGTCTCGTAATTGAATTCTGTAACTTTATACCGGTATTTATCTTTTAAAAAACAAGCTAGCATCATGTCTCGAGTACGACCCACGTCTACTTTGTTATATTTGTTATTTTAAATATATATCTTTTATATATAGGTATATTTCTTCTGTTCGTGTGTATGTGAATGAACTCCCCAAAAACGGCTGGACAGATTTTGATGATTTTTTTTATGTGTGTTCAGGTGGATTCAAGAATGGTTTAGATTCACAATTGGACCCGGTAGGTGGCGCTGCGGTTGACATTTAAGATTTTTTTAATTATCAAGACAGGATAACGTTCGCCGGGCCCGTTAGTTTTTAGATATATAATTCTTCTGTCCGTGTGTAAGTGACTGAACTTCTCCTAAATGGCGGGACAGATTTTGAAGATTTTTTTTGTGTGCCAGAGTGAGTCTCTGGATAGTTTAGTAATCGGATTCGAGATTTTTTTTATTTTAACGACAGGACGACGTTTTCCGGGCTCGCTAGTAGTGTTATAAGTTCTAAAGGAAATCTGTATATCTGTAGTCCGGTGAAGCTGTGAAGACCCTACCAGGTCAATAGCGTAGTCAGTTCGAGAAAAGTCAGTTCGAGAAAAAAAGAAATCTGTATATCTATTTGTTAGCTTCTGATGACTAAATCTCTGAACCAATGGAAGTGACATAGGACGTAAGATATATAGCGCGACTGGTTAGTCGCCAACAATATTTTTACAGGATAATTATTAGTTGATTTTGGTACTAAACCAATTAAAAAAATAGGTGCTTAATATTTGACCAAATCATCTCGAGAAACTGATAACTGATTTTCACTCAACATCAGGTGATTTACGCGAAAACAAACTGGTGTACTAAATACGGAAACGAATGAATCACGCCCTGCCGCTCAGTCCGGCCTGTGCCCCGTACCTTGTCCCGCGCCCCGCTTCCCTTTGCTCGGCCATGCGGCGTTCCCACGATAAGCAGCTACGTAATGATTAGTCTTGAAAAGCACCCCTTTAAAATTGTTCATTGCATCTAGGCGTAATTGTTTTATGGTTAAAAGTATCATTCCCATACTTTTAAAATTTTTTAGAACTAACTTTAACTAAGGTTTTTTTTGATAATTATTAGTTGTTACCAATATTATTATTTTATATGTTAAATGTGACCATGAACTACCACAGGATTGAAGGGTGTCAACCTTTACCACCAGGTATATGGTATACTATTTTTGTTCCTGTATGCTTCTTCTCAAAAGAAACTGGTTCTACGTATGCTTTGGATGAAATATTTGGTGTATATGGAAACATATTTATCTAACTAGGTAGTTAATATATGATACCGTCTGAGAAGGCTAGTGTATTTGTAATTTTAAACAGCAAACTGTTGTTTTGTAAATAACGGAAACACTTTTGAATAGATTCTAATATAATTTTTACTTACAGAATATAAAGTAAAATTTTGCCTCGCAAGATCAAAACATCCCGATTAAATCGAAATGATATTGAAATTAACTGGATTTATATTACAGTTAAGAGATACTTCCTTTAAATTAAATTTCCAAATCAAAAGCGTTCGTTCAATCTAGATAACACTAAATTAATTCTTCGATGGCTTCGATAGCAGTTTAAAATTAAAAGCAATTTGGCTAACACAACGGTGGTAACCGCTGCCGTTATGTGAAACGGTCTATTCTGATCCATTGACCGCTTAGCTGTTGCACTGTTTATTGGATGGCTATTATCATGCAACTTAATACTGTTATGTCTGTAGGTTAATCAAATGCCGTTTGCGTTAAAATAAATCTATTCTGTACCCCTACAGACTAAAATCAGATACACATAATGCTTTATAGTCACGATTCGCCTGAAAATTTCTCGTTTATCTTCTTATTTGTTCCGACTCGATGTCTACAATAAAACTCTCCTCGGAGGCACCGTGACGCGCTTATATAACTCTAAATAAAGGAAGGTGAAGAATTCTGAAAGGCTGACGTCACTATTCGAACCATTTGACAAAGTTCGAGAAGGGCTATGTTTATTGTATTACATACTAGCGGGCCCGGCAGACGTTGTCCCGTCCTGATTATTAAAAAAAACCTTGTCAAATTATACACCCAAACCTTCCTCATGAATCACTTTAACTACTGTTGAAAACCGTATGAAAAACCATTTAGTAGTTTTTGAGATTACCGTAAACAGGCAGACAGACACACACTATTTTCACTTCTCAGAATCGGATTTGTATGGAAAAGGCTCGTCTATTTTTGGTTATCAATCCACCCTCCAGATGGCACTGTTATATAATTTTTTTGGCAAGTTTGATAACAAAAGATGGTGGATGACAATTAATTTTGACATTTCAAACTGACAACTTTCAACTATTTGTTCTCATTCTCTTTGTTTACGTATTTCTTACGAGATTTTCTTGTCTCCAACAAACAATTTTATCTATGTCCGGTTCTACTTATAAACACTGACTCCTGCATATACATACTTGGATTTAGATATGCCTTACGATGAATATATTCATTACAAATAAAAATGATCAAAAACTTGTATACGATTTACGCAGTACCGCTGTATGCATACATACATAGCTATAAATGTACATTTATAACCAACAATGTTAGTTCAAAACTCATATTATAGAGGCGCTGATTGGAAAGAACGAGTGCGACCTCTATTTATATAACGTACTCTGTGGACAGACAGACGCGGTAGGGCACTTTGTTTTATACTATGAAATGATATCCTTATTGTTTTTGGTTTCTACAGTCGATGAGTCATTCGTTGATTAATTGTAACAACGAATTCACATACAGGGTGTAACAATAGGTATTGATTGCTGTACACGTATTTGGTAATATTATTTCGGTCTCTCTGCTCTGATGATCTGCTGTTTTTAGGAGCCTTAGAGATTGTCGGTTTGATTTGTATGTATAGTGAAGCTTATCGCCCTTGTATTTGCTAAACGAAGATATAAACTTCACTGGGTGGTTTACTTTTTTCGAAATTACTAATCCTGTTGACATGACGGGTATAGACCCGTGAAGCTGTATAGACAGCTTCAGAGGATTAGTCTGACAACAAACTTGACCAAGTAATGATATGGACTAAGATGGCAACACGTTAAGCCCGGAGGGGGACAGGCTCTTAAGTGCATCCGTTGATATAAAGCCGACTAAAAATGCTTAGCGAAAGATTTTCCATTTAACCACTCTCTGGTTGAAAATTTGTTGCCATGAATCTATTTGTGAGTTCCGTCAGTTGTACGAGGTTTAGCATGTTATTCTCTTAGGCAACATTGTATTTTTTACAACGCTACAATCTACACTTATATAGAAGACGAATAGAATTAAATAGAAAGCCCCCTTTTTTTAACGTGGGGAAATCCCTTATGGATTACGCCACCCTCCCGGGGGAGAGGGTGGGTTATGTCCGAGTCGCACGGACTAAACCCCCACGGTGTACCGACAGACCGTTTTGTGGCAAGTGATCGTTCAAGCTAATCAACCTTGTAGAGCCGCCCCGACGGTCCGCCCGGCGGAAGGCATAGAGGGACAGACCGGGTACACACCGGCTGGCCCCCCTCGTCCGCCGGACCTGTGCAATGAGGAGATGGGCATAGTAGAAAGCCCTACCACAATACAATGATTTCATCGATGTTTACCTTCCACGATTTCTGGGCGTTTTGAAAGTTCGGACCTACGTCAACGGATATGAAATCCGAATTTGTTATCACTATTATCATCGCCTCAAATACTTATGGGCGAAGATAACACGACAAGATTATTGTAATGTTTTCGCTAGTTCATAAAAATGCAAGTATATAAGTGTGTGTAAACAATTATACATACATATACGAAGCAATCGACGAAATAGCTTTTATCTTTTAAGTAAATAACGTTCAATGACACCACCTTATCATCCTATTTATTATATACATTCGCTATTAAATTTATCTTAACTTCATAATGATAAAAAAACTCAGAATTCTTTCTTAATGTCGATTTAACTTGAGCACTTTTTAGTGGAAGTTATCAAGTACTTTTACAAATAAAATCTATTTAGCCCCGTTGTCATTTGAAACTCTATGAAAAAAAGAAGTGCCATTAGAAAGAGACAAACATATACATTTATCGGATTTAACGTGCCACAGAATGAGATAGAATGCATTATACAGTGTTTGTTATATTCGCGGTCTACTTCATTGTATTGTGTTGTTGTTGTGCGTGCGTATGTTGGATGTGGGTGTATGAGTGCGCCTGTGTATTATTACAAAGTCTTGGCAAAAACCGTTATAACCAGCGTGGTGTATTATACACGTGTATCGTTTATATGAATATTATATAATTTTTTTAAGGTTTCACTGAAAACACGCTTAAACTTGACACCTGTAAAAAATCTTAAACAAAATTATACACGTCAAATAAAACGCATTAGTGACTTCTAAATCAAATAGAATGGTAAATACTTCTTTACACATTTGTATTACATGCAAATATCTTTGGTTTTTATAATCGTACTAGTTTACATTACGTTAAGCGGTGTGGTAGGGTTTTACAGCCTGACTGGGTCGCAACCAAAATGTATATGGCGAAAAAGTCCGTCATAGGGATTCGCTTCTTCGTTTCGGGATCAACATATCCAGCTTTTTGCAGGCCGGCATGACAGCGGCGACCGACGATGAATAGTGTGTCACTCGGTGGTCGCCATTGTTTTTGGATTGTACTGTGCTTACCATCAGACATAGTGCAGTTATTTTGCCGTGCTACAATTAAAAAAAATTAAAAAATGCTGATGCCCTTGAGCTTGTTACCATACGGCTGAATCC
Source organism: Antheraea pernyi (assembly GCA_015888305.1). Classification (NCBI taxonomy): domain Eukaryota; kingdom Metazoa; phylum Arthropoda; class Insecta; order Lepidoptera; family Saturniidae; genus Antheraea; species Antheraea pernyi. The sequence continues at coordinate 3,715,699 of MU158795.1, forward strand.
ACTTTAGGTGTAAAGGCCCGTCAAGCTAACATCGTATGTTATTTCGAAAAAAAAAAATAGTAGATATCGTTCTAATTAAGTTTTTGTATTCTCGTTGTAATCAGTTATGAAATTAATTACCTACAACTGATCAAGTGGATTACTAAATTATATGCATACGGGATTATTTAGTGAAGCAAACAGAGGATAATCGCGATCCGGTACACGCGGCGCACCTGACCTTGCCACGTTCACGAACACCACAATTGGGTTAGTGGGTCGTCCACGTCGAATTTGCGTTCTTTTTCGCAACTCGAAGTATTCGCTACAGAGTATTTGGTGTTGTTAAGGCCCTATAATCAAGGCGCTTTTATAACACTTGTAGTAAGCGATCTAAAAGAACCAGTGGAAAGCCGTGTTTTTCTATCTGTTAGAAAGAATGCGCTTTTCTATAACGAAGTCTCCTTTACTTATATCAGTGCATAACTAGTTTGGTTAATTCTTTTTTTGTCGTGTGTGTTACTATTATGTGGCTTGTATGAATGATTTTTTTTTGAAAAATCTTACAGAACGGAAAAATTTGGATTGAAAAAATCTCTAGTTAAGAGATAAAAAAAAATTCAGAGATAAATGTTCCAATGCCATTACATATCGTTACATGGTAATAACATAAAAAGAAAATTTGATCTCATTTGTTACTACACCCGTGTGAAGCCGGGGCAAGCTGCTAGTCAATACATAAATATAGATGTAAGTTTATCTGAAATTTATACCCTTGAATGCCGTTGGAAAATGTTTATATGTTTCTAACTGTGACCAGATGACGATGGCTTTATATTGTTATTTAACGTGGACTTCAGACATTCCTATTTTTAAGCCTTTATTTTTATCCATCTTTAGAATCGTATAATGGAGCTTAAAAAATCGAAACAAAACGAAATAACTTTGTTTTCAGAAAACAATGACATCTTAGAATAACTGTTGCATAATTTTAATATTATTTCTTTAAAATAACAAAGTGATTTATTTATCTGATAATCGTTTACTTATGATTCGTTACTTTTAGTTGTTTTGATAACGCGTGTAGTTATTTCCTATGAAAATGATGAGTCGCGAAAGTAATAAGGAAAATAATACTTATATTTTCTATTAAAATATGGCTGTGATTTAATTATCCCACTATAAGCATACACAAGTTCATAATCTAAATGCACGATTAATATGTCTCAAAATTGACACTATCACAATACCAAGAAATTGCTTAAAAACCATTTTCTGTTTATCTTCGAAAATTATATAAATTACATAATTCAATTTATTAGGACTTCAAAACACTCTTATCTATTTCTTACATAAATATATTGATAGAAGAAATCTAGCGTTATGTGCGCATCACTTCAAATTTGAAACTTAATTCTTAGACACAAGAGTCTCACTTACTCACTACTCACTTAACTTAAAACTTACTTACTTAAAAGTAAAAGTATACAATTCAAAATAAGAGGCATATTTTTATTATATTTCTTAAATATATCTGAGCATTCCCAAATAATAACAACAAAACGTATATTCAATCATATATTCATTTAGTCACAAAAATTAATAGATATACAAAAAAATATATACAAACATCATATATATTATATATATGTATTACATAATAGAAAGCAAAGTCACCTACCGCGTCTGCCTGTCTCTCTGTTCGCGATAAACTCAAAAACTACTGAACGGATTTTCATGCGGTTTTCACCATTGGATAAAGTGATTCGTGATGAATGGCTTGGTGTATAATTTGTCAAGGATTTATTTATAATCAAGGCGGGACAACGTCTGCCGGCCCCGCTAGTATATTATAGTATAGTATACATCTTGCATGCTACAATATATGACAACGTTCCAAATACGATGATTTGGTACTACAAGGTGAGAGTATTGGTTCATCGTTTTAACTGCCGCGACCGTAGCTACAGATCTTTTATAGTAACAATATATAAAGGTCATGTATATACACAATATATACCTATAATACCTTACCTTATGTATACAATATCTCAGAATTCAGTGAATTACATAAAAACTGTCCCAAGTTAAAACGGTCCGACCGTGACTGGACCACCCGCACGAAAGCATGCCGAGCGAAAATACTCAGAATTAATAACTGTAATGCACGCTTGATACAACATACCACTTCTATATTATAATAAGATTAATATTTTAAAGGTCAAATTAGAGTACAACAAAAAGTTCGTTAATTATAATAATAACACATATCGTTTTAAAACAATACATTGCTTCGTTATTTACAGAATATAAAACCAATATTTGACAAAAGATTTACTCGACATTATCAAAAATTATATATGTACTTTTAAATATAAACGATGTATCTATATTTTATATCTATCTTGTATATCTTATAAAGATTGTAATATTAAAAAAATTACATAATGTAATTCCACCGTCCCCATTCCATCGGAGGACGACTAGACGCCGTGAGGGTTTCCACCCGTACGTGGTTGATATTCCCGTAATTCGTACAAAGCGATTTGCTTCCACATTCATTATACGTACGGCTAAGGAGTGAAATTCACTCCCGGCGTCTGTCTTCCCGCCATCTTATAACTTGGGAGTCTTCACGAGTAGAGTGAATAGGCATCTAGATACATCGGGTGAGAGGGAGTATCATTTGAACATTTAAAAAAAACATTATCATTAAATGTTATAGTTAGCTTTTGTCCCGGCTTTGCTTGCTTTAACCTATGCCTATGCAACTAAAAAAAATTATAACCCTCTGTCCTTTTTTGTACCATCTACCCATATTTTCATAATGATCGGTCTAGTATTTAAGGCCTAGCTAATAAATCAACAGATTCACGTTCGCAGCCTAATCCTAAATAATATTAAAAATGCGAACAAATGCGAACTTTGTCTGTTAACTACTAAAACTATCATACTCGTATGAAAATTTGCATAAACGTTGTCAGAGGGGTCTAACACCTACTACCGCTAGACTGAAGTCGGGGCCCCTTACGAGGGGCCAACACCTGTCGGGGGAGCAGACGTAGTGCCGTTAAAACAGTCACTGCTCCACCAGTAAAAGGTGTAAGAAGGCATCATCGGGTTTTAGTCCGTGCGATTCGGACATAACCTATCCCCAGCTGCCCAGTGAGAAGAGTATTAGTTAGGGATCTCCCCATTTAAAAACAGGGGTAGAAAAAAGGACATAAAGTACCTTTCAACCAGAAAAAAGTACTGTTCTTGAGAGATAGATCGAATCTATATTACCGGTAGCGAGGCCGCGAGCAGAAGCTAGTTTATAATAGTGGTTGGGATTAAGAGGACCCTCTTAAAAACACTTACATGTGCCAACTTTAACGTCAAACAGTGATGAAATTTATCGATGTCAGGTTTGTTAGCGGTAAAACCTTCATTGGCTCTAATTGGATTATTAAGCAACGATTTCTAATGATGTTTTCTGTATCAAAAAGCTAAAGATTTATCATCATAGGATTTAAAAACACCTACGTGACATTTATGGTGAGCCATTCAAAGTACTTAAATTCCTACTATTCAGTGTACAATTATGATTAGCAGTGCATTTCAAGGTATCTCAATTTATGTATACTCGGATACTTTAAATTCACGCCGGCAGTTGCAGAGTTACGCAACATTTTAACGTTCAAAAAGCCACAACGAGCCACAAACATTCATTATATCAATGAAATTGATACTTCGCGTGGCGCGTTCAATGAATTCACTAATAACGCAACGGTTGTGTAACAACGGAACAAGTGAAATTTCGTTGCTAACCGAATTCTTATGATGTGAACTTTACGCGCGACCTGGTTGCGCGGAAAGGGGATAACGGTATTTAGGTACCGGTATGGACGCCGCGCCGAAACTATGACTCTTGGAAAGTTGAAACGGTCACTTTCTCTTAAGCCCCAGTGTTGGACAATCGCGCCGCGTATATCTGTACGTTTTAATCTATAAACATACTAGTTGCCCGTCCCCGTTTTGCGCGGGTGTACTAACGAAGAAAATGAAACCAAATCTTCCGTTATCAGTACGATCATGTAATTATGATGTCATTATTCATTGAAAACGAACACAGAAACGTTAATCTGTTAAATTCTGGCAATATTTTCGTTCTTATTCACGCACTTTTTTACATGCGTGTTTAGCAAAATATTTTCATTTTTCGTACGTCCGTACGTTCAAATATTTTCATTCACACAAATTTTGTACCAGACAATTACAGATACAACAAAACAACATTAGCTGTTCTAAATTAATGCGCTTACATATTCGGAAATTGATTTTTATTTATAGTATAGATAAATCAACTTAGTGTTTCTTCTGTTTTGGTCTACTCCTCGAAACAACCAAATCAGTTTTGACGATTCTTATAATATCATATGAAGTTTTTATCCGTAGGGAGTAAGCAGTAGTGATAAAAGTTAACAAAATAGTTTTCTTGGAAAACAAAACATTTATATGAAAACGAAGTCGCGTGCAATATCTAGTAAATATATAAATTGTAAATCTTTTAAAAAATGTTCCGGACATCTGACCCGGTCGTGAACAAAGTTTTCGATGTGCCCGCGCCGTCGCGGTCGAGGTTTCTATGAGCCTAACTTAACCTTATTTATAACCTTGCCAGTTTTGCAATATGATTCAATGTTACGAAGTTGCTGTTGTAATATTGCTAAATATTCGAACACTAGCCGGTGTTCGCGGCTTTGTTCTCGTGAAAATTGTTATTTTATTATTTATTGGCAACAGCGCGATTTATCGAAATTAGTTGTGTGAAGTCTGTTTTTTTACACCAATTTTAAGTTACCTCTGGTAAATGTTGTCATAACTATTGAATGCAAGTTGTGTAGCAAGCTTATATTTCGATAAAAAAACGTAATTTTTTACATAAATCTTCAATATGGTTTATATTAAATCTCACTACGATTTACGAATATGCGAATATTAAACTTGCACTAAACGTTATAAAATACAGTTTCAATAAAGCAATTAAACTGTAGAAGTGTCTGTAACACAGCAAAGTTATTATCAAAGAGTAATTCGTAAACTATCGACGTTGCAAATTGTGACGATATCACGAGTGAAAGCTTCGTCAATTCTGCCACGAGTTATAACGCCCGCGCCGGCCGCCATTTATTAAAAAAAAAACTGGCAAGGCAATGACTCGGCGTAAGCACGAGAAAAGGAACTCGATCGTCGTAGTGCGAGCGAGAAGGACGTAGACCAAACAAGTGCGTTACCCCCACGAAGATTATCCATAATATATTTATTTTTATTTATGTTCGATGCGCAGACGTACGGGGAACACAGCATGACGGGGCGTAAGGATAAATAAATAGCGTTTACAAAGATCATACGAAACGCTTGTCATTGACATTTCAAGTACATGATTATTCCTCTTGTTTCTTTAACACTTTTGTAAAATATAACATGCAAATTTGGAGTTAACGTTTCAAATAAGAGTTTTGGACAATTGTAAACCACGTTTCAGTTTACGTTTAAAAATAACGTTATATACATTGTAAACCTCGGTGATAGATATATTATGCAAAACATATTCATTAATATCTGATATATCTCTGTCAAATTGGTAATATAAAAAAACACACACACCCAACAAAGAATAACCTTTATCGAGCTGCCGAAACATTAACAATTAGAAGCCGTCATTATCAAAATAGTATTAGAATCTAAATGTAATTACGTGCTAATGAGTTACACTAATGAGTGTGCATTTAAACTAATGATTATATTATTTATTTTATATTCCAGTTATTAGACAGAGACGTCGGAAAACTATCAATGAATATTTATACCAATAAGCAATAGAAAAATCTTATTTCCTACATTAATGAGAGTGAAACCGCGTGTAAAGCCTAGTAATTCAACAGTTCGACAATAAGTAGACAACTTAATGCCAAGAAATTTTGACTTTGGTGCCCTTTATAAAGACAAGTCTAGAAATACTGTATAAAAGTAGGTACAACTATTTAAAATGATACCTATCGATAATAATAAACCAGTCACTATGTTTATCATATTATTTGAAGAGCTTCATATTTAGTTCCAGGTTCATTTGTCAAGACCGGTTTACGTTTGTCGTGTTGACATCACTATAATTTGTCGATAAAATGCTATTATTGGGACCTTTCAACTTTTCAACCTTGTTAGCTAGACATTATTAATTCATCGACATAATGTGACATTTTAAAATGAGAATAGGAAACAAACATTTATATAGACTAATAATATTAACCAAATAGAAATATAGCTATGAAGTACGATGCAATCTTGACGTATAAATCCTTAACTCTTTAGTGAGTAGTCTATGGATAATCTATATTCTGTGGTATTATTTATCTATAGTCCTCGCCAAAATTTTTGATCACTCTGAATATACTAAATGCCGATTTGTATATAATATCGCCAGGAGTTAATACAAAACAAAGGCGTTATTATAGGTATTTCAAATTGCCACTTATTTATCCTGGTCTCGACGTTATACATACATATATGTTATACGTATTTATGCTTTGTGTTATGCGCATATTCAGAGCTGTCAAAATTTTTTACGAGGATTGTATCACTACATATTATAAAACAAAGTCCTCTGCCATTTCTGTCTGTCTGTCTGCTCGCGATAATCTCAAAAACGACTAAACGGATTTTCATACCTGTAGTCCGGTGAAGCTGTTAAGGCCTTACTAGGACAGTTCGAAAAAAATCATTAATTCATGTAAGAGTCGTGTTCGCCTGGAAGATCAAAATCATAGGAAGTCACGGGTAGGAGTATAGTAATTTATTCAAAAATGTGATTGAATTTTCTATCAAGGCAGTGTTTAATCCTTTTTTTCGAACTGACTACGCTATTGACCTAGCAAGGTCTTAAAAGCTTCATCGGACTACTAAGGCGAGCGCTTAAGGTACTCAGCCGATTTTATTTGATGACTAGCTCAAGGGTGCACGGCACACCTCGGCTTGATACCTGCAATTCGCGACCTATCTTTTTTTTTTTTTTTAACGTGGGGAAATCCCTTATGGATACGCCACCCCCCCGGGGGAGAGGGTGGGTTATGTCCGACTCGCACAGACTAAAACCCCACGGTGTACCGACAGACCGTTTTGTGGGGGCGGCAAGGGATCGAACAAGCTAATCAACCTTGTAGAGCCGCCCCCACGGTCCGCCCGGCGGAAGGTGACCGCCGGGCTCCTACCTATAGAGGGACAGACCGGGTACACACCGGCTGCCCCCCCTCGTCCGCCGGACCTGTGCAATGAGGAGATGGGCCCCCCGGCCCATCCCCTCAGGTCCGGCTACGGTGGCAGGAGGAGTTGGGCGAAGCGCCTTCTCCTCCTGCCTGTCCTCCAATTCGCGACCTATCTGAGCTAACCTAAGCTAAGCTAACTATTCATACATATATGAGTTGTCGAAACATATATGTGTGCCAAGCATACATAACTCAACAACTCTTAAATATATTTCGTATCGGATGCAGTGTATAATCCACTGGGTTTAGTTACACTTTTACCGTGTTATTACAAAAAAGTTAAATACGTATTGAATTGCTTTAAAAGAGTTTAATTACAAAAGAGTACCTTACCTTTGTTTACAGGTGACACTATTTAAATTCTAAATATTCTCTAACACTTGTCTAAGTCTGTTAACTTAGACTTATTTTGTTGTTGTGATTTATTGTATTTATATTTGCAGGCGCAAGACGTTTCGTAATAAATTATGGATTTCGTAGGTATAATTAATTTAGAAGAATTAAATAAATTTCACAATTTTAGACATTCACAAGTAAATCATAAATACTACTATATGACAATATTGACATTTGACAATGTATTTCACAATTTATAAATCTGACATGACACTGTTATTGCACTTTGACATAATATATTAGTCTTATAAATGTCTTATTTCATTAATGAAATCATTTTCTTTTAACTAAAATGTCACAATAATGATAACAAATTTAACTTAAAATAAGTAAATTTTCTTAACGAAGATCTGAACAAAAATTATATTCATGAATTGAAATTGTTCGCAAAATATCTGTATGTAATGGAACGTTTTTGGTCATCCATAAGATTGAATTGAACGAATACTATTGAGAGTTACTTGCATAAAAAACTAAACCAGATGTTTAGTTTAGTGCTAGACACCGCTAAAATGCGCTTTTGTAATGTATTTTAATTATGGGTTCAATGACGTCTTAACTTCTAGACGGCTCTTAGTAAAACTCGAATTAAACTCGTCTTCATTCCAATTCACAGCAATACTGACAAATGATAATAATTATTATATTTTATATATATTTTAAGAGGAATGGCTAAAACGGTAATGATGTATGCGAATTCAAAACGTCTGTTTTACAAGTTAATCTCATTTTAAAACTTTTAAATACATTGTTTTAAATCGTCCCTTACAATTTTTTTTTTTTTTTAAACTAGATATATGAAAATATCTATTTAGTATATACAACTGAAGTACAATGTATTTATTATTCATTACTTTGTTAATGTTGAAGTAATAAATTTGAATATGTACATGTTTAAATCTCATTTAATTTTAATTAAAAATGACATCTGTAAATTGAGTTTAAAAAAGTAGTAAGTAAATAATGTAAATTTAATAAAACACTTGTATATTTTATGAAAAAATAAATAAATTCAAAAAAATATTACAAACAGTTATATTAGGATTTAAAAATCTTTAAGGTAGAATCGGAGTAATACATATTTAGAGTATTCGAATGGGATAATCATTTATTTACGTGGCCGGGGCGATGCCAGACGAGCAACATTATCAACGCTATAATTCATCACATCTTCAAATATCAGAGTTGTATTTGTACGCTTCGAATACTATAACATATTTACCGATATTAAGACGGGACGATGTAACTTCTATGCTAATGCATATTAATAAGCAATGAATACGATATCCTTGTTTACTCTTTTCTATTGTTTCTTTCATTGTATGATCTCTCATTCTTTGTTTATTATGGCTTGTTTTCTTTCATAGACTGTGATTGTTGTGAACGGTATTTTTTATCAACACTTTTTATTTACCCCGGTTTTAATATAACCAAGGTTCTGTTTGCAAATCAAGGCAATCTTATATCGCCACATACTGTTGTTTAAAGAAACAATATATGATAACGTTTTACGCTTCGAAGAACGGTCATGAGTTTTTCTGAAGGTTGCGGGTCGCGTATCACTTCTCGGACGGATGGCTCTCGATGTTTCATACATTTATCACTAACGCTTTGTAACAGCCGATAATCAAATAATGGACACTATTATTAATCTCTTAAGAACAAAAAATTCTATCTGCCTCGATGGGTCGTGTCTCGTGTCACAAAAAGAGCCTTCAGCGCCAGCCTATAATCTACGCTCTGACATTGCTGTTGTATGTGTTTGTGTGAACCGAGCCAATAAGTCGACCAACTAGTCAACCAGACGCTCTCCCTCCCTCGCTGTGTCCTCCGTCTGCCCCCTCCCTCCTCGATTCCCCCATTGCGCCAGCCAGTCAGCGTTTGGCCGCCGGATCGTTTGCACGTCTAACGAACCGTCACAACACTGTTATTTACGTCATAGTTAATTTTGTGCTCATTTAAAAACAAACTCAATTGAAGTAAGTAAGCGCGTGCCTTATCGTTAACTTTTACATTCTACAGTACCTGTTTAGTTTCCGTGATTATCATCGAAAACCCATAAAACTTACTACCGCTTTGTCTTGTTACAGGTACCTACTTGGAACTGGGTGTGAACCCAGATATGTACGGTGTGTGTGGTTTTATGTAATCTTATTTATTTTATAACTGTTATTGAAGAAACTTATAGTGAAACTTGTGGAGTTTACGATCTGTGTGTGCAACTGTACGTTCGGATCAAGATTTACAATAAAGTGAAGTGTACCTCTAGTCGCGACTTTCAGATTGATATGTTCTACAAATAAGTGATTTGTGCCATTACTGGATTGCTACCTATTCAGAATATCTTCAGCTAAATGGCTATTGTAAGTAATATAATTGTATTTTCTTTATTATATTTTCCAGACGAAAAACAATTAAAAAATCGTATTATTACGGAGCAAACTGAAAAGTAGATAGTTACAAAATTTTCTACGAAATTTTATCTCAAAAGACAGTAAAAATTAGGTCAGCGGTAGACAAACGTATTTATGTTTAGATTGAGAAGAAGTCAAATCGTTTATACGTTATAAAGCTATAAGGCAGTCATATAAAACGGTCAGAACTTATGTGAATTGAATTTTTTTTTTTATAAATGAAAAAACAGTGCTCGGACTTGTTGTTTTCTCGCGAAGAGTGCAGGCATGTGCAATTGTGTTCGAGGAATTCACACGCTCGCTTGCTCTGTTGGCCTTCTGATTCTATACGTTACGTGTATAAATTACTCGTTGTGTTTTATTAGTTGTGAATTGTTGAGCAAGGCTGTAAAGTATAATGAGATATCGGAATCGCGAATGTACGGGCGCCATATTTGATAATTGACTGACGCGCTACTCGACCTCGTGTGCAAGTTCACTAAATTTAGAACCCAGTTGACATTTTACGATGTCGAATGTTTATTTAAATTTGTATCTACCCTATTTAATCTGTGCTCGCCGTCTAACAAGAGATGCAGCTGAGGAACAATTTTTTTCTCGATTGTTTGTCATAAAAATTGACGAATTAGTTAACTGATTTTAACAAAATTACAACTGGCGTATAGTAGTAGTCTTTTCAGAGTATCGTCTAGGCTACATACCGTCATGCTTTTTTATAGAGTTTAAGCAGTAAAAATAAAGTAATAAAATTGAACAGTGGTAACTTAAAATCGTATTATTGTTATTAGGGTAGTAATGATAAAATTAAAATTAATAATAAATAAATAACAGTTTATAATTAATTCATATGATATATATAGTTCGCACGAATCAATAAAACCATTTGAACGAATATTCTAGATTAATTAATATAGTCACTGATTTTATAGCGTTTTGATAGCTCAACATTTCGAACATAGAGTTAAATATTTCAATAATAGATACAATACATTATAAGAAAATATAAGGTTATTATGAAATGCTAATTACGTATCGTTTGTTTATATTATTTATGTAAGTAATAGAGGAAAAATATTTGTCATAATTAAAATGCTTATTTTTCACGGTCATTGGTTGACAGTGACAATAATTTATTGGCTCCAGGTGACTCTAAACATTCAGGTTTCTATTTTACTCCGAATTGTTGATTCAAGCGATGGTATCTTAGAGACGTGGTTGCGAGATATCTGATGTGGTGAATACCTACTGTGGGACAAAGTGGGTCAAGGCGCGATGGCTGTCGGCGTTTCCTATTCGTAATTCCTATACACCGGTACAACAGTATGAGGAAGGCGCTCGTTACTTCCATTAAATTGACCTCTATTTAAATAAAATGTTTATAAATTCCATGCTTAATCGCTTTCAACTATGTTGGAACAACAATCGATAGTGCTGTTTGAACGCGATATCTTATGAGCTATCAGTGAGATTTGTAAAAAATCTCTAGTATATTTATCGAGGAAGGTTCTAAGCTACCATCACGCTACGACCGTTAGGGGCTGCGCAATTACTTACGAAGTGTAGTTGTTTAGAAAGTCTGCTAAGAGATAATGTAGTAATTGTACGGGCTATTCAAGCGACACTGAGCAGAGTATCGAGGGTCGAAGACGGAAATATTCAATGCGAGTAGTACCGCGGTACACAGCTAGAAGGTTAATAATTTTCAGTCGTTCTAAACTATCTTTTATGTATACTTAAAATAAGAATGTAAATCTAACGTATATTTTGTAGATTTTTGTAAAAAAAAAAAATGTTACAGATGTCTTGGAATAAATAATAAAATATATTTCAGTCATTTTTAGAAATGTCCGTGTATTTGTTTGAACACGCATCATTACATAAGTACTGAGTTATAAAACCTCACAAAGAAAATCATTAAACATATCTTCGAGTAACATTTAGTCTTGGTTTCATTAAAATCGGTTCACTCTATCAAAAGTTCTAATTACATTTTATTTAATCGTCATTAAAATTATAGTTTTACTTACGCGACTTAAATACGCGAAAAAGAGAGATAAGTAAATGGACTTAATACATTTAGATGATTTTATTATTATTAATCACTGTTTTTTTACATTAGGTTCAACGCGGACGGAGTCGCGGGCACAGCTAGTATTCTATATAATCGTAATATCTTCCCGTTTAAGCTTAATGTATTCTTTGCATAATGTAAGGTATAAACTTTAGTGATCCACAAGATGCAAGTAAACATGTCATACGGATCGGTATCGTGAAGTTTTTAGAAGTAATTTATTATTACATTTCTCAAAAGTGGGCCAGTTTGTTGTTATCGACACTTGTAAACGTTTTGGGTCAAGGATTGTCTTGATAAACAGTGCTCTACTATTGTACGATGTAGGTATTATAATTCCTAAAGATGTTTCAACTCTTTTAATTTAGAGATAGATTTATTTACGAAAAAAATCTTAACTGTCATTTAAAAATCATTTAACTGAATCCCAATGTGAAGATAAAAAAACGTTATATTCGATTGTTTTTATATAGTCTTATAATGAGCGTTTATTATATACTTCTATCTATTTATATATACTTACGCTATTTATGTGGTCGTTATCATTCGACGTAAGATCGTTAATAAATCGCACAATATTGTTATCTTCTGTAATCACAGCAAGCCTGGGTCATCCGCGAGAACTTTTGTGCTTAGAAATCAGTTAAGATATTTTATATACGTTCATTATAACTAGCGGTCATCCAGTGGTTAAAATACGATCGTAATAAGGGGCACAAAGGAATTTTCTACATGTGCTAATATATAATATCGATATTAATATTTGTTGTTTTTTTTTTCTGAATGGTACATATGGGTATTGAATATTGTACTATAGATTATAAAACGTAAGAAGCGTGAAGTAAGAATACTAGTAGAGAATAACAGTTGACAAACAGTTGAAAAAGATACTGAACTGTTTTATCTTCCTATTTATCCTTACTAATATTATTAGAATGTGAGTTTGTTTGTTTGCGTAGTTTTAGCGACTTAATTACTCAAACGGTCAGTATGAAATGCTACATACACAGCAGGAGCACAAAAAAGTATTGTAAGGGACACAAACGTAACACAAACGCGTGCGAAACCGCGAGCAAATGCCTAGTATTATATACAGATAATATTACTACGGTAAACTTAAAATTATTGAGCCTCTCCTAAAAGTTACCATAACGATTTATCTTGCGCTTCTCGCAACCAGCAAGTTCTTGGGATCCTCACAAGGTCATTGGTTCGCCATGCGCTGATTCTACCGTCGCTGCGTCTTCCAAATAAGCTCTGGAAACACATCCAAACTCACGAGCATTTCTAGTCCTGCAACAAAGTGACTGTTTATAAGTCTTCTAAACGTTATCTATACTTATACTAATATACTAATCTATACTTCTATACTAATATCATAAAGCTGAAAAGTATATATGCTTCAACGCGCTAATCTCAGGAACTACTGGTTCGATTTGAAAAATTCAGTGTTAGGTAGCTCATTTATCGAGGAAGGCTATATATATAGGCTACATAGTAAAGTAATCTAGTACATTGATTTCACGATGCGCGAAGTAATATTCGTACAAAGGTCGAAAATGGACGTCGCGTGTCGAATAATTTAAATACATGTAACGGTGTTATATTAAAGATATGACTCATTAGATTAGTAAATTCGTGTTGTATGTAAACAAACTGAACGATGTTGGCAGATAAGAGCAGTTTGCACTAGTTACCGCCTGTGCACCGACCCACTTAGATACTGGCTATCTCTAAACATTCACGATAATATGCGACCACTTTCTCTACACGTTCTATTTAAATCTAGTTGAATCGTATGTCTTTCTTTATACGTTTGTTTATTCACTTTGTAATGTTTTCACATATATAGCGAAGTAAATTACGGTTATTTTTGATATTCTGTCAACATCTCCAGTCTGTTTAAATCCACTGCTGAACTGGTCATTTCATTCGCTGCTTCATTTTACAAAAGGACAGCATATAGATAAGAAATATTCTAATATATTCGTGATCATTTGATATGTATTCATAACCTACAAAGCTTAGTTGCTTCATAGCTGTCATCTCCTTCATAGGAACCAATTGAAAATAAATCGACATATATCATATTCTTAAGAGCATTAATGACATCTCGAACATTGAAAGTTGCTATTTTGTGACTAAGATTTAGCAACATGGCCAGCGATTATAAGATTTCTAATAGTCTCTCTATATTTCTGATATTCTGATCAAGTTAAATATGGTTGTATCATCACTTTTGGTATTATTTGATATCTAGTGTTTAATTAAGCCAATTGTATTTCGCACCCTAATTACATATTTCGCAAGAGCAAACCGAGACTGTAAATGGCTGAATGTCGGTATCAATACGGCAAGTTCAGATTGATTACCAGCCATAACTACATCTTAGTAAAGATAAATCTTCCTCTATATACGAAATAGTAAAATCTTTTTACGAGTAACTATACAGAATTTTTTTTTTTGTTCGAACTGACCACTCGTTGTTCGACTGAAATGTCTATACAGGTTCAGCAGCCTTGGTGGCAAGTGCGAAAATCACTCAGCCGAATGGCAACTAGGACAAGAGTGCCAAACCGAACCTTCGCTTGTGTTACACTAATCACGTATAGGGTCGATGCAGTCTATACTAATCACGTATAGGGTCGATGCAGTCAGGATTGCCAATAAACACTTCGTATACTGTCACTATTTATTTAGCCAGAGCTTCGCCTTACAATAACTTCCACATAGGAGTGCGTCCAGATCAGCGACATCTTGCCCTTTATATGCCACCAATGTAGTCTCACACCGGAATGAATAATGAACAGCCGATAACTTCCACCAATAGCGTTCGAGGTCATTAGTAACACCCCGACAGAGTCAATAGCGCGGTATCGCAGGTCAATAGTGGTTCCCCGGGTGGCGTTGTAGTCTCGCCTCTCGGGTGTGTCACGGTACCGGACGTAGACATTAACACTTGAGTCGATGCCTTGCATGCAAAGTTCACGAATTTAAATTTAACTAATCATACATATATACGTTTATGCAATAAATATGTGTATATACGTACATTAGGATATAACAATATTGGTTACTGCTAAATAATAAAAAAAACACAGAACCTGTGTACCCACTGCAGGTATCTGGGGTGAAGTGTCCTGCTTGTTGTTACCTAGTGAACGTAGTTTCACTGTATCGCACAAGAAAGTGTACATTATAGCTTACATTATGATCAGTACATTATCTAAATTTAACATCCTGATACCCATATTTAGCTATTTTCGTTATCGTTTTCCTGTTGTGTTATACGTAATTAAGGGGCGTATTGGCTTAATGGAAAGACGACTCTGCTGTTTATCGGTCTCTAAAATGTTAGGGACAGTCCCTTGTATCATATATACTTTTAGGTATAGTGCAAACTTAGCAGTCATCATTATGATCATAGTTCTCATTGCTACAATACGTTCGCGCAGTTGTTACAAGTTTGCGCTTTTCCTTAGGAAAGTTTATTATCAATATATGAACTTATTCATGCAAATTATTATCGCATTCCTCTCCGTTATCGAAGGTCATATAAATAAATCACGTTTGTTTTCAGAGATTCCGCATATCTCAGCGAATCCTGTTTTGACTTAACTATAGCAAATTGATTTAACGTTACAGTAACGGTTGATTTTTCGCAAGCCGTCTAACTGCGTGGCTGTAGCACGGTCTAATGTAACATTGACTTTCACATTTGTAACGTGTCAGTCGGTGACGCAACCGGGCCTGCGCCCGCGCAGCTCAGCGCTGTTGCGATTAGGTAAACTCTGCTGGCGTCGCTTTCTCCCTACTTTCACCGGTGCTTCCGCGTTGCTTCTCGATTCTCATTGGCTGTTTAGCATTTGCTCACAAATCACAATTTGTAATTAATTTCAATTTTTGTTATTATATATACAAAATGAGAGTGATAAAAAACTAAAATAATGTTTAGCTTCTTTTAATTGATGTATGTACAGAATGGAACATTAGACTGTGGGAACATCACTGCTGCATCTATTTCTGGGTCAAAGCGGCAGTGCTTGTGTTGCGATTTGAAGAGTATGGTTGGCAAAACGTACTGATACACGTGATGTTCCAATTTATTCATCATACATAAATGGCAACCTAATGCGACAAGCCTTAGGTCTGTGGTCCTTTCGTGGTTGGTTGTATATGACCAAAGACAGTTGTGAAGTATTTTTATATCAGGTGGACTGTATGTCACTTCATTCACTACTTCATCTACTCTATTCATATACATCTATCACATTCACTACAAAAACAGCTATATGTTTCTTTATGAGGGTGATACCTTATGGACGCAGGAGGTATTCAGGGGAACTAGAGGACTTTGAGAAAATTAGCGAGGCATTAAGGTGATATATGGAGGCACAGGAATTTGTACATATTGGAATGACACGATGGTACAATTTTGGAAACTTGTTTCGATCTGATTATGCTGTTGACCTAACATGTCTTTACAATCTCACTGCGCTTTTAGGGCGAGTGCTTAAGGCCCTCAACCACACGGCAACAAGCCCAAGGTCTCCAAAGTGGCCGAACATCGACCAAATTTTAGAAGTCGTTGTTAAGTTTTTATTCGAAATGGCAACTATGAGAACTTATGGCATAAATTGATCAATAATTTGTTTCGTCTATTAGGGATTATCTTTACTTTATCATCGTGAAATATGCAAACAAAATTATATCTTACTTTAGTGATCGCCTAGCGGTCGAAATTCAACCACAATTCATTTTGACATTCAATAACACCAAAGAAAATAATAATTACTGCAGTTCAATTAATTATTAATGTATATAATGAATGTACATATTATATTATAATAAAATTAACCTACAATTTGACCAGTTAATTTCAAAGGGCATGTAAGGTATGGAACGTAAGTAATGTTAAAAATATTGAATGTAGTATGAAAAAGGTAATTGGAACGTAAGAGGAAAATGACAGGTGACGAAACAACATTTTCATTTACATATGTGTATCATTCAAGCAGCAGTGTGAGTAATGTATATTTTAATGTATTTCTAATGCATTTTATATTAAAAAAATAGCTTTGTGTACTTCTTTTCCATATAAACTTTAACTATACTAAATTTCAAGTTCATCCTTTGGCGCAATTGGCTTAGAAAGGGGTACAAAGTTTTAGCTTCACGTATTAATATATAAGAAACTAGTAGTTCTGGAGAAGATTTCAAGATAAGAATAAATTCCTCAACACTTACGATATGCGATAAAAATATCAGCTTTATTCGTGGGAATACCTTTCATTACAAATAAGGTAATAAGGAACTTGAAATTTGTACGTAAATGGGGACACGTTATTTACGTCGATTATAAGTAGGCGACTGATATGAATTCGTGATGATTAACAATGACATAATTTCAGGGCAAAATGTCACCAGTGTTATCTTTATTGTGATAACATTGCGTGCTTCCGACGCGACGTATCTAACAAAACATAAATACCACCAGCGAAATATACTGTAGACGTCATATTGTTTAATTTATTATATTTAGAAATCATTGTACTAGATATTAATCAAATTTGTCGTTCATATTTAAAAAAAATACTTCTTCCATCCAAGGTCTACGCATCCTAGGTCTACAATTTAATGTCTACACATCGGTTCATGGTTATTTTAGTAGTTTCCAGAAACAACGACGGATCCTATAGACAATTGTCGTTTAAATGCTAGTTTCAGTTTTAACGTAGACGACGAAATCAGGCTAAACAACTCTTAAAAATTAATTCAGTTGCAAAAGGATCGTTTTACTTATCTAATTCAACGCATATTCATTAGCTTAAGGTAATACAAAGCAAATGCTTGATACACAGTGCCACCGCTTGGTCACTTTTTTAAAATTAATTTTACGCGACATAAGAATTCCGTGACGATTATTCTACACTATTACATTGAAATAGGTATGACATAATCAGAATGCTTCGGTAAATATAATGCAGTGTGCATCGTCGACTACGAAAATGTATATGCCAAGGTAATTAGCGACACTACAATACCCAAATCGCTGGTTCAGTGTATACGTGTACAGGATAACAGGGTTACGATTGCGTGAAAATATATGTAACTAGCTATGCCCGTGACTCCGTTCACGTGGAACTTAATGTAAAAAACGGTGACTAATAAAATCAGCTAAATGTATTAAATCCATTTACTTATCTACTTTTCGTTCGTAATTAAGTCGCGTCGTCATTAAAATTTCAATAACGTTTGATAGAGTGAACCGATTTTAATGAAATCAAGACTAAATGTTACACGACGATATGCTTTATCGGTTGAACGCAGTACTTTAGCAGTGATACGTGTGCAGACAAACAGACAGGCTAGAGAGAGATTAGTAGAGTGTTAATCGAATCCCAAGATAGCGTATGATAATCTACGAAAGATTCCACATCGAATGGTGGTACTTCTATGATACGTTTAGTAGTTTTGACGTGATTTAGCCTCAAAATAACTGTATTTTAATTACATACTAGCGGGCACGGCAAACGCTGTCCCGCCCCGACTTAAAAAAAAAACAAATTATATACTAAAACCTTCCTCATGAGTCACTGTATCCACTGGTAAAATCCGCATGAAAATCCGTTCAGTAGTTTATGAGTTTATCGCGAACAGACAGACAGACAGACGCGGTGGGGGACTTTGTTTTATATTATGTAATGATATAGAGAATATTAATTAATGTTTGGGAAATATTTTATTACTTCTGAGAATTCAAACGCTCGGTTTTCGGTCTTACCCGCCGTGAATCATCTGCATTTAGTGTTACCGAGAAATACTTGACTTGTGTTTATAGTATTACTAGCCTCTGCCCGCGACTTCGTTCGCGTGGAATAGTTACTTTACTCTAACGGTAACACGTAGCGGAAGCTCTCAAGAGAAAAAAAACCCCGATTTTGAAATACTCTTCATTGGTGCTCCGCTCCTATTGGTCTTAGCGTGGTGATATATGTATAACCTTCCTTGATAAATGACCTATATAATACTGAAAGAATTTTTTCAAATCGGACCAGTAGTTCGTGAGATTACCCCCTACAACGTCACAAACTCACAAACTTTACCTCTTTATAATAATAGTATACATGATTAGATAACGCGTATCAGGTTTTAGATAACAATAGATTAACCATAGATGTTAATGTTACGTGATCAAAGCCGATTGTATTTTTGGGACACATTGCTAAAAGTATCTTGTTATAAAGATTAATCTTTTTTGGTTTTACATCTAAAATAAAAAAATAAAAAAAACAAAAAACGTACAGCTAACGTTGTATGTATGTATGTATGCCTGGTATACATATATGTTTCAACAATTCATATATGTATGAATAGTTAGCTTAGCTAGCTTTTCTCTCCACGTTAAAAAAAAAAGGTTAGCTCAGATAGGTCGCGAATTAGATCTCGTGCCGCCACAACTGTAGTGGCAGACGTACACCGTGGGGTTTTAGTCCGTGAGAGTCGGGCATAACCCACTCTCTCCCCCGAGAGGGTGGTGTATGCATAAGGGATTTCCCTACGTAAAAAAAAAACAAAATAGGTCGCGAATTGCATGTATCAGGCAACAGTCCAAGCCAAGGTGTGCCGTGCACCCTTGAGCTAGTTGTCAAATTAAATCGGCTGAGGGCCTTAAGCGCTTGCCTTAGTAGTCCGGTGAAGCTGTTAAGACGTTGCTAGGTCAATAGCGTAGTCAGTTTGAAAAAAAAAAACAAATGAATGTTTTTCTTATTTTGTTCACGTGTCAACCACCCATTGACTTTGTCCGGGAAAATAGGTGTGGTGCAGTGACATTGGCTGGATGACCGATAGAATTCGCTCGGCTTTCCCTTTGTTCATTTACACAACTGTTATATTACATCTGTAATATAGATACGAGTACTTCACATTCGGAGTAATATTTTCAAACGTTTTGTGAACGATTATTTCGGCGTTATATAATCATCGCAATACATTATTATGCTATTCCACAACCACTGTATACAGGAAATGTCGGTTAATTAAATACCTAACAACTGATTAAATAATCAAACAAGTCAGTCGTGAGTAATTATTACATTTAAAAGCTATATTGTAGCGATGAACGTAATTCGTTTCGTATATTTTATATTCTTTTCACAGTATTGGTGAAATTTTATTATACAAAAAGTGTATAAACTCTTTAGAAAGTTATTCGTTATAAGGCAATGATATAATTAGATATAATATCAATGTTATAAGGAAAAAAATATTTATTATTATGTAAAATATTTCGCGACCCTTCGTTGTTTCAAACCTGCATTTTTTTAATTCGCTTAGAATAAATATATTGATTGTCAAAAAAGTGTAACTGTACCGTTTAAAATATAGGTGATTTCTGCTTACATCAATCATCACCTTATATTTCGTAATAAATAAAAATATCAAAATGAAAACAACTGTTAATAAACATTTTTTATTATATTTTTATTTGAATCAAAAAAATTCTCATAACCAACATACCAGCAATAACGTATGTATTTTACTATCCTTGGAAAAGAAAAAGCAGTTTTTCTACACATTCCCTAGGGTTTTTTGAGTAAATTTCATTGACAGTTTCACATAAAACATTTTCATTACATTTGAAAATTATATTTAAAAAAATTGAGCTAAAATAATCATCATCCGACTTATATAATTACATACCACAGAGAGAACTTTGTCGGCGGGTGTATTTATGTTTCAAAATACTATTAAACAGGTTCGTGAGTTGTTAGCGAATTGTGAGTTAGCACTCAGCTATTGACCTACTGACACAGAAACAAACGAAGGAAAACAACTCAGTTGCGTGTCACAATCGACTCGACTCTTGCATAGACCATCAGCTTACTTTCCTTGATGATTTTTTGTTCGAATATATCTGTGTCCATGTTTCGGATTATTTAAGGTACCTATTTTAAATGTTACGAGCTTATATCAAGGTGATTTCTCTCACCTACCTTACCTTCTGAAATTTTGTTATGTTTATAACAAACTGTCTTTGCTCTGTGTTCTGTTAATAAGGCAGGGTCAGTAAAATTACAATTATTTATCAATTTACAAAAACTATTTGTGTTATTAACAGATTCTGTTTGACAATTTCGTTTATGTTTTTAGTCAATCTGTGACTTTTAAAAAACATTTGAAAGGTAAAACATACGACGTAGGGAATGAGAGACGAAAGCAATTTAAAACAATAAATGCATTGAGTGTTACTCATAAACTTGCCGCGAGGTATTATGCAATAACATCGAATGATTCGTTTTCAAATATTTTTAAAAGTTTGATTGCAATCGCCACTTCGTGACCTAATCTATCGAAAATGTGATAGGTCGGTATGACGTAAGTTCCACATTAATCTATTATACGGTCTACAAAATGATTTCCGTGCTATTTTGAGCTTGAATGGTACGACGTTATATTCGATGTTACATTCTATCTACCTGGTATTCGCTTCTACGAATCGCATTCCGATCACACTTGTGTATTATACTTGTAGTTGCCAACGATGTTTTCGTTATCTCTAAACAAGAAGTAATAAAATCATTGACAATAATATTATTCACAAACCGGTATTCACAATCAGAATACGTTGTATCTGATTGGTTAATTCATTAAGGATGAAACATTCTACGCTAACTACTTGCGCGCCCTATGTATAACTTGTTTGAAACATTGATCTATTGCGCGTAATGTCTTTTGTTCTTAACCTTGCGATGATAGCATAATACGCTGTGACTGTGACCTTCTGTGAACATGAACTCGCCTTCGTAACTATCTCGAAGACAAAGGAAAACTACTTCCTACTTACGACATTAAAGTCGTAGAGACAACAAAAGGACTACGACATCGATAATGTAACCCGAACGTTGGAGAGTGTCCAAACGGACGAGCTCTAGTTCTAACGATCTTAAAATAGATTTTTTGTAGGTATTTTATTTGATTCTATTTGCATTCCCACAGCTGTTCGTGCTACTGTAATTTGAGTTGTAACGAATAGCAGAAGATGCTGTTCAATAAATTACTGTTACCAATTAATCTTACTTGCGGTAATCCGAATTAGGTTTGAAAAGAACCACGATTTTATTAGATTCAAATAAAACATTAACCATCATTCTAAAACCAGTTCGTTTTTTCATATAGTAGTACGGCTTAGTGGTCACTGTGTCTGATGGTAAGTCAGATATAATGTAATCGTAATGTGACCAATGAGAGACCGGCCATCCGGTTTTTAATGGTGGTAGAGCCACGCTGAAACTATTACTGGTTTTTGCATGAATGGGTCGGCTCGCCCGGGGTAGTACCACCCTTTCATAGCAAAACCGACGTAAAGTAACAGTGCTAGCATTGTTGCGTTTCGTTCGGTCAATGAGAGCGCCGGAGGCCCACCTCCCCTCCCCTCTCCTCTCCCACTCCCTCCCCTAACCCTTCTCCCCAAAGGGTGGCAACGCACTTGCGACTCCTCTGGTGTTCTTAGTGTCCATGGACGGTGGTGATCATTTAACATCAGGTGACCCACATGTTCGTTTACCACCTATGACGTAAAAAAAAAAAATCCGTCGTCGGTCGCTGATATAATGCCGCCATCCAAATCTCTTGGTTTCTGGATATACACTGGATAATCCTGAAATAAGACAAAGTACATGAGAGTGATTGTATCTGGTTTCTCATTATATATGGTGATCGTAATCGAGGTGGATACAGAAATCCTACCACCCCGCTTGATTACGTTACAGTAGATTCTTGGATAAATTGATCGTGCTATTATGGAGTGTGATTAGTGTATGGTATACCATTTTGGAGTTGTTTTCCATCATCTAACATAAGTATGAACCCGCTTGTACTAACACGACATCAATTTATTCGATAACTTATCTGTCTTAGATAGTAGATAGTACAGTACCCGACTTTTGATTTGGCACGTGGGAGAGAATACCGAGATAATCTGCTACGTTCGTTTTCGTATAGCGTTGTCTTTGCTTATCTCAGTAATTGCGCTGTATGGTGCAGAGAACGCTTTACAAAAATAAAGCAAGCTGTTCTTAGCCGTACGAGTCACTCTTTTCTCCGACATGTTAAATCAAATGCCGGGTAAGTTAATTTATTATACGTATACAATATTGATAGAATTATCTCAAATTAAATTTTCTAGCGTAAATAAAGTCAAAGGAAAAGTAAAAGTTTTCGAAGTTAACAGAATATAAGAAAGTTCGCTTGAAACTTTCTGAGTGTGGTGTTTAGTACCTTTGTGTAGTGTGAATGAGCCGCGGCGTGATATTCACTGTTTACTGTTACAATTTATGGTCGAGAACTTGACAATAATTCCTATGTAATGGATACAAGAATTTCACTTTTTTTTGTAAAAGATTACCTATATATATGAATAACTAGCCGACCCGTGCCCACTTCGTTGGGCGGTAATAAGTAAGCGTGGATTGGTTATTTTGCGCTAAAACGCACTGGAAGCTCTGAAAAGAAAAAAATACCCCGATTTTGCAACATTCTTCATTGCTGCTCCGCTCCTATGGGTCTTAGCGTGATGATATATAGCCTATAACCTTCCCTGATAAACGAGCTATATAACACTGAATTTTCCAAATCGGACCAGTAGTTCCTGAGATTACCCCTTACAACGTCACAAACTCACAAACTCTACCTCTTTATAATATTAGTATAGATTTATCCAAAATTTTGATGATATTTTGGAGACATGCTAGATAATCCAGATATAACACATAATTTCTTTCAGCTCTCTACTACAACTTTTAATGTTTAATATAACTTATTGCTATTGTTACTTCTAGTTAATACTGGGATACTTAAACTTTGACACATTATGAGGTAAACCTGTTAAATATTCTGAATATTAAACATTTAATTTTAATTCCGAGTACTCGCTCACGTATTTTACGGTTATGTTGTGAGAACTGCCTTTATAAACACATTATCCGAACCTGTACATTTTACTTACGTGCGTGGAATATTTTATACGGAATATATGAGTATCGTATAGATTTATAGAACATAATGGTTAGTTAAAATACATAAACTTTTATTGAAGCATTAGCCTGTGTTGTAACAAAATTTACAAAGTTTCCACTGTAAGGGAACGTACATAAATAATAAATATAATATATTACAAATGGATGAAATATAACGAAACATACAGGAAGTATAAGCGTAGTAACCGTTCGATGTTAGTCGGTCGGCGGCCATAAACAATGTGCATCTAATTATAGAGTGGCAGCGCGGCCCGACGAAAAATAGCACGCGAATATGGGCCACAGCCGTTGCGTGCGCGCATCTCGCGTTAGCACCACACATTACTCTTATAATTGTGTATACTCACACTTAACTACATAATCGGTTCGTAATCAGTATAATAAGTAATTCAAACATATTCTTACAAGAGATAATTTAGGGGTTTTCTTAATACGAACTAACTGACACGACGTGATATAACTTGGAAGTAACGCGGATTAGTTAAGGAGTTTTCAAATATGTCTTTAAAATGTTTTACAAAAGATGAAGAAAAGTGTAATATATATTTAGTAATATTATTTATGAAATTTTATTATTATTGATGTTGTATATATGAAGAACTTTTTTAACTTGGAATTTAAGCAATATTCTATAAAAAAGCGTGAAAAACACAAATTAGTCTGAAGCTCAGCGCAATCCAATGAATATCGTCAAGAGTTGAAATACAAAAGTTAAAATATTAATAAAGTATCTAAAATTCCGCTTTATTTATCCTTAATGTTACATATATAATAATATAATACTAACTTATACTTAAATTTGTGTTCTACGCAGCTATATTCGGAGCGGTCAAAAAGATTGACGAGGTCTATAGGTAATAATTTCTATGACAATGTTATGTTACTGTTGAAATATGAATCGATATACTCGGACGTTAATTGGTTTATATCAGTTGTATTCTAAGAATATATCTAAACTTAAGCTCAGTGAAAATAATCACTGTAACTTGATATTTCAATAGGAAAACATAAATTTAGACGCTTCCATTGTTAACAAAATTTATAGTTATATTCTTAATTAGCTGCGCTCGCGACTCCGTTCGCGTGGAACCTAATATAAAAAAATACAGTGACTAATAAAATCATCTCAATGTATTAAGTCCATTTACTTATCTACTCTATTCCCGTACTTAAGTCGCGTCGCCATTGAAATTACAATGACATCGGATAGAGTATACCGATTTTAATGAAACTAAATGTTACTCGAGGATATGCTTTATGATTTTCTTGTTGAGGTTTTCACGTTAACGCAGTACTTTAGCAGTGATGCGTGTTTAAACAAACAGACAGACATTTCTAAAAATGATTGAAATATATTTGATTACTTATTCGTTTACATCTGCAACATTTTTTAACACAAAAATCTAAAAAGTACAGACACGTTAGATTTATTTTCCTATTATAATTTATTTGTATAGATGAAAATAGGATTTTTTAAACCTATCGGGTGTCTATTTCTTTCATAAAATATTTATTACGCGTTCATATTATTATTTGTTATCCTTTATCCCTTTTTGAGAGAAATGCGCGAACAGATGAACATGAATTTTGGCATAGTTAAAGTTTATATGGAGGAGAAGTGCAGAAAGCTATTTATTTTATATAAAATGCATTAGAAGTACATTAAATTAATTAAAATATGCATTACTCACACTACTGCTTCAATTTTACAAAACATATACACACATGTAAATAAAAAAGACATCTGTCAATAAAGGACTTCAAAAAGGTTGTGAAGGAGGTTGCTATGCGCGACTGTATGTATTATTTTACTCTTACGTTCCAATTACCCTTTTTCATTCTACATTCTACAATGATATTATAACATAATACCTTTTGACAAAAGAACCCTAATAAAATTCAAACTTTAAAAAATCAATGAACTATTGTCGAATGTTGACCACTGGGCGCCCACTAGTATTAATAAATACGAATGGGAGTTTATTTGTTTTTACGCTTTCACTCCTTCCCAACGTATCCGATCATTATGAAATTTGCATACACACATTGTCAGGAGTACCAGAAAGGGCATAGAGTGTTACAGTAATTGATGTGTTACAACGCTACCTAGCAATGAATTTAGTGAAATCGGTAGTAAATCTTCTCCATAAAAATATCTGGGAATACCAACTATCAAAGTGATCGGTTACTCGATATTACAATTTATTAATTCAAGATATAATATAATAAATATACACAACCCATCTATACATTCTCGAATTATCACGTAATAAAAAAACATAGAAAACTTCTATGCTTGAATGACTCTGACGTCCATAGCGCGTTCACGTGGAACTTGTGAACGCTGTATATTTGCTTTGTGAATCAATTAAATTCCCGTATAGTGATAACGATCGGTAGCTTTGAGTATGACGGTCGATGGATATAAGAGTAGAGGAAGACCGAAAAAAGGATGGATGGATTGTGTGAAAAATGATATGTGTGTAAAAGGTGTGTTGACTGAGATGACATCTGATAGGCGAGCGTGGAAAAGGAAAACATGTTGTGCCGACCCTACTTAGGTGGGATAAGGGTAAGAAGATGATGAGTGATAACGATCGGACAAGGAACGGAATGAGAAATAATTTTCACTCCCCTTCGCCGTTTCCCCTTTGCTAATATTTGCTTGCTTATTTTCGTTGTAGAAGGGGAGGTTAGGGGCAATGTGCCCATACATTTATTTATATTCAGTTTGATTAGTATACTTCACCTGTTTACTTCAGGAAATAATAATTTAGGTTTTTTATAAATAGTTAACTTTAACACTATCAGCTTAATGTAAAATAATTTAAAATCAAGTATCAAATTACTTTTTAACCGATTTCAAAAGTGAGGTTTTCATATCGGTAATATTTTATGTTTTAAACAAATTTGGAAAAGTCTCTTTATTAGAAAGAGGCTATTTTTAATGAGGTCCAATTTTCATTTCACTGAATTTCGAAGATACATCCAACGAACTCTTTAAAATCGAATGGTATGTTTGTCTAAGGAAATCTAAAACTAGGTAACTAATGAAATTTGGTCAAAGACATTGTGGTGCATATTTTTAGAGTAGATTTTTTAAAGTAAGTTTTTTTTTTAATTCTCATGTAAACGATTTTAGAAAACGAAATAATAATGGCATACTGCGTATTAAATTAGATTTATCCATATTATTGTTTAGTCGAAAAATAAAACTACACTTGTCACGAGTTTCATAGTTTAAGTGTACCAACGACTTAAAAGCTTAATAAACAAATGCAAATAATTAACATGGGAGTGAGTTAACGCGTCCTGCAACGGCGCATGTGCACACGGCTAATTATTATACAAATGCGCTTGTTCAAGGACATTCTAACACTTACTAACTACTACTTACACTAAAGTTTTCAAATCATTTTATAATTATTCTTTCCCATAGTGACTAGGCATTAAATAATACTTAACAAAGATAATTTATAATCGTTAAAAATGTATAGAGTTTTTTAGTCGAAATCATCAACTTACAACGGATACATGATAGCAACGGCGTATAATTGAAATTTATTATTGCAAAAAATATATTTTTAAAGAGATTTAGCAAAATACGCCGAAAATGTTTATATATATAGCTAACTTACTAAGCAGCACCGGGCATTTGATTTGGCATGCCCGAGAGAAGAGAGAGACGTCTGGTTAAGATCGGCTTCTTTCGGTTTTGTAAAGCGGGCTCTCGGTTACACAGCGTAATGACTGTGATAGGCAGAGATAACGCTATGCGAGACCGAATCTAGCCGACTATTTCGGTCTTCTCCCCGATCTGCCAAATCAAACGCCGTGTACTGCTAAAAGGAATACATGCATTAAGGAATACATTTTAGAGTAATATTTCTATTAAAACGAAAAGAGGTTATAAAATTTTCATTTTGTTTGTCATCATACAATATTAATGTTTGATTACCCAAGGGATCAGATCCCCAGTACTGGAAGGTGCAATTCTGCAACATGTGATGTATATATGGAGGGGCAAGATTAATCGACTGCGAAATTAGGTTGGCATTTTTATAATCCATTTGTTTAATGGATGCGCATAAATAATTCTTGTAAAACTGGTGTTCGGCATGTTTTGGAAGCCAATGTCATGACATTTGGAATTAAATGATTATATTATGCAACTCGATACAGAATATGTGTGAAAAATGATATAAACAGATTTTCTATGTTTAAATTGAAAATAAAATTTAAGTGTTTGGTTTTAACCCGTCTACAGCTGAATTAATTTTGACGTAACATTACTTCAGGGTACATTTTTCTATACGTGTATTTTTCCAAGCTAAAGATAAAGGTAACTTAAAATGGATAAATAAGTTAAAACTAGTGTTGGCAAAATGACGATCAAAAATAAAAGAAATCCGACTATTGAAGTAAATGAAACGTGTAATTCTTACGAAAATAAAACAATTCTCATAAAAATTTAGACAACTGAATTTGATCACACGAACGAACTATAAGCATCGTAGTAAACTTATCACTTATCTATAATA
This sequence comes from Antheraea pernyi, assembly GCA_015888305.1. Taxonomy (NCBI): domain Eukaryota; kingdom Metazoa; phylum Arthropoda; class Insecta; order Lepidoptera; family Saturniidae; genus Antheraea; species Antheraea pernyi. The sequence goes on from MU158795.1 coordinate 3,744,442, forward strand.
TAATCTTTATCAGTTCATATGAGATAAGGATATATGATTTTCCGCGATCTATGTACTAATATGGCCGCGCGTCATTGCGTTTGGTTGTTTGACATTGCTCTTCGTTCAAGTATTCGTATATTGTTTATCGAACACAATGCTCAAGGGTGAATCAGTGTTATGAGGCTATTATTTCTGCAAATAACATCACGTATATGTGTCCAAAATATATATAAAGTGTCTCCGTCTGCGAGTAAAATTAAGGTAACATATGGGCGTGGAATACTATTTCAAGTAATTATGTTACGACTAAATACTTTCTTTTAGCGTCAACAGGTAATCTTTAAATTTATGTGGAAAGTTCATTTATCAATATTAAGATATCAGGTCAGTCGGCATTCGTATTTATGACACAATAAGGAATACAATAAAAATTGTGATTAATATACGAGTGCTAAATGCTTATATATATATCTATTAGACGTATAATATACTGTGATTTAACACGCTGTATTATTTTACATTCTAGTAAAATGACATCATTGTTTATTGATGGTAACCTGTAAATACATAAAACATATACCAACAGTGTCTCATTTCAATAATGAAGGAGACAAAAAAGCATCAGCCATTACGAATCACCTTGTTTCGCGCGCCTCACGGGGGCAATGACCCCGCACAGCTGTGAGCGCCGCGCCGCTGCGTAAATAGCTCTACACACACACATATATATATTACTATTGTACGATCGAAAAGTGTATTGGGGTAGGTGTTTCTTTACACGGGGATGCATTCTATTAGTGTACAGGTTTTCTAAATAAACAATTCGGAATTATCTTCACGTTTAAATTTGAAACAAGTATTTACTGTAAGTCAATTATAATACGGAGATACATCTGTTTGAAACCGATTAAACGATTCCGAAACATAATCAGTTCCATTATCAAAAGTCTTCTAAAAGTAATAAAACAAATTTCTATCGACTGTTAAACTTTTTATAGCAGACTTTGTTTTCGTAGAAATGTTTATAAGACTTTTCTTTGATTTTTCTCTCTAGTATAAACGTACGTAGAGGCAGGTCAAAGACGATTTGGAATCTACAGCAGACAGGGGCTGGGTAGATATCGCTATAAATCGCGACCCCTGGCATGCTCTGGAGGCCTATACCCAAAAAGAAGTCCACGAAACTTAACTGTACAACATTTTTTAACTTAATAACATTATAGTGTACTTTATGGAATAACTTAGCTTTTTAAAGTGAAAGGGACGTTTTTGAAATTCTGTTTCGCATTCTTTTTGTGTGACGAAAAATGGTAGGTGTAAACACTGTGTCGGATATAGTGTAAGTAGGGTATCGCTTGGCTTCGGCTATTGAAGAACAGTGAGACGTACGCTCTTCTCGCTTTCTTTCTTTCTAATTGTCCGTGACTGCATGTACTGCATTCAGACGGCGTGGCGATATCTGAAAAAACAATCTATGCTATTCGACACTGATTACATAATTAAAACGTTTTTTTCCTTATTATTTATTTTATTCTATGTAAGTATGACGCACGTCTTATATGAGTGATTTTTGCTAGAGGAAAAACTTTGAGTTCTCGTCACCGATGACCTCGAAAAATTCGCGACGTAACCCCAGACTAGCGACGCGTAGTATAAAGGCCTGTAATACTAATATTGAGCTTGTAATTTTATTATTAATAATTTCAATTTGTTTTGCATTTTCACTTCTATCGGCAGTTCTTGTGACTGCTTCTACGTTTTTTTATCGGAGCATGACACAGTGACTGTACATGGAAAACGGTAGGCACAGTTCAAGATCCTCCTTACAGCTGGATACTAATCTTTAAACGGACATATCAAAATAGCGTCACTGTGTTTGATTTAAGACCATGTCCATGGTGGTAATGGGTATAGATATCAAATACACTTAACACTTTACTACTCTTTATGAACTTAATTTCTTCAGGCTAGCCATAATCATGTAATTCAATAAAATAACGTGTTTGAAACAACGTTTTATTTTTATATATAATATATAACTATACACTCATTAATAACTTGTTCAAAATGATTAAACAATAAAGTAGGTTTTACTTATATTATGTCTTCATTAATTTTAATTACCTATTGGCCTCATTATCACTTTTACTCGTTAGTAATTACTGAAGGCAAGTATAAGTTCAATAGCAAAAAGAAACAGCATACGATATTAGCTTACCTAGACATTACGTTATTTAATATTGTATTAAAAACTCGAAACATGAATATAAACAGGCACATTTAACTGAGAGGTAATATAAGAATGACAGCTAATAAGTGCTTTGACAATTAGCAATACAATACAAAAAAGTTAAATGTAATTTACTAGAACGAACGAATCGGTTTCAGCTTTCACAAATAATCTGATGCGAAATATTCTTTTTCATGCAGCATAAAGTTTGTTACCAATAACAAAGACACGGGTGTCGCCTCTTGTACCTATTAACTCATTGTAGAGAATGTTATATTTATTTATACGATTGCTTTATAGCTTAGCGTTTGACCACAATTTCATCTAATATTAAATGATGAAGTGATCTTAGTGGTATACACGGTAAACCTAAGAGCCTATCCATATAGTGCTTCCAGATATCGCGTTTTACGCGCGTTTCTATCCTAGGAAACGTTGCATACGCTGGGATACGTCGTAACACGCGCGAGTCGATTTTTTTTTTTGAACTTACTACGCTATTGACCTAGCAAGGTCTTAACAGCTTCACAGGACTACTAAGGCGAGTGCTTATGGCATTCAAACGATTTTATTTTGGCAACTAGCTCAATGCCGAGGGGTCCTAATCTAGTGTGCGGGAGCGAAATTTACCCCCAGACCACGGTGGCGTAATCTGTGGTTACTTTCTGTTTGGAGAGACAGGCTGGTACTGATCGTTCACTGCCTTTATTTAATCGGGAGAGTCAGTAAAAATGTGTCGCGGACGTCTTTTATAATGCGCAGCGTTCGGTACGGGTTCGTATTTTGCGACGGATACCACTAACGGACTGGGGATAACTGACGGATTTTTCAAAGTAACTAATCGTAAGTGATTTTACGTACGCACAGATAGAGGGCATCTTTAGGTCCCTTTGTAGATCGCGCGTTTCGAGAGTCTCGCTCATTGCACGTGTTTTACGCGCGAGTTAGGAAACGCGCCGCACCATCTGGACGGGATATATGTAGGTAGCTCTAATATATCGAGTACGCGCGAGTCGACTCGCCTCATCTGGACAGGCTCTTAGAGAAGGCTGGCTCTCAAGTAAGTGCAGCTGCCGGAACACATCAACAGGTAGTTGACGACAAATTTTCATATTGAGGGTAGGTAGCTAACCAGGCGGACTTATAAAAAGCCCTACCTACCATTATGCTATAGATTCGAAATGACATTCATCGACGTGGGTCCGAACACACTACCAACTAATCCATCGTCGCTAAAACAAAAAATCAAATAAAAAATAATCGAAGAATCAATTTAAAAACACGATACACACAATTCATCTCTTTTATTGTTCATATTTTCATAAATTTGCTTTTAAAATAGTTACGTATGTATTATATAAACAAAAATATGGTCGTTCTTTTGTCAACACTGTTTACATAATGAGACGGCAACATTGAGTGGAACTTATTGTGTTATTTTTTATTCAACAAATGATTTGAAAGTCAATTCACGTGATATACTGGAACGCTTGTGATCGGACAAAAGATATAGGCCAATGTCCATTTCTGTACGTAATACGTACGTAACAGAGTCGTTATTTTATAACTATGTGTATGTACCAAATTTGATTGCTTGAACACGATCTTGTTGAGCCGAGTGGTGGTAGGTTCTATTCCCTAATACCTGATTTTTGTTAAGCATAATTGGCAGCGCTGTGTTTCGTTGTTAAACTCATATTAAACTGCATTTTACATTTATAAGATTTTTGTAAAAAACAATAGTCTTTTTTATGAAATTATTAATCTGTTATGCATTAAATAGAGAAGAAAGTAACCAGTTTTTTTTTCAACTGTATATGCTATTGACCTAGCAAGGTCTTAACAGCTTCACCGGACTACTTAGGCGAGCGCTTAAGGCACTCAGCCGATTTTATTTTGACAACAAGCTCAAGGGTGCGCGGCACACCTCGGCTTGGGCTGTTGCCTGATAAATGCAATTCGTAACCTATCTGAGCTAAGCTAAGCTAGCTATTCATACATATATGAGTTGTTGAAACATATATGAGTACCAAGTATACATACCTCAACAACTCTTATATATATATTTCGTATCGGATAATTTAAGTTATCAAACTATTTCAGTTTGATAAGGGAAAAATATAAAACCCGTTGCACAGTTGCATGTGTAAAGTAACCAGTTACTAATTGTAAACTATTATATAATCTGATTTTAAGTTTGATGCTTTTATTGTTACAGGTAGTAGAAGGAGCAAAACCGGCGTCATGAACGCGAGCGGAGATTGTCATTCACATCAAGCAGGATAGCTATAGTCAAAAGTAAGTTGTTTGTTAATTTTCTCTCTTTGGAAAATAAATGTTTGCTATCGTTACTCGATGTCTCACTAACGTATAACATTCAGGGTTAGCTGAGATCGCTTGTTTAGTTTCGATTCGCAATTGTTATATTCATGACAACAACTGTAACCGATGTACGGTTACTTTACCACCCTTGACCTGGTTGCCTCACAACGACTGAGTGTCTTCAGCACTTGTGTAAAAGGCCCGCTGAAGCTGTTAAGGCCTCTCCGGCCAACAGCTAATAGTACGTTCGAAAGCAAAAAAAAAAAGCTTTATAAGTCTGGAATCTTCGATCAACAATAGCTAGATAAAGGGTCACGTACAAAATTGAAGCTAAAATCTGTCCGCGTAAATATATACTTATGTGTAGCTATTTGTTTACTAAGAAAGGGAGAAAAAAAGTTTTAAAACAGTTTTAAATTTAACCTAATTACAACCATAACACCTTGTAATAAAGTCACAAATGTCCAAAATATTATCTAATACTTACGATAAAACGAGCAAAGTAATAAATTACTCCCCTCACAAATGAAAAGACAACATAAACAACATTTAGTGTGAATTCAACCTTAACATGATAGGAATAAAGTACGTTTTCCCGTTATTGTGCGTGTTTGTGTCTGGTGAGGCCAAACATTTGTAACACAGGTTTAAAATCGGTAATTTTGTTCAAAATTTGATATTATTTGTTAGTTTAAAACTTAAAATATGACTTATTCAACATATATTTAGCGAAAGTAAGATGCTCCGGACGTTAAATTGCTTTTTCGGGTATTATTTTTGCATCTTTTGAATACAATGCGGCATGTGAAACGGGCTTACATTGGCTGTGTTTCAAACAAACTAAACAAATAAGGGCACACATTTCAAGTGAGCTCTTATTTACCGAGATGTATTTTTCGCGCCGACCCTTTATCTAGTTATTGTTGATCGAAGTCTGGAATGCAAAATCTTAAAAGTTCAATATTGTAATAATTGCGTTAGTATAGAAATAATTTAAAATATCGATATATCTGACGAATACGTAACATCGAATATCTAATTTACTTTACAAAACATGCGAATTGTAATCGACGTATCAAATTTTAATATTGAATATACCTATAAACAAAACGACGGGAATCTCCATCGGCCTCGAGAAGGCGCGGGTGTTGCGGGGCGCGTTCCTTATAACGGAATTCATATAAGTGCAGTCAGCCGCATGCGTAATTCACATCTTGCTTTGCATGGGTGCACGCATGCAATTACCGTGTGGTAAAAATCAACGTAAACACCTTTGTAATAAGTGATTTTCAGTATACGGGTACTGTACATATTCAGTATATTCGGTATATTCAGTAATATACATAATGTAGTCCATAGCGTAATCAGTTGGGAAAAAAAAACGCTTAAGAATGCAAAAAACTTTCTTACCACCACACAATATACGTATAACATTACATAGTATAAAACAAAGTCCCCTACCGCGTCTGTCTGTCTGTCTGTTCGCGATAAACTCAAAAACTACTGAACGGATTTTCATAGGGCTTTCACCAGTAGATAAAGTGATTCATGGGGCATGTTTTGGTATTTAATTTGTCAAGGATTTATTTATAACTAGGGCGGGACAACGTCTGCCGGGCCCGCTAGTTAATTATAAAGTACATATATCTATTGCTCAGAGATTTTTTTGTTTAAACATACTCCTCATTCTTACTCGTGTATGTGATTTTTTTTTCTCACAATATTTTAAGCTCATATTTACTTTTTTGTGGTTAATAAATAGCATATGCCTCATTCGTATTAAAAAAAAATTCTATGCCGAAGATCAAGTTAAAAATTCTACGTTATCAAACTCGCGAACATATCACGCTTATATTCACGGAAGACGATCTCACGGGTAACCTTGACTTGTCTACATGTACTATAATTAGCACCGAATTGTTGTAAATGAATAGAACAATCTAGGTATATTACTGGGATTTAGAAATGAAAATCATGAATTCTTTGCTCATTTACAAACCTCGTAATCATCAAATTTAATGGTGGTAGAGTCACGCTGAAACTATTACTGGTTTCAGCATGAATCGGTCGGCTCGTCCGGGGTAGTACCACCCTCTCATAGAAAACCGACGTGAAGTAACAGTGCTTGCATTGTTGCGTTTCGTTCGGTCAGTGAAAGCGCCGGAGGCCCACCTCCCCTCCCCTCTCCCTCTCCCTCCCCCCCAAAGGTTGGCAACGCACTAGCAACTCCTCTGGTGTTGTTAGTGTCCATGGACGGTTGTGATCACTTAACATCAGGTAACCCACCTGTTCGTTTGCCACCTATGACATAAAAAATAAATTAATTACTAGTATGATTTTCGTGTTTAACAATTCATACATACAGAAACAAATAAATGAATCATACATATTTATTACGTCAGCGATGTTAATAGTATATCGACACGTTCTTTTTTTCAAATATCTGATAATGTGTATGTTTTATCTTCGATGTATGGATGTATATGTACATTCACTATCGCATCAATACGTCGAACCTATGTATGTAGGTAGGTACATTTTAAGATAGGTAAATACGATCCGAGGGCGTTGACCTTTATCTTGCAGACGTTCACGTAGGTGACATTGACCTTTCGTGAAATTATAAATAGGACCTATAATACCTATAGGACGATCGATCTATTTGTCTCGAGTATTTTTCCCTCGAGTGTTTTTGTTATAAACTCATTATGTCTAGATTTTATTATTGGAACACTAATGATTACACTTCATAAAATATTAAATGTACGTATGGAAAGTAGGGACGAATACTTTTTACTAATTTGTAGGAATAAGTTTTAATGTAATTAACATATGTAACGATTCATTTGAATACACATACAGCTAAATTAAGCGCTTAATGACGTCATAGGTCGGTCGGTATCAGCAAGTATTTAAATAAATTCAAAAGGGAATGGACACGTAAATTAGCGATAAATACCATTCAAAAGTCATTAACTCACTGTTGTAACGTTTGTATTTATTGTAATCTTATGTCTAGTCATATTATCGCGTTATGATTTGTACTTTAATTTGTAAAAATTATAACATACTAGCAGACCCGGCAGGCGATATTCCGCCCTAATAATAAAAAAAAACCTTGACAAATTATATACCTAAACCTTCCTCATGAATAATTTTATCTACTGATAAAAATTGCATGAAAATCCGTTTAGTAGTTTTTGAGTTCATCGCGAACAAACACAAACGTAGCAGAGGACTTTGCTCTATAATATGATGACTGTGAACAATACCCTATATTAAAAAAAAAACGATTCTCTTGCTGGTTCTTTTAGATGACTCGGTTGTTATCCATACCGGTAATTCCAGTAGTACCGGTAGTTATTTGATGGATTTTTGATTTTGATTATTGAAAATGAATGTTCGAATGAGTTTATTGACGACCAACACGGAGTGAAATCCTGCAACGAGCCCAAGTTTTCATATAGTTATAGAATTGTTTTTTTTTTCGAACTGACTACGCTATTAACCCAGCAAGGTCTTAACAGCTTCACCGGACTACTAAGGCGAGCGCTTCAGGCACTCAGCCGATTTTATTTTGACAACTAGCTCAAGGGCGGCACACCTCGGTTATAGAATTGTCAATCTTGTATTCTGTTTACTTACAATTGTTACGTTGAAAATGTCGCTAACCGCCTATCGATTGTGGCTCTCAGTAAATGTCAGGTAAAATTATTGTCCAACATTTTTAAATTATAAATTCTTCTATGTGTTTATACACATAACAAAATATACATGAAAAACCGATGTTATCTGTAAAATAAAACCCGATCCAAATAGTTATCGAGCACAGAAGGAAAACTTATTTATTAATGGATTCTCAAAAGAGACTAGAGTGGATAATGAAGAACTCTGTAGACTATTTACAAATGATAATTAATTATCGTATGTTATTATTATTATATGATATTAATATAAGCGTTATTTGTTTTATAATTGTTTTTGTTTTGAATACTCGTCGTTAGAATAGCCGTTTTCTTATGAATTATACTTAAGTTTATCAGAGTAAGAGTGGGTAAGGTCCATCGAGTTGTTATGTAGGTAAATATTTTATAAGCATTACTCAATATACTATGGTATGGTTTAGAGCATACGATTACCATATTACATTTTCAATCATGACATAATCTTGTTCAGAAATTATATTTGCATTAAAACATGCAAATTCATAGACTTTAAAAATGAGCTAAATCCAATTTTAATCGTTAATTTAATATGTTTTTTTTTTAATTTCCGGTTTTTATACATCGAGAACAAAGTTCAAATTTTGCAGTTCATAAGGTTTTTTAATTTTTTCTATGACATATACAAAATTTGATGTACAAAATGAACGTAAAATACTAGGAACGGCTAAAATTGGATTTGTCGCCAGGCATGCGCTAGTAAAATCAGGTCATGTGATTTTACATATATTGGCTGGGCTCGGTGCATCCTCTGTGAGGACGCTGAGGGTTCGTTTAGGGCGGCAATCGATCGACCCGATCCGCCGCGGCGGTTGGCACGGCGACCGTTTCCGCCCGGGCCGGAACCAACTCTGAGTGCATTTACCCTTCCTCTACCTGGATTTATTACATTCAATGTCTATCTGGTTGATGTATTGGAATTGATTTATTAAATTCTCTTTATGCTTGTTGAACGTGAGTGTTTTGATTGGCGAGACGCTCTCCGTTTATATATGGTAATAACCTAAAGATAGAATTGAAATAATACACCTTACCCATATTGATATTATTCAAAATTATTGATTTTCGTATTTCGATATTTTACAACTATATAAAGACATGAAAAATATTTTGAGGTGAAAAGAAATTAGCACTAGCAAAGAGTTTGTAGATATGAGAGATAGAATATGAGACAAATATCAGCAGACAGAAAAGCCTAACGATAAACCGCAGTGAAAGTTTTAGAACCATTTCATGATACTTTGTCGCAATTATACAATGTTAAAGATAGAGAAAACTCTTAGAATTTTGATATTCTATTGGTTCCAAGATATACTCCAAGCATCATTTAAATATCTTTCTGGGGTCCATGTCCTATGGTTATACCGCTAGCACCCTTCTATATGTTATTAATCTTTGATATTCAAACATTATATTTTGTAATTTCTGCCAGCTGTGTTTAATTAGTTACACATTTAACTTTCATATTCAAATAGTTGGTCTGTCTGGTTGAGTGTCTACGGCTATCTTCTTGATTATATTTTCCACGGGAAGTACCTATCGCATTTGCATTAAAGTTGATTTGTCTTTAATTTATTTCATTATAATTATTTACAGAGAATGTATGAATTTTAATTTAATTTATCGTTGTTAAATATTCAATTTGTTATATACGTTTCTACTCGATTGTGGGCTATAGAATCTATCGTTTAATTCATTCGAAAAGCAATATTAGAATATAATGTATAACAGTTATGTAACTAGATACATGTGAAAAAATATTGTACTATATATGAATAGATAACCTATCTATCTAGCAACTTTGGAGATATCATGGCTTTGATAGAGTTGGCGCAAAGGCAAGATAATAGTTACTTCCTCAATAACCCCGCTGTGCCTCTAAAAGGGGAACGCCACACTACTCGCGAATTAATTGTATACTATATACACACACGAGGTTTTTGACATTGAGTTCTATGAAGGTCAGTAACTTTTTAGCAGACATTGCACGCGGAAGTCGTAAGTTGTGTGTGCAACATTGTTAAGCACATTTTAATCATCGTTTTAAATACGTCGATTAATACATATGTATGCGTACGGGGGCGAAGTACCTTCAAGGGCAACCACCGGGTATCGACCCGTACCACGCACCTCCGTCAAACCAAATGTACGTAGGTACATACATACTAAGTACATTCCACGTTGGTTAATGTGATCCCGCAATGAGTATTTAAATGAAAAGTAAATTCATATTATATTGTATTCAACAAAATTATCATTTTTATTACAGGTGGTGCTCAGTGGAGACGGAGTTCATAGTATGGACGTCTCTTTCAATAATGTACTGGAAGGGACACGCCAGTACTTTATGGGGCTACCGAAACAGGCACAAGCGGAAGGTTCCGGGCAGTCCGTGTGGCCAGCTGGTGCTCAGCCACCCGAGGAAGGGACCCCGGCTCTGTCTGGTGCTCCAGCACCGTCTTCGCGACCACCTTCTGCGGCAGCTGCACCGCCGGCACCGGCAGTAACACCGGTACAAGTGCCTCCTCGTCCCCCCTCAGAACCACTAGAACCAGAACCTCATATCATTCACAAGGCGACTGTGATGCGAGAAGCGGCTGAGAAGAGACGTGAGCTACCAGAGATCGAATATGAAGAGGATCCTGTCAATACACTGTCTCCCCCATCTCATATCATACATAAACCGCCTCCTACACAACCTTCACCGGCTCCAGCTCCAGCTGCCCCGAGTCCGTCACCGGCCAGACCACCATCGGCAGGACCTGCACTACTGCCGGTTATATCGGAACAACAACCAGAATCGTCGACGCAATATCGCCAATCTTTGCATCACAGTCAAACGCCTTCTGTTAGGCCTCCAGAGCAATTTGCGCCAAGTCGACCTCCTGATCCTTATTCTGCTTCACGACCTCCAGAGTCTTATCGACGGTATCACTATGAATCTGCTTTAACAGACGGCGGTAGAAATTCACATGGCCCGATAGCTTCACCCCAACCATCGGTGCCTTCGCGTCAAAGTCCCCAAACTTACGCGAGGAAATCGAGCTCAATGCCACAACATACCGCTTCGAGGTTGCGAGAGGCTGCCACCCACAGTCCTCCCGCGCAGCGCTATGCGATGCCGGTACCACAATCGACGCCACCTCACAACGATCGAGTTCCACCAATACACCATCCGCAGACGCCACCAGCACAGAAGCTATCTGCGATAGATGCACGTCAGGCACAAATATACCCATCATTACAACAGCGACATGATACGTCGCCATATTCACGGCCGCAATTACATTATGAAAGACATTCCACTATAACCTCGCGAAAGTATGACCCCCAACAGGCATATCCAGGATATAGACCTTCAACAGTGCTAGAATCTTTGCAAAACCATCGCATAGATACGCATCATCAACTTCAATATAAACATCCTGTAAAAGATGTCGTAAGTGGACACTACCCGGCTCGTCCACAGGATCGATCTCCAGCTCCTCCAGCTGTACATACGCACGATGTTTCACGTCTAGCAGCACCAACAGATTATCCAAATATGAGCAGAACTGTGGATGCTAGAGGCGCTTATCCGTATCCAATACCTCCAGCGTCGACGTCAAGATATGGTCCGAGCACACCATTACCAGTGGCGCAAAGTTCTATTTTGCCAACAAGATTTACATATCGTGCATTATCTACTCCAAAATCTAACTACGACTATACCACTACAAATTCCGTCCAAACTTCTCCAGTTCGTTCCTCTGGAAAGCCGGGTTATCCAAGTCAGCAAGGGCGAATGACAGTTTCAGTGACTAGTATAGTGAATCAAATGATTCAAACAAAGCAGAAACGAGATTCACCAGTAACAGGAACTGCACACACCAGTCAGCTGAACCAAACTAAACAGAAAAGAGAATCACCTTTAGACCTATCAGTAAAAACAGTAAAAAATTCTGCTGATTCGTCAACTCCTCTGGACGACGCCATAGATTCAGTAGAAAGTAAAAATGTGTCATTACAAGCAAGACCCTCTTCAAGTACAAGTCGACATGTACATATACCGCCCACTGATTACATAACAGGCTCTCATAAAGTCGACTTTGCTCCTAAATTTAGTCAGTACGGTGATAGAAGTACGGTACAAAATTACGTTCCGCGAAAGCAAGCAGTACACTCTCCCGTACGCTATAATGGCTCCTACGAGTCGCGTAGACCGGTAGTTGAACAATATAATGTAGAATCTCCTCAACAGTCTCCTTATGCAGACCGTAGTAAATACAGCGTTCCAGTGAGCAGAACTGAATATGTTCCTAGAATAGATCTCACAAGATCTGCCAGCGATCAGCATTATCTTGAAAATAAAACTCGTGACGACCGGCATTGTATTATAGACGATAGAAAACGTTCCGCCGGGCCAATCGTTAGTAACATTCCAGAAAAAATAGTTCGATATGAAACCTGGACCGCTGACAGCCGGATAGAACGCATGAATGAATCCGTCCGAGAACAACACGAACTAATGAGGCAACCTGTTTACAGCTACAGCAGTCATAAACAATTTGAAGCATATCAGAATGAGCAAAAGCAACCGGCTCTTTCTGGTATCTACCGTGAACACAACCCACATGGTGGTCATAGATATCCCAATAATCATTATCCAACAAATACACCTCAGCGTGATACAAGTGAATTTCACGCTCGTTACCACGATAAAAATCCTTCGATTGTAAATCGTCACCAAGTAATTAAGAGAATTCCGAGCCATAGAGATATATACCCGCATAATTTAGACCCTAGTGGAGTTCCTGCTG
>MU158795.1:3757517-3769656 GCA_015888305.1 Antheraea pernyi
CCTGCTGATCAAAGAGTATTAAGCAAATTAAGGAAAAGTTTAGAAACAAAACAAACAGGATTTTCCGACCCTTCACGAACTGTAAAGCAAATACCAGACGTCATTGTAATAGATGACGTAGACGATCCGATGATTGAAATAACAGATCTTACTAAAGAAAATGATTCAGAAGCAAATGCTAAATCTACACCAAAAACTACTCAAATACCGTTTGTATCTACCTTAAACCATCATATACAAATGCCTAAAGCGGTTGATTCGCTTCCACGGGACTCAGAATACCACAAATTTGATAGCAATGATATTAAAAGTAAATCTCCAGAGAGTGATGTTGCTTCTAGGATAAGAACGAAAGCAGAATTAAAAGTTATGCCGCCCTCCCAAGATAATTCGCTAAAACCGGAATCTAAACAAGATAATACTTTAACTGATATTAATACAGTTAAGTTACTTCCGAAATCACAAAAGCAGCATCTTTTCAATCAAATTAGGGAAGATAATCTTAGACTAGAAACCGTCATACAAAGTGAAACCCCAACCGGAATAATTCCTATTATCCCAGAAGTTAAAACTGAACCCATGAATATTGAAGAAATAGAAAGAGACGCAGAAATATCGATTAAAACAGAAAGTATTATAGAAAACTTGGAGCCTGAAGTTCGTACTTCATCAGAAACACAACCTGTTGAAGATTTGGATTGGGCTAGCGCGTGTGATAGTTTTATGGAACAACTAAAATCAGGATGTCACAAGAAAAAACTTCTAAAGAAACGCATAGACGACACTCTAGACGATAATGATGAGAATAATCCTGATAAATCGTATAATACTAAGTCTTTAGAAAATTTTACTGAAAATATATTAGATACTGATAACACTACATTTTCAGTTGTAATCAAACAGGAGCCAGTTGATGAAGATGAAATAAAAACTCAAGAAGAACAATCAAATTTAGAAATAGAAAGCACAAATAAATCGGAAGAAAAATATAGTAATTCTGAAGAAAGTCATCCGGTTAATAACTCCGAAAAAAAGATAAATAGTGATATAAGTATTCAAAAAAATAATAAAATAACTAAAACAGACACCAAAAATGAGAAAATTAAAACTGTTAAAAAAGAAAATGAAAGTGAAAAACCTACAAAAATGAAAAATAAAACTAGAACAAAATTGGATAGAACCGAAGCTTCCTCATCGGCTACTACTGTAAAGAAGGAAGCAAAGGAAAAAATGCCAATGAAAACTGTAATAAAAGATGAATTGGAATCTACTGATGATGATGAACCGCTAATCAAAAGTAAGATTTTAAAAGAAAAGGCACAAAACGAACGTCTTAAATACAAACTGTTAAAAGATTTATCTGAGAAGTCGGCCTATGTTAAATTAGAATGCTGCGATGTAGATGTTAATAAAAACAGTAGAAAGTCTCTTGATTCAACTAATGATATAGAAAAAGACGATAAATCAAATAAAGGAAAATTCTTAAAGCAAAGTCCCAAACTTAAAGGGAAAATGTTATCTATCGAAAATAAAAATGAAAAGCATAGCGTAGTTACTAGCTCAGATAGTGATGACGAAAAACTAAGTGTTGCAAGTAGGTTACGGTTGAGAAAAAATATTAAAAATGAAGACAATAAACTTACAAATTCTCAGAAAACACCTCTCAAATTATCACCGTCCAAAAAATTTGATAGTAGTAGCAGTACTAGTAATAGTTCTACTCCCGTACGTAAACCTGACTTTGGTGATGGTTCGGCTTTTCATCCAGGATGGGAAGAAGAGTTGTACAGGTATAAACGCTCTCTTCGTATGCCTACCAGGCTCATTGCAATACCACGTGGCCGTTCGGATGGCCCTTTCGTGCGAAGATCTGGAGCTTTATTTACTAGGGGTTCTACATCCCTCCCTGATCTGGACCCAGCTCCACTTTCTCCGGCTCCGTCATCAGCGCCATCTGCTGCTACCGATGATCTTTATGCAAGACGTCCTGATAAACTCACTCTAGACAGTGACTTGGATTCTAACTCTAGTTGTTCTGCTCCTCACAGATTGCAATATGACTCGGAAGCTTCAACATCAACTGTCTTTTCTACATCAAGAACTAAAAGAAAGGGCAGTTCTATTGCCGATGTTCTGATACTAAAATATGGTCAGAAAGATGATTCAAAAAAGAAATCTAAAGAAAAAGAAGACAAGACCCCAAAAGTAATACGAAAAACTAGTAATGCAACAGAACTATTGCCTACACCCAGTTTAGGCCTCCTAAAAACTAATAATAAAGGTAATTTAAGTGGAAAAAAAGAAAAAATATTGGAAGATATTTCATATTTGGGGGCTTTTAGAAAAGAAACCGTAGTCGCACATAGAAGTGCATTTATAAATAACACAGATGGCTTAATAGGTGCCACAGAAGAGTTTGCACCGATTGTCCTAAAATCAAGAACAAGAACTGAGAGCAGGGTTTTAAAACAAAGAGCTACCATTAAAGAAGTATTTGGCGACGAAAGACCTGCATCCGCCCCACCAACCTCTTGTAGAGATGATGATTCTCATGAAGAAAAGGATCATCAAATCGTGGATATTAAAAGGGAACCAGAATTAAAACCCAAGTTTAAACCTAAGAAAATAGTAAAAGACAAAGGAAAACGAAGATCAAGTTCAATAAGGGATGGTCTTAGGAGCACTAAATCGCTAAAACGAAACGATGCAAAAGGTCGCCTTTTACGTTTAAGAAAAAGGAATAATCTAATAAAATCTATAAACAGTAAAAGAGTCAAAGAAATTTCGAGCAATAAACACAAATTAGAGATTGCACCAACAAATGAAACTAAAGAAAAAGTAAAGGACGAAAGCACTTCTTTGAATACGGTTGAAGGAAATACAAAAAGGCGCTTGAAGCGTCTTTTTGGAAGAAAAAAATTCAGTTCAGGATTTGATTATATCCGAAAAAAGAAAAAAATAATACGCAGAGAAGGGACAAACAATAAAGTACGCCGGCCTGCTGTCAAACCGAGTCCTGAATCCATTCATGATATACACAAAGAGATTAAAAGCTGGTTTATTAATAAAAGCATAGGAGAAACACACCTCCATAGAGCTGCGAGGCTCGGATACACGGTAAGTATCGATCTCATTAACTATGAGTATATTTGCATATTCACTATGTTTTCAAGCTACAATGTTAAAATATTTTTAGGATTGTGTTGCGTACTGCCTAGAAAAAATGGAATCAGATCCGTCTGCTAAAGATAACGCGGGCTTCACACCTCTGCATGTGGCAGCCGCTAAAGGTTACGTCAGAATTGCAAGACTCTTGCTACAATATGGCGCCAACGTCTCCGCGGCAGCGCAAGGGGGAATCAGGTAAATTAAAAAAAAAGAATGTGATAGTAATAATCGCAGTTAGAGAACTTTTCTTTGTTTTATATAAACTACATATCATAACTTTGTTTCACAGGGGCTTAAAACTAATATTAAAATTTAACGGAGGTATTTTATTAGGGTTAGGATTAATAAAACAAAAAGAATTACAATTAATTAAGATAAAATACACAGTTTCCAGGAAATAACGAAAATTATTTCAATAAAACGTAGTTACGAGCATCAGCTAGGCATAAATAATAATATAAAATATACAAATGTGATTTCAGACCTCTTCATGAAGCATGCGAGAATTGCCACGTGGAAACTATACGACTACTTTTAGCCTATGGCGCTGATCCTCTGTTGGGAACTTATGCTGGGCAAACCCCAGAGGAGCTGACTGAGGGTCCCGCAACTAGATTGCTACGACTACATATAGCTGACGTCCAAGGTCAAGCGATTGAGCCTTGGAGGTTTCCACCACCTACAGAAATTTTAGGTATTATTATTTAAAAATAACACATTATTTTGTTTCTACCTTACGAATAACTCTCCATATCGATATTGCTCTACGTAAAATGTACTACCTATATTTTCTATTCACACTGTACACATCCATCTTGAAGCCAATACGTATATCTCTATCTGTATCTGTAAGTAATGATTTTTTTTAAACAGCTCCGTCACTATAATTCAACCCGTGTGTCTCATATCCAGACTTGAAATGATCAAGCGTAGATCATACAAATTACTATGTGGGATTCGAACTCATAACTTCTAACATAGCAGCAGCAGCTAGTTCGACCTTTAAACCATTGACTCAATTTTGCAGTTTTTTGTAGTTTTAAGAAGTACATTAAAAAAAATTATACCAATAGATTCTAGCGTTTGAATAAAATCTCATCTAATGTTGAGCAAGTTAAGTAAGTTGAGTTAGCACACTAAGTCTACATATAGAGGCTTGACAACATATTTTCAACGTCCTAGATGGACATTAGATAAAGCTCTAACTCTACATGTATTCCTACACCGAAAGCTTAGGATGTAGCTGTCTGTACCACTGAGACATTATCGCTACAAAACAAATTAGAATGTGACATATTTTTTCACTCGCTTTTCTTAAGTGTTCCTGATGTTAATCATTAACATTTTAGGTCATTATAAAATATACTCTTATTATTTCTAGATTTTGAAGAGCTTGGCTGCGATCCTTTATCATCGCCGCCGCCAGCCTCTCCTCCGCCCCAGTCCGACGCTACATTAGAGATTCAGTGCACCGAGGCCCCTTTACCGCCGTTTTACAGCTTGAGGACAGCGCCCGGACAACCAGCTGATGGACTCTGGTGCCTTCTACAGGATGTTACTAATCTATTGCAGGTAAAATATAACTTCACTATACTACATTAACTCAAAGTAATGACTCTATGAGATTCGTGATAATAAGCACAGGCCGCAGTTTCTAAATATAGCCTACTAGCCGACCCGTGCCCACTTCGTTGGGCGGTAATAGGCATTATCAAGCTACAACTTTTTTCTAGAACTCAATCATATATCTCTCATCGTTCGTAAGAAACGTTTTCGTTCGACCATTTTTTCTTCGACTCACTAGATAGACCCCCTACAACCTCACTAACTTTACATCTTTATAATATTAGTATAGATAATATAATTAGTTAATAGCTTCGGCCCGCGACTTCGTACGCGTGGAATAGTTATTTTGGGATAAGACGCAGCGGAAGCTCTCAAAAGGAAAAAGTACCCCGATTTTAAAACATTTTTCATTGTTGCTCCGCTCCTATTGGTCTTAGCGTGATGATATATAGTCTATGACAATATCACAAATAACGTGGCTTTATATTGGTAAAAGAGTTTTCAAAATCGGGTCAGTAGTTCTTCTTCTTCTTCTTTTTTAAAATGGCAACATGTGTGCGCACACAATTTTGCCAATGTTAAGTGAATGGAGCCATAAACAATGGAGATTGCGCCAGACAATTAAACAGTTATCTTTATATTCAGTAGTTCTTGAGATTACACCTTACAACGTCACAAACTCACAAACTTTACCTCTTTATAACATTAGTATAGATAATAAAGTCTGCCCCTCGTGTAAACTATATTCTAATGATAAGAATGATGTCTGGTTTAGTACTTTTTTTAATATAATATTATTATCTGTTAATCTTCGTAAAAAATGTCTTCTACGTCAATATACAAAAATAATTATTTACACATTTTAAGTTCCTAGTCCGAACAGCGAAAGTACTACGAATAGAAAGAAGCTTGAATAGATACACAATACACAACTTATATAAAATAATGTTTACATTTGAAAGAAATTGTTCGTATACTATTTCAAAAGAAACTATGTAATCAATGTAATGTGTGTTATATGGACACGCGCAATTTCCTTTTTAAATTAATACTAACATCATGGTGTGTTACATCGGCATGAGCAACTTCCGTTTCAAGCTTATAATTCACTCTCATACACCAAACAACCCAACTTCAGTACCTAATAAACTAAAAATCAATAATTAATTAATATTCAAATATATCCTTCCTATAAGCCAGTGAAGTAAATAATAATAAAGTACAGGAAGTCGATGGATAATCCGAAATCCCTCTATCGAATATTGGAATACAAAGAGGATAAAATGCAACTAAATGACAAATCCATTTTTATAGCTAATTTATTATAGAATCAGGTTTCCTGTCTTTATTAAATTTATATTATGCTTTATTACACACGAAAATTCTCAATGTTGATTAAACTTGGAAAGAACATAACTTATTTCGAGTCTAGATTATTATTACCAGTTGAAATTGAAAATTATTTTAATGTTTATGTTAATTTAATTGTTTTTTTTTTCAGATTAAATCTAAGGATAACCTACTAAAACAAATACATTGTGGTTCGGGATCACCTAAAGAATTACTCCGAGAAATACGTACGCAAGAGTTTTTGGAGAGGGCCCAATGTCACCAACTCCTCTGCGCTGGAGAAAAAGTCAATGTTAGAGCGTCAAAGGTGGCACTCGTTAGAGTCACGGATAAACTCCGACAACTGCTGAAAATTGAAACTGTGCTTGTTAGCTGACAATAGGTTGAGGAGATAAAACAACTAAATCTCGAAAATTCGAAAAGAAAATGATGAACAAAATTGACCAACAAGTTTACACAGAACATAACAATTGACAAATAACTCATGCACGCTAATTGACACATGTGTCAAAAAAAAAAGCTGTGTGACCTTTATACGTATTTTAATGATATAATTATTATTACTATATAATTGGTGTTCAACATATAAAAATTCTAAACATAATTTTTAAATTTATTACATAAATTAAGACCAATGTGTTGTAATTGATGATATAAATGTTGTCAAGGAATAAATACATTGACAAGAAATGTCAAAGCACAGATTATAAAATTGTCGTATAATCTGTGGTGAAAACAGTTAAAGACTACTACTAAGTGTTCGAGAAATTTCTGAAGGAAAATATTGCATTATAACACAAATACTGGTGCGAAATGCGAGGAAATCGAGGACGGCTCAAACGAGATCTTATATAGCTCGACTGATTATTGTTATATTAACTTTGTATCTCATTTAAGAACAATATTATGAAATATTCGTTTTATGAGACTGTATAATTTAAGGCAGCCATTGATATATTCGTTTAATACTAAAAACGCTTGAGTGACAATGAAAAAACGCTCAAGTGACAATGATCCTTTAACAAAAGTGATCACACAATGAGCCCAATTGAAACGATAATGTCGACTGCTTTTCTTCTAGATTATAGTTAATGAACAATTATTGTAAATAATGTAAATAATACAGATTAAATAACTTTTGCATATAAATAAATGTCGCTTTAAATGTATGATATTGTCATGGGTGCTACTCATCATTGGTGTATGGTGTATCGGGTTAGTGTAATTAATCGAATGCTGCGGCTAGATGGTTAGAATAGATTAATATTAGGAAAGTTGCAGTTACCATACTATAAGATGTTAGCATAATCTTATACTGTACATGCAGTTGTATACGTGAAACATGTAGATACATTTTTTTAAAGGAGAATCGGTTGTCGCTGACAGGGTTGGAAAAAGCCTTACGGGATTGTACATAACCTCCAAGACTAGTGCAATTCGTATCGTATGAAAATATTAATAATATGCTCCCGATATTTGTCTATCTTCTGATAATACATTATCTATACACATCGCGACATATACTGTTATATTTACGATGTTTTGAGATTATGCTAGTACTTTTCGATTTTTTTATATATATATATATATATATATATATATAATTTAATTATATTTTTGTTCTTTTTTATGTTTGCTAAATATCGTCTGCCCTAAATATGTTTATTAGATATTGTAATGTTTTACTTTATATGTTAAACATATTTTTATTTATAGTGACAATCCTATTAATAAATAATTAGAGAAATTTATTAAAATCATATCCCATCCTATTAACATTGTAAATAAGATTAAATTGTAAACAAATTATTTTATAACTTATTTTGGAGCGTAGGTATATATATGTCTAAATAATACCAATGAAGAGTATCATATTAATTATTCTATTCATTGTTATTTATTTAGTTCAATTCTGTATAAAATTTTGGAATGTTTTACCAACAGTAGTAATTTATATTGTGTAACTTGAGGCCACTATCCGCCCTATCTATTTTCAGTGGAAGCAAGAAACGATGAAGTACATTGTTAATCTGTGATTAAATATAATTAGAAGTATAACAATCTCGAGTGCAGGAAATGGTGTTAAAAATGATATTAAACTTTCAGATTAAATGTAATTTTATCAATATATACAGTATGTATACTTCTCTGAATGGAAACTAAAATTGTAATATCTGTTTGTTTTAGCAGTACTTCTACTGTATAAGTATTATTATAATTATTGACACATATTTCTTGTTGATAACATGGAGAATAAAAATGTGAACAATATAAATTGAGTTGAGTTTTTTATATGTACCTATATCCTCAAGAAAAACAAGTCAAAAGTAAAGATAAAAAAATTGTGTTACACACAATTTTGTCATTAAGCAATATGCTCACAACGCCTGTTCAGCGTTCTTGTCTGAAGGTTGTGATTGGTACGTAAGACCATCTCTGGCTTAACATGATCGTCCATGTCAGTACTGCAGATATGGAATATTAACTAGCCTTCTAAGAGTCAAGCAAACATTTTAAAAACATAACCCTAGAGAAAAGAGCCATATTTTTAGAAAGCGAAAATAACACGGCTAGTCAGTTATACTTTTAATCCTAATTATTTCGATAAAAATGTATCCACTAAAGCAAAGTTTAAAATAAATTTCGCTCTTGTAAAGCTCTCTCTTTCGATAAAGAGTTGGCCGACTACTGCTCTTGCTATGTTATAGATGAAGTAGCCTATTATAACTGACTCGACGACTACAGTAATTTTGAAGTTGATTGTGCAGAACAGTAGGCTAAAGTGAATTTACTGTCATGTTCACAGGTATAATTTTCAATAGTTCACTATATACCTGTTTACTATTTTATACCATAAACCAAAAAATCTTTTCAATATTTACAAATAAGTTAAGCTCTTTATTATATGCTAACTGTGCCGGCGACTTCATCCGCGTAGAACCTTCTGTAAAAAACTATGGTTAATAAAATCATCTGAATGTATTATATCCGACTCTCGGG
The DNA here is from genome assembly GCA_015888305.1 of Antheraea pernyi. Classification (NCBI taxonomy): domain Eukaryota; kingdom Metazoa; phylum Arthropoda; class Insecta; order Lepidoptera; family Saturniidae; genus Antheraea; species Antheraea pernyi. The sequence goes on from MU158795.1 coordinate 3,766,602, forward strand.
ATATAGCGTGATGGTCAAAGCGTGCCTCAGACACGTGCTTATTTCTATATGAACGACATGTAGCTCCTCGAAACTATGAATTTAAACAAATGAGGCGTTTGATTTAGAATTTCTTAGTAACTTGTTCTGGTGGAGTGATTAGATAGCAAGGCACACCAAACAATTATACTGTCATTTAAATTCATCTCTTTACTAACTTCGTCTTATCTTCTCTTTACTATCTATCTTTGGTACTTGTGTATGAAATGCACCGCGCTCGTCGACCGCTACCGCGGCCGGCTCGTGTTATTTCTTTCGCGAGCCTAAACTAACCTAACCAAACCAAACCAAGACGAAAGTATATTTTAATTTGGCAATTCTTTGCTATTAAGTAATTATGGCGTATAAATTAGAGCCGGGTAAATTGGTTACTATAAATTATCGATTTCGACTAAAAATGAAATACACAGTGTTCCGGTTATCAAGCATCACTATAAAACAACAAGCAACATATAAGGATGAAGCTCAGATTTCAGCTACATTTAGGGAACGTACCCAAACCACGTAACCCGTTTAGAGGGGGTGGGGGTTCTTCAAAGTACTACGCCTGGTCACAGGGAAGAGGTTAGGTTTTCGTCACGTAGTAAATATCCTCTTAAGGAAAACTTGCGCTTTTAAAACTCAAAAGCAGCAACATTGACTTACATATACCAAGTAGTCACCTGATTGAAAAATAACAGTTTGTAGGGCAGTGCAGTTGCCAAACAAATTGAAGAGAAATTGTGCCGACACAATAATATCGTACGATCAAATATACATTGAGTTCATTAAATGTTACAAAGATTCCTTAAATAATATATTAGTCGGAGTTGTTATTGGCATGCTCGGTATGCAACTTATGTCACATCCTATTTTAATTTATTGGTATTTAAGTATGTCTTGGAGTATTTTCAATTTTATTCTGTAAGTTGTTTGATTTTCATCCATCCATTCCCAATTGTCAAGCTGTTTGGGTGGTTTCCTAACCTTTTCTAGTTGTTCCAGAATTTCCTAATGAATTTGTATTTGTAGGTCATAATGCAGCTATTTATTTATAACAAACCAAGGGGCGTTAATTATAATGCATAGCATTTTATTTGTGAATCTTTGAACAATTTCCACGAGTGAGAGATTGTTTCCCATAATTGGATCCTATAAGTCCATATAAATTTTAGAATTGTCATGTATGTAAGGAATTTACTACATAGTAACAATTGTGACCATTTAACAATCAACCAATAGTTTCCATATTTGTAAGCCAAGTTGCTCGTTTAGTCATTATATTATTTCGCCAGGGAAGTCGCTGGTCCAGATGTAAACTTAGGTATCTTACGTGGTCTACTCGTAGAACTTCTAGATTGTTAAGCTTCACTGACGGACTTTTCCTAAGTTATCGGTTACTTTTAACACTATTTTTTTTTAAATTATATATCATACATAAGCTGCAAACGAACACGTGGATCACCTGATGTTAAATGATCTCCACCATCCATAGACACTTGCAACATCAGGAGAGTTGCAAGTGCGTTGCCAACCTGTGTTTGCGGGGAGGGGGGAGAGGGAAAGAAAAGTGGGCCTCCGGCGCTCTCACTGACCAAACGAAACGCAACAATGCAAGCACTGTTACGTCACGTCGGTTTTCTATGAGAGGGTGGTACTACCCTGAACGAGCCGACCCATTCATGCTGAAGCCAGTAATAGCTTCAGCGTGGTTCTACCACCTACAATTTGGATTCATTCTCCATTTTTTTAACCAGGTAAAGATGTCAATTAGTGCCTTTTGCAAGATTTCCGCTGCCACTGTTGGAATCTGGTGAGATACTAAAATTCCGACATCTTCAGCTAATGTTTCAGTAGATATACAATCTGAAGGTTACATATATAGATCAGGTAGTGTATTGTACCTAAAATGCCACTTTATGGCACTCCTTTTTTTTTTTTTTTCGTGGGGAAAATCCTACATGGATACCCTCACGCCGTCGGGGGCAGCGTGAGGGTATGTCAGACTCCTACTGACTAAAAACCCCCCGGTGTACCTCTGCCGCTATAGTCGGTGCGGCACGCGATCTCTAAAGATTTCAGCGTGCCGCCCCAGCGGTTGGCCCAGCAGCGAAACCGCGAAACAGCAGCGGGTACACACCGGCTGTCTCCTCCGTCTGCCGAACCTGTGCAATGGGAAGATGGGCCCCCGACCCATCCTCCCTAGGTCCGGCTACGGTGGGAGGAGGCGGTCAAACTGCCGCCTCCTCCTGCCTGTCCTCCGTTGGCGGAGAGGGCCACTTAGAGGATCGTCCTCGCGGGCCCTCTCCGCCGCCACCTTCTGCGAGACGACTACTTTATGGCACTTCTGCATTGATATATTTATAACACAGGCCATTGAGAGCCTTCCTATGTAAGACTAAAATGTCTATTTTCTATGAAAGGCTTCAGAATTGTATAGATATAGTTTGGTAATAAAGATTTGACTTTAAATAGTAGACCCTCATGCCACACTTTATCAAACTCCAGAAATGCACTAGTGCAATACTTCTTGCTTTCAAAAAACTATCTCATTACCCTTATGAATTTGATCGGTGGTGGCGTGCTGGCAACGAAATCCCAATTGATTTTCAGGTATTATCTTTTGCTATTCTATGATTGGCAACGTTTATAACGATATAAAGGCTTCGTATAGTTTTACTGGTATAGGCAGTAAACCAATCGGCCTATATGATCTCAGATCTTCTGGTTTTTTATCCGGTTTACGTAGCATAACTATTTAAGCAACTTTGCACTGGAGGTGGAATTAGTTGAAATCCCGTCATTGCATTAAAACCTGCTATGATTGGGTTAACCCACAGTCACGTAATTCTTGCAACACTTTATAGATAATGAGATCGTAACTTGGTTATTTTTTTTCCCTTATCAAACTGAAATAGTTTAGAATATTATCCGATACGAAATATATATAAGAGTTGTTGAGTTATGTATGCTTGGTACACATATATGTTTCAACAACTCATTTATGTATGAATAGTTAGCTTACATTAGGTTAGCT
>MU158795.1:3770651-3818894 GCA_015888305.1 Antheraea pernyi
TGCAATTGTGCGTTTCGGTTTACGTTTCGGGTCGGCATTAAAATTAGAGAAAATGTACTCCGTGAGGCGGTGTACTTGATTCGTGCAAGAGTGTTCGGCACGAAATCCGAACTGCTCAGGTGGTATTAATTTTAAATCTGTTTTTATCACGCTTTTATTAGCTTCACCTGTATGTATGTAACCGACACCTTTGAGCTCGATTTTGTCCTACTTTGAACGATCAGATTTAATTCAAACTTTGCACACTTGTCAAAGGTCGATGATAATCCGAAAAAAAAGGAAAAAAAAGGTAACTAAAAAATGAAAAACAAATAATAGTTAAAACACTAAAAAAACACGCTTTCATAAAAAATCCAACTAAAAAACAGAAAATAAACTTTAATAAATTTGGATTAAGAATAGTGTAAATTAGAAATAAATGTATATTTTTGTAAAAAGTGCCAAAATAATGATAATAACCTCCAGATATCAGTATTTTTCAACACTGATCTCAGCGCACTCTACCGGTGCATTTGAAAACTAATTCACGTTCCAATTAGGCTTAAGCATAATACGCCAACGAGTCGCACTATGCTTTGTAATGGAGAGGTACACTGCTTATTTATCCCGCTATGTGGCGCATAGTCGTTGGTTCTGGTGTATTTAGGGATGCGAGATTAATGGAAAAAATCGATTAAACAAGAATCGATTTTTCTTTATTCAATAATAATTGATATGTCAAAAATCGATTTTTCTAATATTTCAAATAGACATGCTTTTCATATCCCAATAGTATTTCAAAAGAGATTCATATTAACAATTTATCAGATTAAGAATCAAATAAAATGATATGTATAAAAAATAACAAATTGAAAACTAAATAAAAGTGAATGTTCCTTTAAACTTTCAAGGTAAAGAATACAGAAACCAAATATCATTATTCATACAAATTTTCAGTATCATTAAACATTTTATCATAATAAAAATGAAATAATAAGCATCCTAACACAATGACAACCTTATTAACTCAAACAAAGTCGAGGCAGTCATAAGGACTGCCTGGACGGGCGCTGGCGGTTCGAGCCCCACTTTGCGGGGCCCGGACCGCGAATTTCTGGAGCGGCTGCGGCACTCGGCCGGTTACTTCCCAACGTAGGGGCGCCGGGTGCCGGGTGCCGCAGACTCTATATGGGAGTCGTGCGGGGGATGGCCGCCTACGGGGCACCAGTCTGGGCCGATGCCCTCGGTGCCGCCGATGTGCGTGCGCTCCGCAATGCGCAGCGCACGGTGGCACTGAAGGCGATCCGGGCGTATCGGACGGTGTCCTCGGCGGCGGCCTTCACGCTCGCCGGCTCCCTGCCCTGGGAGCTGGAGGCAGGAGTTCTCGCCGTTTTTTTCTTTTCATTTATATAACTAATGAACGATATATCGTATTGCAATACCCATTCATTATTTATGTAGAGAATTTAACGTTCTACAAGAAAGGTTTGAAGTCAATTTTTGATAAATCAACTCATTCAAAAGTTATTCAAGATCAAAGTTTAACTTACCCTCAATTCAGCTCTTGGACTATAATATTATGCGCAAGTCAGAAGTTACACATATATTGTATTTATTATACTACTGTAGTGATCGACCAGTAACTAATATTCGACCACAATAGATTATTTTTAAATGTTCAATATTATTGAGGTTTTTTGCCAAGAATATAACAAAATAGTATATTAACAGATGTAAAGATCGTAAAGTAAGACGAATAGAGATTTATAAATAAAAGCTTTAACTCGTCGATTGTAAGGTGAAAAACTAATTGTTTCCAATTTTTTATCGATAACACCAAGCCTCATTATGATGACTTATTAACTATGGTTAATAAAAAAAAGACATTCGGTTGACAAACAGAAAGAAATAACAAATATACATTATTTTATCTTCGCCAATTTGTATATGTAAATACAATGAATGTCATTACTGCGTGTTATATAAAATATTAATACAGATTATTTTGTAAATACTTATTTTAGAGCTCCTATTTCTGTAATAAAATACTGCAAATATAATCTCCAAGGACCCACTTCCATTTGCTCTATATTATAGAGGGACAGACCGGGTACCCACCGGCTGCCCCCCCTCGTCCGCCGGACCTGTGCAATGAAGAGATGGGCCCCCCGGCCCATCCCCTCAGGTCCGGCTACGGTGGCAGGAGGAGTTGGGCGAAGCGCCTTCTCCTCCTGCCTGTCCTCCTTTGGCGGAGACGGCCATGTTCTCTTTTAAATTTTAATATTAATTATAGTGTGATCGACAAAATGAAAATATCAGAATTTGTTTATTGAAATTATTAACAATAGTTTGTAAAACTTATTGATGTCGAGCTTACCATAACACATTTTTATTGAACATGTTGAAGTATATACTCGTTTGACACGCATGATAGACGTTTTTAGTTTTATTGAACGAATTTTAGAGAGAGCAGTGTATTGCTGTCATAAGAACCACAATATCCATTATAAAATATAGTAACTCATGTTATCTGTAAGACAGTGTGATGTTTTTATTCTATTTCTGTTTTAAATTTGTAGTTTTACTACAATTTTTTAATTCTCTCGAATAGGACATGCATATTGCTGTGGTATTATTCTTTTTCGTTATAAAATACTTTCGCCAGCCGCTTTTATTTTAACTTATTCCGAGTTTTTTCATCCGTAGCAGAGATGTTTATGAAAATCGATTTACACGCGTAATTAATATAATCGATTTATTAAAAATCGATCAATATTACTACGAAAATCGATTATAAAAAGTCGATTATAATAAAATAATAATCGATTTAAATAAAAATCGATTATATTTTTACATCCCTAGGTGTATTGTCAAACTCGTGTCAAATAATGATGGGGGGATCTTACAAGAAAAAGCAAAGAGTATAATAAGTATTAAAGGAAAGTAAAAGAGTGCACACTGAACGTCCCATATGTCTAACAAGTCCTATAAAATATTAAAATATGACCTAGACCACAATTATGTACCACTAGCACATAAGAGTAAAATAAATAAAAAATCGTTTTTAAAAACAAACTTATACGTACGTATATAACGTATAATTGGACTAAAATGAATATAATAAGTTGAAGTTACATTTGTCACATGTATATAATAGGTATACATAGGATACATAGGATTATAAAATAAAAATGACACAATTTATAAATTAACTGTAATTTTGTATAAAAAACATTAAATTTTTAAAATTAAAAATTTTAAAAATGTATAAAAAACAAAACTATATAACGTATCAAATTGTCATGTATAAATGTATTATTGTGATCATAGAGAAAAGTTGAAGAATATATATGTACAGCTTATATGTACATAAGTGATACTGCCGGTGGCGCAAAGTTTTAATTATTTTTTTACTTTAACGTCCGCCATTTTGTACTTTTCGTCTTAAGGGTAAGTACGAAAAAACGTTTGACGTTGACAACTCGTTGACAAAAGAACCAATTATGCTAGAGACATCCGAGATTAGTCCCCATTGGAAAACTACCACTATAACCTACCATGTATAGTCTGTGATAATTCGTTTAGAAATAGTTTCTGTGACGTAAATATAATAAAATAAATATTTGTACCGTGTATATAAAAGCCTTATTTTATTAAAATTGTATATATATTTTTATTATAAAATTACAAAATATCGAATGAATATTTTATTATATTTTGACAGTTGAAAACTTGTTTTTGAAACTTTTAGTTAGTGGGCTGGGTTGGGCGAGGTCGAGATTTGTCTTGTTTTGTCTGTTTGTAATCGTGTTATTTTCAAAAATCATACAAACTTGTAACAATATAGTAATGATAAAACCTAACGTGTTAATTATGTTGATGTTGTGTGTGTACAATTAATATATTAAACAGCTCGTGTTTATAAAGTTACAGAAAATGAAGCTTACGTTAGTAATATTGACGGTAGCGAGCTGCGTGATATCTCAAGGGCTGGAACCCGGCAGTTACAATTCAGGTTATACTCCGCAATATCCAGATAATTCGCAAAACGGATCTCAGTACCAAAATCCGCAAGTACCTTATGGCAGCTACCCTGTGAACACAAACGACTTTCAAAGCCAGAGTTCATTTTACCAAGATTCTAAATATAACACAGACACTTACAGTGAGGGCGATAATGATGTTGACAATACCGCTAGTTACTATGCAGGCCTCGATTATGAAGAAAGATACAGATGCCCTCCCAATTGGATCGCGTACAGGGAGTCATGTTACCGTTTTACTAAATCTCCAAACCGACCGAGAAATGAGGCTCGAAAAATCTGCCAGGCGTATGAGGCTGATCTAGCTGCAGTTAATAGTCCCGAAGAACATGGTTTTATCATAACAAACTTGATGAAACTAGATCCACAAAAAGGTTCATGGTATGTAGGAGCCCATCAGCAATCACCTGGTTACTGGGCCAATGATGGTGACGGGTCACAACTTACTGGTTTGGACAATGCTTTCTTTGATGACAAACAGTCAATGTATACAAGTTACAATTTATTCCCTAAAGATTACTTAGTTTATAGATTTTCACAGGAAGAAGGGCGTTGGGGGTTAGCACCTGTTGAAGGTACTCAATATTTTCACTTTATTTGTGAAGGTCAAACACAAAGACTTCATTATCTTATGGAAGAAGAGAGATCATTTACCTATGGCTTGGATACATATGACCCAGAGAGGATTCCAAGAGGCCCATATTTTATCAAAGAACCTATTGACACCATTTATGATCCTTTAAGAAATCACCATGTTCAGTTGACGTGTATAGCTGGTGGATATCCAGCTCCTGTTTATAAGTGGTATAGAGAAGATTATCAAGTTGATAGTCCTGTGTTTACAGAAATTGATCCCTTAATAGACACAAGATTCATTATTAGCGGGGGAGCACTTATGATTTATAAACCAGACAAAGATAAAGATAATGCAAAATATCATTGCACGGCTTCTAATAAATTTGGCACAATTAGGTCAGAGACTGTTAGGTTGTCCTTTGGTTTCATAAGGGAATTCAATCAGAAAAGATCTGTTGAAAGTGGTAATCAGTATTGGGGAAAAGCAATATATTGTGATCCACCATCTTATTATCCTGCTGTGAATTTTCTATGGGCCCGTAATTATTTTCCAAATCTTGTTGAGGAAGACAAAAGAGTTTTCGTATCTTATGATGGAGGCCTTTATTTCTCTGCTTTAGAAACAATTGATAGAGGAAATTACAGTTGTAATGTAATGAGTAGGGTATCAGATGCTGGAAGGAATGGCCCCTTCTTTCCACTTTTTGTTTACCCACATTCTGATTACCAGCATTTAAAATTCTCAAATAGTTTTCCTAAAATGTTTCCTGAAGCACCAATTGTAGGACAGGAAGTTCGTTTAGAATGTATATCATTTGGTTATCCAGTGCCTTCATATAATTGGACCAGAAAGAATGGAAACATACCCAAAAAAGCTCACTTAAGTAATTATGATAGAGTTTTAACTATATCTAATGTGGGAGTAGAAGATGAAGGTGAATATATTTGTGATGTCCGAAATGACAGGTCTCACATATTTAATAGTGTTTTTCTCAGAGTTCAGGCTGAACCCAACTTTACTATACCACTGGCAAATAAACACATGGATAATAAAGGAGAGTTGCACTGGAACTGTGAAGCTTTTGGGATACCTGATGTTAATTATACTTGGTGGAAGAATAGTAAAAAGCTGACAATGGATACTTTAGAGGCAGAGGATCGAGATCGATATGTAATTCAAGATAATGTTTTGATTATAAAGTTTTTAGACCCAACAAGAGATCCAGGCATGTACCAATGTGAAGCTAAGAACCAATTGAAAGCTAGTTATTCAACAGGACAGCTACGTGTGTTATCTTTAAAACCATCATTTAAGAAACGACCTCTTGAGTCTGAAACTTACGGTTCTGAAGGTGGTAATGTTACATTACGTTGTAATCCTGAAGCTGCTCCAAAACCAACGTTTACTTGGAAAAAAGACAATATTGTTATAGGAGCAGGTGGAAAAAGATTTATTAGTGAAACTGGAAATCTCATAATTCGACAACTCTCTAGAGATGATGAAGGAGTTTATACATGTGTAGCTAAAAATCAGTATGGAACTGATGAAAGCAGGGGTCGTTTGATAGTCTTACGAGCTCCACGATTCATAGATCGCCTACCGCCTCGTATAACAACTCAAGTGAATCAGTCTATTTTTTTGCATTGTAGTGCAGATATAGATCCTGTATTGGATACGGCTTACCTATGGAATCACAATGGACTACGTGTCAAGGAGGCAACAGATCTTTATGCTGATAAAAGAATCAAAATAGATGGAGGTGAACTTACCATATACAATGTAAGCTTGTCTGATGTTGGAGATTATGAGTGTGTTGTTAAATCAGCAATAGGAAGAATCTCATCACACACACAAATTCGTATTGAAGGTCCACCTGGTCCACCTGGTGGATTACAAATACTAAATATTCAGAGGTCATCTGTAACCCTTGAATGGACTGACAGTAATTCAAATGGTCGTCCCATTACTGGCTATATTGTTACAGGTCGTACACACTGGAATTCCACTTGGTACGTAATTTCTGATAATATAGCCAATGTGATTGAAATAGACAGATACAATGGGCGTAAACGAGCTACAATATCAAGTACATTAATGCCGTGGGCTATATATGAGTTTAGAGTACAGGCTGTTAATGTTTTGGGAGCAGGACATCCTTCGGCGCCTAGTCCTCAGTTCTCAACTACAGCAGACAAACCCTACCAAGCTCCGTTCAATGTCGGTGGAGGTGGTGGAAAGACTGGTGAATTAACCATAACATGGACACCATTGCCACCGTCCCTTCAAAATGGCCCTGGCATTCACTATAAAATATTTTGGCGTCGTAATGGTTCCGAAGTAGAGTTTCAATCGCAACTTCTCAAAAAGTATGGAAACATTGGAATATTTGTTGTTCATATATCATCCACATATTTTTATACTCCCTATGAAGTTAAAGTTCAAGCATTTAATGATATGGGCGCTGGGCCAGAAAGTGAAGTAGTATCCATATATTCCGCTGAAGATATGCCACTGGTTGCTCCTCAGTTTGTGTTCTCACAGTCATACAATTCAACAGCTTTGAATGTGACATGGAATCCTATTGATCAATCGCGTGAAAGACTTCGAGGCAAACTCATTGGTCATCGTCTGAAATATTGGAAGCAGGTGAACAAGGAACAAGAGTGTATATATTACTTATCAAGGACTACTCGGAACTGGGCACTTATTGTTGGATTGGAACCAGACACTTATTATTTTGTTAAGGTAGATTTCTATTTTACAATTTATGCACTTGCACTATAATCATCATATTGATATTTCATCTATTTAATTCTTTTTTTTTTTTTATGTCATAGGAGGCAAACGAACAGGTGGGTCACCTGGTGTTAAGTAATCACCACCGTCCATAGACACTCGCGATACCAGAGGAGTCGCAAGTGCGTTGCCTGCCTGTGTTTGGGAAAAGGGGGAGTGGGGAAGAGAGGAGGGGGAGGGTTGTTGGGCCTCCGGCGTTCTCACTGACCGAACGAAACGCAACAATGCTAGCACTGTTACTTCACGTCGGTTTTCTGTGAGAGGGTGGTACTACCCCGGACGAGCCGACCCATTCATGCTGAAAGTAGTAATAGCTTCAGCGTGGCTCTAACACCTACAAAATTCTCATAGGATTAGTCTAATAATAAGTCAGTTTCATAAGTACCTTACTTCATAAGTAAGGTAAGTAACACACCAAGTACCAGAATATTGTAGCAAAATTAAATTTTATGTTTACCTTGCTTTACCTGACAGCTGTAATTCTTTAACATTATTCCATTTTATGTTACTTATAAAATTTCTTTTATGTTACAAGTATTTTTAGTAGACTATTTTACATTTAGTTTTTACGAAATTGAATTTAATCTAATGAAAGTCTTTTGAACAGAATATTTTTTATAGTTTAGTAAAATGTTTTTAGTTATGTTCATAAATCATATATATTATATCCCTTTTTTGTTATTCCATAATTTATAAAATTATACTTCAATCTGTTTGTACCAAATCTCCAGGTGATGGCGTTCAATGCAGCTGGTGAAGGCCCTGAAAGTGAAAGATATTTGGAGCGTACTTTCCGTAAAGCCCCACAAAAACCACCACCATCTGTTAATGTCTGGGCCCATGATCCTACTACAGTACGGGTTGTGTGGCGTTATGTGCAACCCAATGAAGAAGAAGAACCATTACTTGGTTATAAGGTAAGTTTTATATAATTTCTATAATAATGACATAATTTTTTATTTTTTTTAGAACTGACTATGCTATTGACCTAGCAAGGTCTTAACAGCTTCACGGGACTATATAATGAGATAACATATTGTGGGTTAAAATGACTATCCATACCAAATGCATTTGCAATTAGACACTGTTGAACTTTTACCTTTCTTACTCTTCTCAATATGAGATGGAATCTTATCTATAGGGTGTAAAGTCCTGATCAATCTTTTTGTCCGCTCTGAATATAGCCAACGGTTTGGATTTGCATGAATAACAGTGAGAGTTTAATATAAAACAAAGTTAACATATTAGTTTATCTTTAATTTTATACACATAATAATACCAAAAGTAGCAGGCCTGACGGACATTTTCCCGACCTTATAATAAGAAAAAAACTTGACAAATTACACACCTAACTCTTGCAAATGAATCACTTTACTGGTGAAAACCATATAAACATTCATTTCGTCCGTTGCAGAGGACTTTGTTTTATAATATTTAGCGATATGTATACAGGTGTTCAAAATCTTTCAAGCAATTTTGATTAATTATATTTTTGTAAACTAGATTTCCTCAATTAGTTTTTGACATTTAAATGTGTCTTATTTAATAAAACAAATTATGCAATGATATTTAGATCTAAACTTATACTTTACTATATTTAAATCTATACCTTCCTCATTAATCACTTTATCTACTGGTGAAAACCGTGTGAAAATCCGTTCAGTAGTTTTTGAGTTTATCGTGAACAGACACACATACAGACATAGCTGACGACTATGTTTTATAATATGTATAGATAAATTTATATTATGTGTGTGTATATTCAGAACAGTCTAAAGTTTGGCAAGGACTGTAAACAGTTTAAGAAAAGTATTATTGTTATGTTGTGTGTATATAGAAATAGAACTGTTTTATGTTTGGTATTACTACTGACATTAATTACTAAATTTTTAAAGAAAAAAGATTGAGTTGATCTCGAATTTTAAATCTAGAATGCAGTTATGGCTATATATATTAATAATGAATTAGGATGTTCTGATATCTTACAATATTTATTTTGTACTTGAGTTAATGTCCCTTTGGTATCTTATTGTAATTTGTAATAATTGATATATTTTGTAACTATAGTGACTTTGAGAATAAGTAATGTAAACAGCTCTCTCTTCGGCACTTATTGATTGTTGTATAAAAGCTTATTCACACATTTGATAACACTGAATGGCCAGTTTCATTGGCAATAGTAATAACAGACAATGATAATCAACAGAATAAGAATCATGTGTTCAATAATTTTACCATTTGCATATAAATAATGCATTAGTAGAAAATAGAAAAGTTTTGAGTGTGATTGTGGCTGGATATAGGAGTAGACGAAGACCGAAAAAGGTATAGATGGTTTGTGTGAAAAATGATGTGTGTAAAAGGTGAGAATTTTGGGGTTTGTGTAAAAAATGATGTGTGTAAAAGGTGTGAATACTGAGATGACATCTGATAGGCGAGAGTGGAGATGGAAAACATGTTGTGCTGGCCCTACTTAGGTGGGATAAGGGTAAGAAGATGACGATGATATAAATAATGCATTACATGATTTGTAATATTGGCCACTTTTAAAACTAATGTTAAAAGATTTTAATATGTCCATTAATTTGTAGGTTCGAGTCTGGGAGATAGATCAAGATATGAGCACAGCGAATGACACAATAGTTGCAGTTGGATATAAACTCGAAGCGTATGTTACGAATCTCACTCCAGGCAAAACATATAACCTACGAGTCCTTGCTTATTCTAATGGAGGCGATGGCCGAATGTCTTCACCGGCGATTACGTTCCAAATGGGAGACTACCACTCGGATTCGTATGGCTATTATACTAGAGCTTCTGCTAATAGAAACAAATTAGTAGAAGTATTTTTACTCTTTACGATAATGGTCCAATTTTGTAACAACTGGTTGTTGTGATGATTAATAGTTATAAGATAAAAAAAACTAATGTAATTAAGAATATTTTAGAAATTAACATATATTTTTTTAAATGTTAGTTTAGATGCACTTTACAAATGTAAAAACATTCCAATCGTTATTTTAACGTTTTAATATTAGGTTGTTATATTATCCGGCCATTTTGACCCTTGCTCAAATTTTTTTATGTATACAATATTTGTTTAAATATTTTTCACAAAAATATCTATAATTTAATTGCGATACAATATATTATATATAAAATTAATATCTTTGAATTTCGTGGAATGTGTTGAAGTTAATTGGCAGCATTTGAAAACAAGGCAGCTTTTTGTATAAGAGTTTTAAGTGTTCACCTAAAAACAATTGTACCGACAATAAATCATTCATGCATATTTATATATATATATAAATATCCACGTGAGTACATATATAGTGTGTTGTATAAGGAGGGGTCCCTGAGAGTAACCAAAAATATATGAAATTATAATGGCGCTTATGTACATAGACAATAAAAAATATCCAACGAAATTTGTTGATTTAAAAAATTTAAAATATTTTCGATGTTAAAACTACAGTTTGAATTGAAAAAATCTTTTCTCGTTAATTTTAAATTCTATTCAAGATATAAAATATTTTTGCTGTGCCGTCCTTACCACATTTAATGACAGATTCTGTCCAATTAGTTGTACTAGCGCCATTCGAATAATTTATTGAATTTTACAATTTTACTGTACACGTTTTCCATTAAGAATGAGATTTTTTACACATGGAGAGTAAATAATAAAGAATGTAGATAGCGTTGAAACATCACAATAACAATATCAATAATTATTTATTATCACTATTTAGTTATTATAAAAGTTACTAAATAATAACCAACATAGAATTACAGGCACACTATATGTTCAGCTAAGATAATTTCAAAAACATAAATTAAGTTAGTGATATACACAACACGCGTTGACACTTATGAAATTAATTGTCCCGGGTTCAGAACCCAATCTATTTTTCGTCAAATATATGCCTGATATAAACTGTATATACGAGCAACAAAACATCGTTTAAAATTAATTTAATATGTAATTTTTTTTTGTGATTTCTCTTCCTCAAACATATATTTTTATGTTTATCGCACATGTAATTCGAATTGATTGTAGAATTATAATAATTCTCATAGTTTTACATTGCATATCATATTAAGAATCTCTTAGATTTTAAGATAGTTTGTTAACTCTTTGCACTTATAATCTTTTTGGTTCCCATAGATTTGGAGAAGATTTCCCGCCTATTTAATCTATATGTACTTATTGCAGTTAAGTAAACGACCATTTGTTTATCTTTTTTAATATAACTTAGAACAGTTATGATATCATATTACAAAATTTTAATCCTCCATTGTAAAACTCTTTTTACGTGAGTTATAATAAGCTTTATTATAACTGGTAAAAGATGTCAACTTTTTTATTATTTCATGCTAGATCTAAAGCCTCACCATCTCTGCGTTTTGCAACTGTTAATTTCTTTTGGAGTTTGGGTATTTTATTTGACATGACACCTATATATTCGTCAGGATCGTCGTATTTAAGTGGTTGGTTATTATTTCATAATGAAGCCCTGTAGTCCAAACCAATGGTCGTTACATGGTATAGATCGCATCAAATAGATCGGTGGCCGAGATTCGGCCCTCAAGTGCAAAGGGTTAATTTACAATTGATAATATTCCATCAATCCGAGCCAATATTTGAAGGATCTATTTTTTATTATATACGAGTATACTTGGGAGTACAAACGATTGTTTTAATATATGATATTTGCAATAAATATATTGCACAATTTCTGCGTTTTTAATATTATTGCTCTCTTTTTTTATATTGAACGAAATCAAAAAATATACATAGCTTTTGTAGTAGTTTATTCAGATATGAAATTATACTTTCAATGATTAGACCTTTAGGGCCTAACATATTATAATTTTGTAAATTATACACATATATATACGTATATAACTATTTCAACATTGTTTACATTATGAAACGAAGAGGGCTGTTAAATATAAAATGCCTTATAGAATGTTATAACTCTTTGTATAATGTTTTCAGTAAATTTTACAACTGAATACAGTGTTTTAATGACATATTTTTCATTACCTATGCCTATTATGTTAGAAAGCTTATATAATTTTAACGTAATTTTTCTTTTTCATTGTAATACGAACAAGAAAATCGTAGGTTTGCATCAAGGTTCAGTGTTCAGATCAGTTCAGATTTGGTGTATATCTAGTGTTTGCCGATAATATTGTTCTTCTTGGAGAAAATGCTGCTGAGGTTCAGAGTATGCTGGACAAATGTCGAGGAGAATGTTGATTAGAAGATTAGTAGAACAAAAACTGAACATTTGTTGCGAGTTTGGTCCATCCAGTTTTATATCCTTACCAGCATGCTTAAATTTACGGTACTTGGGTTCAATGATCCAAAACGACGATGGTATAGACAAGGACGTGAGGAATAGGGATATATGCAGAATGATTGAAATAGCGAAAAGTGTCTGGGCTACTCCGTAATCCACAAATGCCCTGAAACTCAAGGGGCGAAGTATAACTATTATAAGACCAGTCGTGTTCTATGGATCTGAGTTTTGAGCTACGAAAGAGATTAATGTGAGAAGAATGCGTATGGCATAGATACGAATGCTAAAATGGATGTATGGTGTAACTAAAATGGATAAAATTAAGAATAAGTATATCAGAGGAAGTTAAAAATAGCACCAGTGAAAAAGAAATTGAGAAATAATAGGTTGGGTTGGTAGATGAGTCGAGTCCGTAAAAACTTCGAAAACCTGCATTTTGTTAAAGACTGGCACTATCTAAATACTACGAACTGGTCGTCCCATGTTTTAGACTTAGCAAAACCAGTAATAGTTTCTTAGGCAATAGTGTTGGGTTTTACAATAAAGCCTTAAAACATATTACCGATTTGCCGGACTGTAAATTTAAGCGCCATGTCAAGCTGGTTTTAGTGATGAAAAGTTGATAGAGTGGATCAATATGTGAACGATGGTGATGTCTAGAATCGACTCCTCCCTGTGTATCCACTAAAATGGTATTGTATCGTATAATGTATTCGAAATATATATATATGATAAAAAGTTGTACCTGATCAAGTTTCTTGCCGGCTCTTCTCGATGACTGGGTTGTTTACCGAACGGGAGGTAGTTTTGGCGTTCATAAGCTCATTAGGGACTAATCTGAATAAAGTATTTTTGATTTGATTTGAACAGTATGTGAACGATGGTGATGCCTGGAATTGACTCGTCTCTGTGCATCCACTAAAAACGATGGTAACGTGTGATGTATTGGAAATATATATGTTAAAAAGATGTACCCGATCGATTTCTTGTCGGTTCGTCTCGATGACTGGGTTGTTTTCCGAACCGGTGGTAGTTTTGGCGTTCATAAGTGTCCTATTAGGTCTTAAACTAAATAAAGTATTTTTGATTTGAGATAAATAGAAAAGTTTTAAGCGGAAAGGTAAGTCCATATAGGAAGGAAGATCGTAAAAGGTGTGAATACATTATATGAAAGTAGGGAGGGGTAGAAATAGATTTTTAGTGAAATCATATTGTTTCTTTAAGACAAACTTTTTTACTAACATTGCTTACAATTCACAGTTGATCGCATCTTTTAGTTATCATTTTCGAGTGAAGAAATATCTAAATCTATAACGTTTACAATGGGATTATTATAACTAAAGTAAGATACGAAATGTTTGAGTTCTATTTTTTCAATATTTCTTGCGAAAACTGCATCAAGGAATATTTGACGCTAGTCGTTGCTAACGCAGGTATACTGTAACAGGTGTACTACGCGCATGCGTTCGAGTGCCAAGCATTCACTTGCGCTCTGTCTCTTTCTATTCTCCCTTAGCGTTAAACGTTTAACGCAACCTTGTTGGAAGGCGCATTAGAAGTTTCACTTCAAAAATGTTGCGTATAAAAAATTTATTACCATCACACTTGTGTATTCTACATACAGGGGAGAATGGAAGAGAAAACATGTTGTTCCGCACCTGCTGAAGTGAATTAAGAGTAAGAAGGTGATAATGATGAACAATAAAATTTGTAATCACTGATTACATCATTTTTGTTACAGTCAAATCGAATTAAAATACCAATTTGTAGGCAAAAGCGCTTAAAATCAAAATTTGTGTTAAGGTCCCAAAATATAAACACAACTCATAACAAAGAATCAGTATATTTCTGACATAATGGCTAAGCTTTATTACATATTTTTATAGTTATCTTTACGTTTCAAACATTTTGCATCTAAGTTATCTATAGAACATACATCCATAGAACTTTTTCTTTTCATTAAACTAACACCTTCATTAACGTGCATCTGTTTTAATGGCAATAATCCGACCGCATATGGGACGTCATTTTCTAAATTATTTACATTATCACTATTATTCTCGGGTTCTTTGTTTTCTTTTTCTTCATCAACCCATTCATTAATTGTTATCGTTTCCTTGAAATCTGAAATAGACGCAACGCCTTGTTCTTCCGTTTTAATAATATCTTTTGTATTTTCATGTTTCCCTTTTGTAACATTTTTTTCGGATGGTGTATCATTACTGTCGCAAGTGCTAGTTATTTGGGCTTTATTAAGAACAGAATCGACGTTAAAGTCTTGTTCGTTCAAATTAGAGTTTGTATTTATTACATCACATCCGATATTAACATTATCTTGACCTAAGTTCATCTTATTTTCTATATTCATTAAATCTTTTATTATGTCATCTCGTTCTGAATTTACTCGTTCATCAAGTTTATAATTGTCTTCAAATGAAGCGTCTTCATTTCTTTTAGGCGTAGCTATTAAACTGTCCAAAACATCCTCTTTAAAAACATTACTCTGTGGCAGATGTAATCCAAAATCATAGCAGTCATCAGCCCTCCTCATGTCGTCTATATTTAATGGATTATACTGCTGGTTTAGGTTTTCATTTAAATTTGAAATTTTGGTATCTAATAATGACATACTTAAATTTGCCTCCAACGTGGTACTCGTAGGACAAAGTTGATCAATTTCTCTGGCATCGTTTAGGTGTTGATTTTCATAATATTTCTTGACATCGTCATTCATCGATTTTGTAAAGAAATCACCGTCGATACATGAAAAATCAGAAGAGTTGACAGGATCTAACGAATTATTCTCTTGGATATGGGCATCCAGAACTACGTAATTTTGTTGATCTGCGTAAGATTCCAAATTATCTGGCAAAATAGCATTTAAGCTATTAATCGCATCATCCTGGCTATTGTATTGTGAATTATCTTTATTGTATTCATTACTAGTGTAACTTTTATTTCCTAACAACATTTCACCTCTCTCAAATGATTTCGATAAATCATCAATACTCTTTATTTCGCTGGGATCTGCGGTAACTTTTTCTATAATATTTGGTTGTTCAATTACTTCATATTGTATCTCACTACTTTGGACCATATCGAGTAAAACTTGCTCGTTAACGTTTATGTAAGATCCGTCTCCGGACTCAAAAAGTATTGGCAAATCTGTAGGAAGGCCGGCACTCTTTAATGCATTTACGTATTGAGACATTGCCATGTTAATTCCACTATTGGCAGTATCAGCAGCGCTAGTGTTTGCGGCAGAATAAGTGGAGTTGACTGCTTCAATTCCACTGACTTCTTTTGAGTATGGCAAGGTGGAATCGAGGTTATTTGAAGAAACTGTCTGATCCATGTACATATTAAGATCATTATCGAGGTTCATAAAATTCGAAGAAGACTCTGGTCCACAGATGCTGTTAACAGCTTGAGAAATTGTGACTCTGTCCATATAATCCTGTAGGAATATCAGATATTGCAAAGGTAAATATATAATGATAATACAGTTCCTTTGAGGTTTAATCACTGAAAAACTACTGAACGTATCGGCATAGGACTGACACTATGACCATTGAATGTAGAATTTTTGGTAGATGGTTATAGGCTACTTATTTTTTGGATTTCATTGACACTACCTTTTTTTTTTTAATATCTAGCGATGCAAAATTTAGTTAGTTATATGTATATCAATGTTCATGTGTGTCTAAATTCTCGTTGTGTACAGGTTACCTGCATGTGCTTCGTTTGTAAATGTTTAAGGTGGTGTATGGCTTTTCGTGAATCTTGTTCTCGTCGAAGAAGAGCTCGTTCAGCAGCACGACCTAGAGAACTTGTATTCTCAGTCCAGCCACCAGGTCTCTAAAAAAAGAGCTTGTTTAAAATAAAATGTGTTATACAATAATATTTGAATAGCAAACACTGCAGAAACATATACTTAGTCTGGCCATAAATACTGCTACAATTAAAAATAAACAAAATATTACATTTGAATTTGGGATCTGTCATTTTTTTTTTTTTATGTTATAGGTGGCAAACGAATAGGTGGGTCACCTGCTGTTAAGTGATCACCACCATCCATACACACTAACAACCCCAGAGGAGTCGCAAGTGCGTTGCCATCTTTCGGAGGGAAGGGTTAGGGGAGGGAAAGGGAGAGGGGAGGGGAGATGGGTCTCCGGCGCTCTCACTGACCGAACGAAACGCAACAATGCAAGCACTGTTACTTCACGTCAGTTTTCTAATGAGAGGGTGGTACTACCCCGGGCGAGCCGACCCATTCATGCTGAAACCAATAATAGTTTCAGCGTGGCTCTACCACCATTAATAATTTATGATTATTTATTGAGTTTTCTCATTTTGGCACCAATACATTGTACAATATTTTGCGATATTATAATAGAGTGGGGTGATAAAGAGAACCGAATCGTTGTGAAAGTAAGTAAATGTAGATATGGAGCCAAATACAATATTTAAAACTCTTCATACGCTCGGTAATAGTAAAATGTTTGTGTACTGTGCTATTAATAAATACAATGACAAGGTCTCCTCTATTTATGACAGAAAAGATCTGGTCGTCCACGTAGTGTTCGTACGAAAAAGGTGGTCAAAGCAGTAAGGGGCCGGAATGAAACCGCCATAAAGGCAATAACGTCTAAAATAGTTAAATAAATATATATATATATAAAAAATAAAAACTGCCCAATGCTCACACATACGTCTTTTAACTTACACATAAAATAAAACAATAGCAAAAATATGGTGCGGACCGAGAGTCTGCAGATAAGAAAAAAAAAGCAGTAAGGGAAAGAATTCAAAGAAATCCTGTCCGAAAGCAAAAGATTTTATCTCGGGAGATGAAGATAGCACCTAGAACCATGTCGCGTATTTTAAAAGATGTCTTAGGACTTGCAGCCTATAAGAGACGTGCTGGACATTTCTTAACTGATAATTTAAAAAAGAATAGGATGGTAAAATCGAAACAACTACTGAAGTGGTACGCAAAGGGAGGTCACAGAAATATTTTGTTTACGGATGAGAAAATTTTTACAATCAACAACATTTTAACAAACAAAATGACCGTATTTATGCTCAAAGCTCTAAGGAAGCGTCCCAATTAGTCGACAGACTGCAACGTGGGCACTATCCGACTTCAGTGATGGTTTGGTGGGGTATTAGCTATGAAGGAGTGACTGAGCCATACTTTTGTGAGAAAGGTATCAATACATCGGCACAAGTGTATAAAGATACCATCCTTGAGAAGGTAGTGAAGCCCCTTAACAACACCATGTTCAATCTCTAGCTCAAGCTCTACTTCATCAGAGCTGAAGACTGGCTGTCGTCTAGTCCCGATCATAATCCGCTGGATTCGATATCCGCAGTTTTAGAGAGTACGGCTTGCTCTAAACGCCATGATAATTTAGAGTCCCTAAAACAATCCGTGCGATTGGCAGTGAAGAATTTTCCCATGGAAAGAGTGCGTGCTTCTATTGATAACTGGCCTCAACGTTTAAAGGACTGTATTGCAGCTAATGGAGACCACTTCGAATAAGCTTTTTATATTTTAAATTGTTTTATATTTATGTATTAAACTAACACACTGTAAAAGTAATAAATGTTATTTGCAATAGATTTTTTTTCTTTGTTTCAGTATTTATGGCAATACTAGGTAATTAAAACGCTATTTTAATGGTAGTCCGGTGAAACTGTTAAGACCTTGGTAGGTCAATAGCGTAGTCAGTTCGAAAAAAAAACGCTATTTTACACAGAAAAAAGTAACATTTTATCCATATAAAATATTATAGTGGGCGTTACTTTGCACTTCCGCCTGGAAATGTTGACTGCTACCACGTCTCAATATAGGTAATCAATTCCAGGCGAAAGTGCAAAGTAAGGTCCATTCTAATATGGATATGGACATGAATTTCCGCAAAGTAATGGCTTCATGAATCAAATATGTATAATTAGACGGATAAAATGGTGTACCGTTTGATTTATCCCCATCAGAGTTGGCACACCATAACTCGTCATTGAGTGGCGCCGCAGCATGTTAACTTCGAGGAGTATGTGTATATTTTACCACAGAATAACTACGGATTCAACTCACTCTGACACTGGGTCTTCCACGTCGAGGTTTTATGGTCCTCGGTGTATCAGCATAGTCGATAGCGGATGTACCACCACCGTTTTCAATATCAAATGGGATTCGTACCACCATGTCCTAAAATGGGATTTTTATACGCTGTTTTGCAATGAAAATATCAACAAAAATAATGACAAGTAATACCTACTAATTACATTTTTATTTTATGTAGTATCGCCTTATATTCCGCTATATTTTTTTATGTAATTATTTTATTCAGACTATCATTTTGTATAAACGTAAATAAGAGAAACAGTAGGTACCTTATTGGTCCGGTTATGATTGTCTAACTGGTTCATACTCGTACTCGGAGGCAATTGTGACGCAAGCAACTTCGGATCATTCTCCTATCCGCATAAAATACACACTTATACCATAAAGATATATTTATCTTATTTTATTATTTATCTATGTATTATCTACGTATAAATAGCCAGTGGGGAAACGGTTAAGAACATCTCGCTCGTCTGTTACTCAGCCGATTTTCTACATTCTTTTTTGGTTTGGTAGCTATTGACGAACTTAAATGTTATCAATAAAATAATGGGTTGTATGTAAAGTCGGTTTACGAATGACAATTTTATGTGATAACTTCATAAAAAAACATTGAGGAAAAATTGGATACTTTTATGAATCCAATTGAAATATTCTGTATTTAGATAGACGCGTCATAAGCCGAACGCTTAGGCCGATCGCGGCTCTCTATCGCTTGTTCCGCGCTCTCGCTTGCACGCTCGGCTTAGGCGGAACGTGACAATGAGTCATACTTTTACGTGCGTGCAGCCGGTGTTCATCGATATATAAGACGTTATCACGTCAAAAAAATAGAAGTTTTTTTAAACTCTCTACGGTCGAAGTATATTACCGACCAAAAAGTTTAATATCTTGCTTATATAAGCTCTTCGCCGCCTCCTTATTAGACAGAATCAACAACAATATAGAAAATCATCAACCAAAAGAACAAGCGGGCTTCATGAAATCATTTAGTACCATTGATCATATTCAAGTTTTAGAGCAAATAATTGAAAAGTATTACGAATTTAGAAGGAGACTATATTTGACTTTCATCGACTATAAAAAGGCATTTGACACCATATCACACAACGTATCTGGGAAGCTCTTTCCCCACCAAAATGTAAACAGCAAATATATTAGAATAATAAAGAATATATATATTCGAATGGCACAAACAAAATCAGATTAGAGAGCTGTGGTCAAAAAATAAAAATGAACAGAGGAGTCAAACAAGGCGATCCACTATCACCAAAGTTGTTCATAATCATCTTATCCTTTCCACTACAAAAATACACTGGCGTGTACGCGTCTCCACAGGTTCACAGTATCAACCACCGCGGCAAGAATGTCGTACTGTGAAGCTGTAAATTGCCTCCCGGCCAGTGTGTTCTTTCCCTTTACGATATCGGGTCCTTCAAAAGAGGCTTGAAAAGGAACTTTTGCAGGTCGGCATGATAACAACTGCCGATGGTATTTAACACTGACAGTCGTTATTGTTTCTGGACGACATCATAATTTCTATCAGGTACTACGCAGTTATTTTACGAAGCTAGTACAAACAAACTTTGCTTCTTTCCCTTTTGTATTGCACATGTCAAACAAACTTTTTCGTCGACACTAAAGGTTTCTTTTACTAACGACGTTAGTAGCTTCGAATTTAGTTTGCGATTGATAAAATGCTGTTGCTAAGGTGCCTAGCGTATCTACTAACTGAGCCAAAGAGTAGTAAGAGAGTTTTTACAGGTGGTAGATCCACGCTGAAGCTATTATTGGTTTCTAAACGAATAGGTCGGCTCGCCTGGGGTAGTACTATCCTCTTGCAGAAAACCGACATGAAATAACAGTGCTTGCATTGTTGCGTTTCGTTCGGTCAGTTAAGCGTCGGATAACCCACCTCCCCTATCCCTCGTCCCTTCCCCACTCCCCCTCCCCCAAACACAGGGTGGCAACGCACTTATGACTCTTCTGGTGTTGCAAGTTTCTATGGACGGTGGTGATCACTTAACATCAGGTGACCCACCTGCGCATTTGCCTCCTATGATATAAATAAAAAAAGAGTGTACCAAACACACGTTCTGGACAATTAACAATACTAGAAATAAGGCGGTCGTTTTGGACCTTAGGTGTCTTAGAAATTCCAGTACTTCGAAGATTTAGTCGGAACCTTTTGTAAACTGATAACATAAACAGCTACTATACTTACTGTAAATATATTTTAATAACGGTTTTAATTATAAACGATATTTCTACGTAACAAAGAACGGCTGAACAACGTATTAATGTATGGCTTTTAAAGTAAATCAACCAATTTGAACTAATTTCTACGTTATATAGTTTCTAGTTTTAACTAATTATATTATAAATAGTTTACACTCATTTTAATATAAAGGTATCTTAAGATAATCATTTTATATAAATTATGGAGCGATAAACGATTATAGGACACATAGATTATAGCTTTAGGCTAACGCTAACACGCAGAGGAAGCTCTCAAAAAGAAAAAAAAAGAAACGATTTTGAAACTCTCTTCATTGGTGCTCCGCTCCTATAGATCTTAGCGTGATGATATATAGCCTTACTCGATAATTGAACTATGTAACACTGTAAGAATTCAACTCGGACCATTGCTTCTTGAGATTAGCGCGTTCAAGCAAACTTTTCAGCTTTATAATATTAGTATAGAAGTATAAATTTACAGTATGTAGCCTATAATCAAGATAAATAGTGACTGTCGGGTGACTAAGGCCGGCACTCTTGGGTCACTCAAGGGTCTTGGACATTTGTCATATCAACCTGCAAATTGTACTGATTAAAACGGCAGTAGAATAAAGGTGCTAACCTGGGCGTGAAGATCGATTAGTGATTGCGGCGGTCGGTTAATAACCACGGGTGGTGTGAACACTGGAAGTTCACCTGGAATTTTTAAAATTAAAACTTGTCTAAATTTTTATTCAAAAACTTCATACTTAAATCAATTACAATAAACACCGCAAAATAGTATATATATTATGCTAAATAATATAATAAATAGGAATGTCAGTTTGTTACGCTTTGACTACTTAACCGATCATTATGAATTTTGTATATACGTTGTCGGAGGTACAAAAAAAGACATAGGGCACGTTTCATTAAAAAATGTACTGTTCCTGAGAAATAGGTAAAATCTGCTGTACGAGCCAACCTTACATATTTCCTGCTGCGTTAGCACCACAGAGTACGTTATATAAACGTTATATATTAGCACGTCGTCTCGGTCTTGTAGTACAATTATTTAGATTCGACGCAGTGTACCACAGAGCACCTTATAGATATAAAAAGTGCACTGAGAAAGTATTTAGACCTAGCGCCGGCGAACGCACTCATATTTATGGTAATCGTGTGTTTTCTATATCAAATTAAAGTTTTCCGGTGCTTCAAATTAATTAAAATAGATATTCTATATAGTCTCTATTTTATGACCCTAATAATGCGAGCGAAGATGCGAGTAATAGTTTGTTTGGTGAATAATTTCTAAGAACTTGTTTAAGGAAGTACCTTCGTATAACACAATAATTACAGGTAGGGTGTAATATTATACATCGACCTAACCTTGATAAACGCTTTACGAGACGAAAAACTTGCCTGAATAAAACACTGTCTTCATATTCTAGACCTCCTAAAGGGTTACTGATTGAATCAAATAGTCTTCACTATTGTAAAAAAATATAAATCATGAACGTTACTTACTATTATTAGCAATACCAAGGCCTTCTTTTGTTACTTTTGACAGGCCTTTTATCTTAAGGAACTGGGCTGCAGACACCAGTTCATCCAAGTTTTCTTCCAAACATTGAGTCTTACCGCAATACATGAACTCGACGAGGCATTTAAGCACGCTGAATTTCATTTTTAAAATTATAAGAGGCTCTCCGGCTTGTTTTTGGAGCAATTCCTAAATTAAGGATTATTTCACATTTTTTGTTGGTTAAATACTTAAATTATTTTATTACGTATAATTATTAGATAGTAAAATATGTCTATTTCCAAAGGTTTTCTTTACATTCAATGAAATATGGGCAAAAATAGCTCGATAAATTGGTAAAGAAAATATCAACAGCTGATTCTTTTAAGCATTTTATTATACCAATCGTTATAATAAATAATATTCGACAGTTTGAAATTTACCTGAAAATAAGCACTACTTGCCGCCAGTACAGCTTTATGCACTCTCAAGGTGTGAGAGCTACACATAAGCGTCATGTCCACTAACGATTGCATTTGCAATAATTTTCCGAATCTGGACATTAAATGTTCAGAATAATCTTCATAATGAAGACTGTAGCGTATCGGCGCCATCTTCTAAATATCGATCAAGTGTTTTCTCGTCACATCGACCAACTAATGTCAGTTTGAAAGTTCGCAACAAATGAAAAACGAAAATAAATTTTGAAGTGCTTGTTGCTATGCGATCTCTTTAGAGTGTCTTGTGTGTTTTGTGGCAGATAATTTATAATGACGTCACATATTGTTTTTTTTGGCAACCAATCATCCACATTGTTACTGCTATTGTCGAGTAGGTAATACCAATTTAAATGTCTTGCAATAATTTAAATGTTCTAACAAGATAGTGGCCCCTTCTTAGAACTTTCCAGGGAGTTTTTGTAGCATCTCAGAATTAATTCTCCGCGGTATTATTTCCCATACACTTTACCTGTGCACAATAACCGATCTATATTACGTAAAACACCACCAATATTACAAAATATAGAGTTATGAATAAAATTCAAAATCTACTATATGACAGACTAAGTTCCCGCCAAAAACACTGTGACATTGTTTTTTTTTTTAATTATTAGCAACCAATCTTCCATTATATTATTACTGCCATTGTCGAGTAGGTTGATATTACAATTATTACAAGTTTCTTGCGGTCAATGAACTAACAAGATGATGGCCGGCCGTCTTCTTAGAACTTTCCAAGGAGTTTATGTGGCAAGTCAGAATCCATCCTCCGTGGTATTATTTCCGATCCACTTCACTTGTGCACAATAACCAAACTATATTACGTAAAACACCACCAATGTTACACAACATAGAGCCAAATAACATACGATTATGAATAAAATATAAAAACTACTACATGACATTCCAAGATCCCGCCAAAAACTAAACGTATTGTTATGAAATAAACGTAACCTAATCAAACAGATAATACACTTCCGATAATGAATTAAGAAAGAGAATGAACGAATAAAGGTTGACTTAACAACGAAAAAAGTGTGAAATAATGAAATTAATATTCTTCCAGTTCCCTTTATAAAAGAAAAACAGTAAAATGTTAGAAAATGAATTTATTACAAATTTGTATTCATCAAAGATTTTTAACAATCGTAATATTAGTAAATAAAGATTGAAGATATAATAAAAGATATACATTTTAAATTATATACTATCACAGACTAATTTAAGTACAGGAAAACAAATATAATAGAATATAAAATACACACCTTTTGTATTACAATTAGATAATTTAGTGTAAATCTATAAATATTATATTATGCTGTCAAACTCGGAATATGGTTTCGGAATCATTGTATTACACCGTATTACTCGTAATTATTAGGAATGTAATGATTTGTTCATAAGGCACTTGGAACAAATACAGATCTAGGTCAAACGTCTCAGGGAACATACTATTTTCATAATTTATATAGTAATATGAAAATATTTCAACGTTTATTTTTATGATACCGAATTTAAAAAAAAGTAAGGTATGTACTTAAATGACTTTCTATAATATATATTAGGCAAGAGTATTGACACATTCATAGTTTGAAAAACCAAATATTAATATTGTCGAAGAGATTATTTTAGTCTAAGCATACAATATACATATTTGCAATATACACTTTATCAATATAGTATGTGTGTACGTGGCTATTACTAATTTTTTTGGCCTTATTAAATATTTATATTAATAATTTGAAGATACATTATATATATATACACATAAGAGGTATTATTTTCAAAATACAAATTTGTAACATTTCCAGATACATTTAGTTAATTTCTTTGAAATCAGTTCCTATATAATACAATAGCTTTATGTTTTACCCTTACCTCCCTACAACGAAGCTCATAAACGCTGTGAACCAGCCGCAAAGCTTTTGCATGACTTTCACAAAATTAGTGGAACACATTCTGAATTCTGATTATATCTGAGATAGAAAACATACTAGTAATATAATGAACTAGTGATATAAATATCAATAAATACTATCACGTACATGCATTTCGAGATGCATGTATAAGTTCTTAGAAAGTTATAGAATGGTCACCCCAATTTAATAGGAATGTTAATAATCTTCGTTGAATACATTTATACCATGACTTGGTCAAATAATAACAATCTAATATTGCATCAGAGCAATTTGTAATTTTACCAGAATAATAAATCAATGACACTGGCAGATGTGTAAATGGCGCCTTACCAAGGCAGGAAAAATTCTTCTTCGATTTAACAATGTTACATATTTAAGCAAGAAATTAATAAAATATCTTTTATACTTAAGTTCTAAACATTGTATTAATAATTACATTATTACGAATATAAGAATTATTTTACCACTATTATATTGTCATAATTAATACATGGAAAAAAAAGGTGATTCCATCCCAGATATCGCAGAACATATTTTAGAAAAACGAGGTACAGCCACCAATTATTTATATATGTATTATGTACTTGAAAGTATAATTTTGTTTATGTAAATTCAAAATATCATAGAAAAATATTTTTAATTAGAGTCAAAATAGTATCCGGTACCTATATAAGATTTATCATACTTTTGTACACATTTCATAGGATTCTATTAAATGCGCAATAAAAAGTGGTATTCACAACCTTCAAGTAAAAGGAATTAAACAAAAATATTTCGTTTGAATAAACATTGATATAAATGTTTCACATATTTATAAGGCAGAAAAGTGTAAAAAACAATATAGAAGTACTTTGTAGATATAGAATCCTATGCTAAACGTACTTAACAGTTTTAACGCATTATGAGTCATCGAAATAAATATAGGCACTACTATAATAATTCATAAACAAAACCATAGCCGATGGACGAGTTGTGCGGTAAACAAAACGAGCGCTTAATTTTCACAGAGTAAAAATTAGAAACGTCATTACGTTTTATTTTTACACGTTTGGTTACAACGTGTGTAAGGGCGAGTTAATTTTGTTTACATCAATAGATATTTATGAGGTAAAACTGTTTGTTTAATATTGTTAAAACATTGTGAGCAGTTAAGTAAAAATCCAATAAATGTTATTTCAATTCGAAATCTCTTTCGGATTTCGTAATTCTATGCCTTTCAATAAAATTAGTACAGCATAGTAAGTTCGCCATCACATTAGAAATATAAATAGTATGGTCTTGGAACCTCAATTTAATTGAATATTACGATTACTGCGCTGGCTCAATCTAATACGGAGTATTGTTTTTTTATGTAGAGGATTTTAAAATCAAACTTCATAATTATAATTATTTAAATCAGATTGACATTTTAATTGACAACTATATAAGAAAAAGCGAAATAATTATAGTATTATTATACCTCAAAATTTAACGATTGGAATGAAATTACTTAAATTAAAATTATCGTAATAATATACTGAACACCTTATATAGGGTTTTGAGTAAATTTGTACAATACATAGCGTTTAGAAAAAATAGAGATTCATTTTATAGAGATCGTACAGTGAAACTAGATCATTGCCAGCAAATCTATAGATAACATTATTATAGCATATATTTGATCTTGTTTATGTTAATAAAAAGCTGAAAAGTAATCTAAAGTTAATAAGCAAAGAAATATTAATAAAAAAGTATTATATCAAAATGGCAATATTCATAAGACCTTCATAACCAACTTACCGAGTATTTTAAATATTCATGTATTTATTATTACATTAAACACTGCGCAATGATCTGTTTCAGTGGCAGTTTATATTATTACTAAAATTATAAGCAAATTACAATATTTACATCAGCCGACATTAGAGTTACACCTAGCGATTAGGTATCTAATATACACATAATTTTGTTCTTATTTGGAAAACAATAATAATACCAGTCAATTTTACTTTCGGAATGTTTTACTAGGAATATATTTAGTTGTCGATTATTTTCAAGAACTCCTCGGAGGAGATATGGACGTCATCTTGCGGCGCGTCACTCGCGTTCGGGACGGTATTTTTCAGTTCACCGAAAGTGTAAGTGGTACGTTTCTTATTGCCGCGGGAACTTGTGACACGAGGACCGTTTGGTAATGACGCCTGACAGTCGAGACTCGCACGCTTGTTCCAACAGAACGGCTGACGCGGCTCAGCACCCGCTGACATCGGCATCGCCAATTGGACACGAGATTTACACAATTCGTTATCACTCAGCTGCCGTTTCAACTTATTCTTACCGACGACTAACTGGAAGCCCCTTAATCCAACATCGCAATGGTTACTCTCTAAATCGACTTCACTCGGCTGCCTTTTTAGTTTATCGATAGGACTCGAGCGCGACGGTTTATCGACTAGACTGTTTTGTCTCGATGTTTTACTACTCCCTTTCATATTAGAACTGTTTTTACTTAACGCTTCGTGTCGACTGCTACCAGAAGAGCTGCTAGTGTTGGTGTTACATTTGTTCGATTCTTTTTTGTTGTCACGTCTAAGTGATTCGATGACACTGTAAAAATGTTCCAGGTCACTAGTGCTGCTGTTTCTGGATCTGCTAACGTTGTTAGTGCTATGTCTGTGAGGGCGGATGTGGGCACGAGGGAGATGACCGTAGCTGCTCTGCCTTGAGATACCGACAGCGGTTTGTCGCCGCGGCATACTACAACTCTTCGGTACGAACGAATCTTGCGACAAATGTACATTCTCATAAACATGTGCATTATCGCAGTCTTCTTGCGA
Source organism: Antheraea pernyi (assembly GCA_015888305.1). Taxonomy (NCBI): domain Eukaryota; kingdom Metazoa; phylum Arthropoda; class Insecta; order Lepidoptera; family Saturniidae; genus Antheraea; species Antheraea pernyi. The sequence goes on from MU158795.1 coordinate 3,798,463, forward strand.
TATGAGATTTTGTTTACTCTCTGTCGTCTCTTTCTTCTGACCGACCGAACTGCTCTTCTTATGCCCGCTACGAACTTTCGCATCTGATATTTTCTTTGTCAATTTGCAGTCACTCGAGCTTCTAGGTAATAGATTTTCGTAACCGTGCTCTGCGCCTTCACCGTTTTGTGTCTTATTTGTAGTATTATTACTTTCAATGTTTCTATTTATACTGGAATGTTTATTGGCGTTAATGGAAGAGTTAATTTTCGCGGGGTCCGCGTGGGATTGATTTACTGGCTCGTGACGTTTCCTGTCAACGTCGGGTTTCGAGGATTTATCGAGGACTACTTTTGTTTTGTCGCTCTTACATATCTTCACGCTGAATCGGAACGGAGGTTTAAACACGACTTGAAGTCTGGCCTTTTCTCCGGATAACAAATTGGTCGCACTTTTGGACGGGCGAGTTTTACGCGTGCCCTTTTGTATTTGTCTGTGGGCTCTTTCTCCTAATCCGAGAGGTATAGACTTAGATTTAGGTAGAACGGTCGGTTGCGGTGAGCTTAAAAGCCACCTTTGTACTTTAGACAGCGCTTCGGTGTCTTTAGTAGGGGAGGCAGGATGCTTCTGCATTGAACTGTAATCGATTGTCTCATTCTTCAGTTTGGATTTTCGCTTTTTCACTTTGTTTTTATGTTTCGATAATATAACATGTTTAGGCGATTTTCCTTCAGAATTTGTTACGATTGCAGTATTCTCTTTTGTGACTTTTACAACTTCTTCGTGTTTCGCTTGATTGTTACTTGGCTTCTGAAAATTAATTAATAAGTTGTTTTAATTATTTTTATTAAATTTTAACCTATTAGACTGTTAATATACTTACCCGTTTCTTATTAGGATTATTAGAAGATGCTTTATCTCCCTGTTTGTTCTTCAGGTCCTTCTTATTGCGGTACGCTCGTGTTCTTAGCGCTACTTTCTTCTTAAGCGGAACTTTAGATCTGAAATATGAAAGTATTTCTATACATAATCTAATGGTTTTTTTGTGGAGACTCTTGGTTCACACTTTCTAATTTAAGTTAAGCTTAAAACTATGTTAGTATGTTGAATTTTTAATTGAGACTGTAGCCATTAGGACTGCTTAGTTATCATTTTTTAAACCTTTATTTTAAACCTTTTGTTTGACAGGATCACTATCGATTTGAAGGTGAATTCTAGGGATTAATGGACTGTTCTACTATTATTATGGATTTATTCCGTAAAACATCACCTAACTGCCAGTCAAAGTCCCATCAAAATCAACCCAACCCTTTTAGAGATTAGCTCGAACAAAATTTGCTTATTGTTATAAGTACCGTAAATGTTTTCAAATCGATTTAGCAAAAAACCTGTTAGTTTGGTATTACAAACAGAGACTTCAATCGTATTTATTTATTGTAAGTTTTTTGGAATACATCAAACATTTTGGAAAGGTGATTAATACTTGATTAAAAAGACAGTAAACTGAATACAAGGGTTGTGATATCCCACTTACCTAACAGCGGTGTGCACGATTAAGCCTTGATCGGTGGCATCAGGTAGCCGGACGGTTTCTGTAGTGGACGAGTGTATAATTGTGACTGATTTGAGTTTTTTCCCATGACGGCCGAAGAACCTCGTACTTGCGACCTGCCGATCGTAAACAGGAATTAAACAATCTATATAAATAAAAATCAATTTTCGAACGTATGTATATAATATATGTAATAAGCACATAATTTCAGAACGGTTGAACGGATTTTGAAAATTATTTTTTGCTTTTTGTGTTTATAATTGTCAGCATACGGAAAGAAAATGTACAAAAAATTGTATACGGAAAGTGAAAAATTTGTGTTAAAAATCACCATATACAAAGTGAGGGAGACATTCATTTTTGTATTCGTTTTTATAAAATGAATATTGATGGGTTTATTCTAAAAGGTCTCATAGACTTGATTTCTACAGATGATGTATTTTGTGATCTAGTCATACTGTTTACTGTGTTTGTGAGATTTGCAATTTTGTATAATTTAAGCTCAATATGAAATTCGTATATAAATAGCGAGATACTTAGACTGTAGGTAATTACTATGGAAGTTTTCAGAACTTAGTTATTATTAAAATTATATATGTTACCGGCAATGTATATATTTTATATAAGAATGAACGATCGAGAAACGCCAGATCGTATGCGTTCAATACTTTTGTGTTATTTCTCAGAACGCATCAAGATTTATCTTCATTAATACTTTAACTATCACGTTGGTAATATATGACCGGCCACGATTTCTTTTGCGAGGCCACGGTAGTCATTGGTGATCGAATAGCTAGATCTTTTTACAACTGTAAAAAATCATCCATTCAGTAACATGTGATTACGGCGTGACAGTCAAAGTGTTAATAGTGCAATTGAAAATATGTAGATGTGAGAACGATAATCATGTGAAGTAAATGACCGTGTTTATTATTCTGTACAATACCTAGACTGTGTTTTACAGTGTCCTACATATAAACTACCATATGCATTATCCAAAAACGGGATCGAATAAAGACTTGTAAATGGCAAATTCAGATTATTTACTGAGTCTTAGAAAAGGAACCACGGTGTTGCCTCTGTAGCGGTAAGGGGCCGTTTATGGATTTCGTAAGCACAAAAAGGGCCTTTGCTTTGCTTATTTTTCATGGAACGGGGACGGGGCGTCCAACGGTGATTACGTCAGCAATATTTACTTTTTTTTTTTCACTAATTCGTATAGAAATTTGTAAGAGGTCGTGTCAATGTTATGCCATTGCCTACGTAAGTATAAGAGGGAAGGGAGGTAAATGCTTTGGTTATTGGGCTAAAATGGGGACGGGAGGGTCAAACAAATCTGGTCACGTAATATTTGAACGGTCCCTAATACCAAAATATTTAGTATATATATAACTAAATCTATAGGGAAGAGTGCACATTTTATTTAACATTATGGCTGAAAATCTACCAATTTTTGGGGTATCACTTCGCTCTTATGTAATACGTACGGTTATAAAGAAGGTCGTAACATTCTATAAAATGTCTGAAATTATACATTACAGTTAACATATATAATATAAATTTAATGAGATATAGCGTTAATTGTACGAATATTTTTACATCGTTTTCTAGCACATAATTCATTTGAAGATCGTTTTATACCTCCAAGACTGTGTAATATTAGTAGTTGGAATCTATGGCTGCATCAAGAACGATGCAACATCGCTACGGGAGAAAGAGTTATTGTTAAAGATAAATAAAAAAAAGTGTACAAATTGGAAGTAAGTTAGTATTAACTTTGAACATGGCTATAAATACTTACCAGTAACGCAATAACTGCTAGTAATATCAGCAACACTGCATACCAGTGACGTAGCACCCATTTCTTGAAGCCTTGAATACTTTCGTCGGACAACAAGAGCTTGCGTAGAGTCGCCAGCGGTCCGGACGGGTCCACCTCGCGACAACGTTGGAACACGTCGCAATAACTGGCATTTAATATAATAACATACAATGTTAATCAGTTTAGAAATTTAAATTAGTATAGTTTTACTGAAAAAATCTGTCTTTTAAATTAATTATAGTGTGAACATTAATCTGGTTTTCACATCTATTGGCACAAAGAGCAATATTTACATACATTTTTGTAAAATTTATTAAATTCATCAAATATGATGGACTGTACAATTTCAGTAGAAAATATCAACATTAGATGTACACAGGTCGCTGTCATGAGAAAATCATAAGTTTATGTCCTGCCAAAAATAACCGCCAAACGCGCCTAAAGAAGTTTTCATTCGAGTTTTTGGCGGGAGCTTAGTCTGTCATGTAGCGGCTTTTATATTTTATTCATAATCTTGTGTTATTTGACTCTATATTTTATAATATTCGGGACATTTTACGAATTTTAATACCACGGAGTTTGAATTCTGAGATGCAACAAAAACTCCCTGGAAAGTTCTAACAAGGGAGCCATCGATCTTGTTAGAACGTTGAAACTATCAGAAGACGCTTATATTATCACCTACTCGACAATTACAGTAATAATACTTAAGATTGATTGCCAAAAAAAAGTGTTCACTTTAAAAAGATTTACTTTAAGAACTACCTATATTGTCAACTTCAGAATTGGCAGTATGGATTAATTCCTTCGCCTGTCCTATTGGACGAATATTATTAATACTTTACATTAAGAGATTTGTAAAAAAAGGCTTACCCATTATAGTCATTGCATGGCGTGCCGGGTTTGGAGTACATGTCGGGCACGTCGTAGGGTGCAGCGTTCCAGTGGAAGGAGGAGAGACACGCGCCTCCCGGCTTGCGGCAGCACAGCTCGCACGCGGACCGCGGGTCCTCCTTCCGCGGCGCGCACTGGCACGACTCCAGCCCGTACGCCAAACAGATTGACCCCGTGCATTCCTTATTAACAACAAAAAAAGTTCTGTCTAGTTTACACGCGGTAGAATTAAAACTTAGTATGCTGATCCATTTTTAAAAGAATGAGATGAATACACTATTGAGGCGGTAAACATTAGATTTCGGCACTATTTTGTAATATATTAACAATGTCAATAATACACAACATGGAACAATTGTTAAAAGTGCGCGATAGCCCCTATGATCCAACGGAAAATGTGCATTTTGTAGGGAAGAGAAGCAAGTCCTTTCCTTACATATGTTCTTGGTGTGCCCGTTTGTGGGAATAAAGTTATTGGTTAGGGCACAATTCGTTAATTGTTATTATTGTCACAATGGTGTTGTAGTGCAACCTAATCGAGTGCTTGAACGCGGCCAACAACCCAAGTATTTAAGAAATTATAGTATAAAACAAAGTCCTCTACCGCGTCTGTCTGTCTGTTCGTGATATACTCAAAAAATACTGAACGGATCTCCATGCTGTTTTCACCAGTGGATAAAGTGATTCATGAGGAACATTTTGGTATATAATTTGTCAAGGATTGTTTTATAATCGGGGCGGGACAACGTCTGCCGGGCCCGCTAGTAAGAAATAATTCAACTGCACATAATAAGTAGGGCGACATGCAATGTACGTAACCGTACAAATTTCAAAGTTTTTACTTACTACGTGGATTCTTGGAATGTCATGTAGTGGAATTTATATTTTACTTATAATCTTGTGTTATTTAGCTCTATATTTTGTATTATTGGTGGTATTTTATGTAATATAGTTTGACTTGCCACAAAAATTCTCTGGAAAGTTCTAATAACAAAGCCACCATTTTATAAGAGTATTAAAATGAACGCAAGAAACTTGTAATATAATTACCTACTCGACAATGGCAGTAATAATGTACTTAAAGATTGGTGGGCACAAAAAAACTTACTCCCATATAACAGACTAGTTCCTTATCACAGCGCGTTCTGTTCGGTTTATGTCGGCTCGCAGGACACGCGGCGCGCTTGCCGTCGCAGTGGGCCGCGTCCCGACACCCGTTGTCTGATCGACATTTGTCACCGAATTTGAGTGTGCATGACGGTGTGCAGCAAGGACCCTGGAACGTTATAACCAAGGCAGTGAGTACAATATAACCTAAAAGTCGATAGCTACCGTGTAACCAGCATCCAATGGCGTGGCAATATGGTATTACACATACATATCTGTACGCGGTTTCAACAATTTTTACACGACTGCACAAACGTATCTATGCATGTTTGTTTCTTCGTTACACTTTTAAAAAAAATATATTATAGGAGGCAAACGAACAGGCGGGTCACCTGATGTTAAGTGATCACCGCCGCCCATAGACATTAGCAACACCAGGGGAGTCGCAAGTGCGTTGCCAGGCTGTGTTTGGGGGGAAGAGTTGAGGGAGTGGGAGGGAAGGGAAGAAGAGAGGGAACGGGAGATGGGCCTCCAGCGCTCTCACTGACCAAACGAAACGCAACTATGCAAGCACTGTTACTTCACGTCGATTTTCTGTGAGAGGGTGGTACTACCCCGGACGAGCCGACCCATTCGTGCTGAATCAGTAATGGCTTCAACGTAGCTCTACCACCTTCAATGGTTTGTACACTTTGTATTCTAAACGGCTTGATGGATTTCAACATCGTCTTCACCTTTTTCTTACCCTTATCCCACCTAAGTAGGGTCGGCACAATATGTTTTGCTCTTTCACTCTCCCCTGTCAGATGACATTTCAGCATTCACACCTTTTATACACATGCCATTTAATTCAACATTAATTTTATGTAATTTATCATTGGATTTTAACATATGAGATGTTAATGGATTAAACGATAATAAATAAAATTTTGCAGTTGTTGTCATCATATTCTACAAAAGATGGTTCTTGTCAAACGTATAGAGATAGCATGATTTATAGTTAGGTAATTGTTCGTTATTCATATGTTGAGAGAAATGTATTATAATTGGATCAATTATAATCTATTTTAATCAATTATAGGCCATCTAGAGAAATTTGTAAAAATTGTTTTACTACCAACACAAAGAAAAATCCCTATTAGCACCTTAATACTACAAGGTAATGGGTAACCTAAACTAGTTAGGTTAGGACATGCGGCATTAAAAAATGTATTATCAAACCTGGCTAGGACTGCACACGCTGTGCTCGGTGAGAGTGCAAGGCTTGTAGTGAGGCCGAGCGGCTTGAGGCCGACAGCACACGTCCGTGCATTCCGAAGCCCAACCGCAGTCGCACTCTTCGCCTTCCTCGACTACCCCATTACCGCAGATTGCAGGTTGAGGTTCTGGAATATTATTTATTGGATTGCATTTATTTCGAAAGTTAAGCCATTAGCTGGAGTTCAAATCTCTAAATAGTTTAAAAACCTTGGTAGAATTTTTGAGCCGCTAAATAATTTTCTTCAAGGTAGGGTTTCTTCCAATCTTTAACCATTCATATCATAATAACTCATGAATCTTGATTACACACCGCATCGCCTTAGCAATATCATTTATTCGACATTTATAAATACTTCAATGGTAATAAAAATAATTTTATAAATTCTCCATATGATCACTTTAAGATATCTTTATTTATCTTTAAGTGGTGTATGTGAGATTTTTTCGATGATATCTCACATATACTATATGTTTTATATATCAAACCTAACACATTATATAGGCAGGTTGAATGTTTAGACAGTAGCAATATTTATGGAGGATACTCTGCATTCGATTCTCGTTCTAAATCAATAAAAAAATAGATGCTTAATATTTAACATAATTATCTAGAAACATACAAAAATTATACACAATCCTCTACGCGTCTATGTTAAATCACAATGTCAATGACCATCGGGTGATTTCACTTTTACTTGAAAGGGAACGTGGGCATGTCAGGAACAAAACAAAAGGATTTATTGTCCGTTTTATTATCGAAAGTTATTTACTTTGGGTCGCCCATTGTTGCTTTCGGCACCAGTCATTGCACCTAGGTTTATTACAATTGTGTTTATACTTTTGAAAGTCTTAGAACAAACTTTAACTTAGATTTTCTTCGTTGTTTATTAGTATTTGTTTTGATATTATAATTTTGTATGTTAAATGTGGCCATGAAGTGTCGTTTCCTAGAACACTGCGAGTGTTTAACGATTCACCTGGTATATGTATATATCTTTGAGTGGGTACGATGACATAGTATGATTATTGTATAATTGTGTTGTAAAAAAATCCACTTCCCATGCTTATTTCGGAAATATTCTTCCCTTATATATTTTACATAAAATTAGCAATAATAACATTGGTTAACTTATTTTAACTTTGGCTAAATGAAAACATGCAAATATTGTGTATGTAATTATTCTGAAAAATATCTCTAAAGAAGTTGAATTACCCCCTAAAAGATGGAACAATGATAATTATTTCAAACCACCCTTACCAGTAAAGCACCCTTTAGGGGAGCGCGCTTTGTTATTAAGCACAGGGTCGATAGCTCTAAGCGAACACGGTGAGAACTTGTTGTTGTTCTTTCTATCGCCGCTGGTGGCCCGCGCAAACATTATGTAGTTACCATCCTCGCCGAAAGGGGTACACATTTCTGGGTCATGCTTGAAACATTAAATAAAAAGTTGATTTTTTAAACTTACTTAGTTACCTTAATAATTTGAATAGAATAAATCTTTCACGCCTAAAGTACTGAACCGATCATAATGAAATTTTGTTAAGAGGGGTACAGAAAATGACATAGGCCATTCATACAGAAAAAAAATACTGTTCCCGAAGGATAGGTCATATAAGCAATAAGCGAGTTACTTGGTTTATAATTTTATGATTTAGTAGAATTATGCAGTAATTGAACTAGAGTTCTCAATAATGAAGAACATCGTAATGAGTGTAGTAAATTGGCAGTCTATTGTGTAATATTTTCCTAAGTAGAAAATCTGACCATATCTATTTAAAACTATGTGACTATATCGGTAGTTGAACCTCACCCAGTTCCTATGCCAAATTTAACGTGTAACATCTTCATACTCGAGTCACAATTAAGGCAACAAAGGCTAAGGGAGATTAGACAAGAGAAAAAAAAGTGCTTGCGTACAAAGTACACATGTCAGCAGTGAAACTTCTTTGGCGAACTAATTTATAAGTCTTGTTTATATTTATACAAATCTAAAACTTTAGAAAAAATAGAAAAAAGAAAATTGATGAAAAATTTGCGTTTACTGCAAATGACGTCACTTCCGTTGCATACCTGCGTGACGTTACATCTGTAAAAATTTTACCCTCATGCGCCTAAAGAGGTTTCACTTCAAAAATAAAAGTTAATACAATAATAAGAGTTTGCTAAAAGTAAAGAAACCGCTTCCGTAAACGAAATGATTAAATTCACTGGTCTTACTAGATTCAATATTAAGAATAACCTATTCCTCAAAATAATTGTACAAGCTGAAGGAAGAAAGTTATATATAATCCTTACCGGAGAACCGAAATTATGCCCTATTTCGTGAGCAAGGGTGACGTGAGAGACTGCCGGTGGCACGTGTTTGCCGTAGTTCAACAATGTCACGATACCAGTATTTAGAGACTTCATACTGCCTCGGTAATGCTGTAAAACATTGAAATATATTTAGGATAATACGGTATTTTCTTGGTATCTCTAACAAATATTATATAGAATTGAGTTTTTCTCCAAGTCATTCGTTACTCGTGCGCACACTCATAGAACCGTAAACTGGATTAAAGCAATATAAGAACCACTGGTTATGGAACAACTTGTGGTGGTACAGTGTCGTATAGATACCACCTTAAATTTGTTTCCTAAATTTTAGTTATCAATGAATTTGTGAATAAAGTTTTATTTCTAATAAAGAAGGTAACAGTTTATATGTTTTTGTTTGACTTACCCCATTTTTTTCACAAACCCCACCAGCGTTTTTAAGATCTCCAGTCCAAGCTAACCCCAAAGTACCCATTTCAAAATCTCGATAGGTGAACATGTACGCCAAACAAAAAGCATCGTAGTCCTCTTCTGCAAAATATAAATATATCTCGTTATTTTACAAAATAAGTCAATTGAAAAGTTTATCATACTGAAACATCAATCTGATAGAATGAACAAACAAATTATTGGGTTCAACAAAAATTCGTACAAAATTCTGACCGCTCTATAAATATTATTTTGCAAAACAGTAACAGGATTTATACTAGTTATAACAACTTTAAATATAGACGTTAAAACTGTCCATATAGACAGTCTCTGCAGTGACAGATCTTGCAACAGCTGTTTTTTAATACTAAACACTGTATACATTAAAGTAGATATTAAAAAAGTTAGTTCTATTTGTAAACAAATAACCCTTCGATATTGTTATCTATTGGTCCAAAATAAAATTGGGCGTTAAAAAATACTAACCTGAAAATAATTCTAAATATTTTTCTACACCGTAGTTATTTGGAAATCTATAAGCTGGATCTTTCAAAGCATCTAAAGTGTGGACTTTTATCCTTTTAATCATAAACGTGATGTTGTCTGGTTTTCCGTCTTGATTGAAATCTGTAAGGTTATAAAATCAGTTAGTAGTTACGTAAAGACCACTACATCTTAACTAAAGTTCTAGAATGTTACCTGTCACTTTATATATCGCATTAACTTTCTGAACGTGTCGTGTCATGACCTCAATACAGGCTTCCTCAGAGCCATATCTCTGATAAAACATGTGATCAGCTTGCAAATATACCAGGCATGTTGTTTTCTTAGGATCAACTGTAGCTCTTTTATTAACATGTCTCCCATCATCGCTTGCATTTGCTGAGAGTATAGTGTATCCTACTGGTTCCTTCTTAACTATATCTTTACTCACTGTAACTACACCTGCTTTTGTTTTTATGACTTCTACATGCGTCTTTGGCTTTGGTCTCGATTCTTCAGAATCGAGTCGCACCTTAGTAATTAAGTTACTTTTATCGATTTTGGTTTTGGGTTTCCTCGTACTTAACTTATTATCGAAATGTTCGCCGTTGCTTGTGTACGGAACGTCTAAATCTAAAGGTAATTCGGGATTTTTCTTTGGCTCGTCATCTTGCATCTCGTCTTCGGGGAGCCAGCGTTTTCTACGTCTATGTATTTGTAAATCTTCGCTGTGATTATTACTTTTTGAATGTACAATGTTTTTTTGATTGGTATAATTGAACAATTCCACGTCTTGTCCTAAAGTTCTTTTCAAGTGAAGAAGATGAGAGGCGCAAGGAGCAGCTTCAGTATCATCGTGCGGATGTTGAACGTCTGACCTTCGGTAAATGACGCTGTGCATAGAGGGTACATCGACATTATATCGAGATAAAGGCTCAATATAGTATTCTTCTGTAGGAGTCCATATGGTGCCATCGAAAAGTCCATCAGCAGTTATAACACCATATACGTATGAGGAGTCATCATCTGAAAGTATAATTAGAGTATTATATTCATTTACATTTAAGCTTTAAAATTATTTCATTGATGAAGGTGTTTACTATACAAAAATCCATAATGGATTATTAGAGTGGACGTTACTATCCGACCGGAAGTATGTTGTATGTCCATTTAATTACTTATAATAAATTAACTTAAGGCACTCAGTACGTAAAAATAAACCTTGCAAATGCAAATGTCTGAAATTCTGGGACGTACAAATAAATGGCAGACAATATTTTATGCAAACTAATTCGAGGTGCAAAGAGCCTCGGGACTTTGAATGAATTAAAATCACAACTTGCAGTCACAGTGAGTGAGGAGGGATAGAAACCGCACATAAATAAGGGTAATTACTGTAATGCCTCCACCTAACACCCCTTCCCTCTCATTAATTATAGTGAAAATGGAAAAATCCAATGTGAAAAACAATCTTCGTAGGTATTACGGATCTGATAAAATTTGTTATGGATAATACAATTTACATTCTATTTCTTTTTTTTTGGTGGTGGTATAGCCACGCTGAAGCTATTACTGGTATCAGCATGAATAAGACAGCTCGCCCGGGGTACTACCACCTTCTCGCAGAAAACCCACGTGAAGTAACAGTGAATGTTGCGTTTCGTTAGGTCAGTGAGAGCGCTGCAGGCCCACCTACCCTCCCTTCCCCCCAATCATAGGCTGGCAACGTACTTGCGACTCCCCTGGTGTTATTAGTTTCTATGGACGATGGTGATTACTTAACATCAGGTGACCCACCTGTTCGTTTGCCTCCTATGACATAAAAAAAACTATTGTTATCTACTAGTTGCTATCTGCGACTTCGCTGCAGTAAAAATGGATTTTTGTATTGTTGAGAACTACACGAGTAATTGGAATTAATTAATAAGTATTTATCATTCTGTTACTCATTATAAGTTACTTCTATTGAATGTTATTATAATTGTTTAATATTAAAAAGCGTCCGAAAAGTCACCTATCTCTTCTTAAAAGCAAAATTCGGTTCATTGGTTTCGGAGATAATTTGCAACCAACAAATGACCTTTCAATTTTATCTCGATGTACAGTATTTTTTTGCATATATACATTTTTTTTTTCTATTTGTACAGTAAAATTGGTAGTTGCTAAAAATACAAAACAATTTATTAAATTGTTGATAAACCTTGGAAACTTTACTTGATCTCTATGCTTGAGATGGGTTGTGGCTTATAATTGCCTCTAAAATAGAATTTCGTTTCATTAAGTTAGTTTCTGAATGTAGAAGTTTGTTAGGATCATGTTTAATTGCTTGTTTCAAAGTCTCTGAAAGTTAAAGAGGGCTCAAACGAGTTTCGACAAATATTATAAACTAGATATGAAATGGTACACGAAGGAAAATAACATTTGAAACAATATTGTGAAGAAATCGTCTACACTGCCTTCTTTTATTTAAAATAAGTAACATCGAAACTTTTACCTAGTAAGCGAGTAAAACTTCCGTTCGACCAGAAGAAAATATAAATTTAAAACTTGTTAACAAGAAGACAGTTAAAAGGAGCCTATAATTAAAAGAAACCAGAACAAAGAAGTAAGCCGTTTAAAGAAAATTCAATTTCTTACAAACGCCAAACAATAATGAATGGTGGCTTGAATTTTAAAATCTTATTCTTTAGAACAAATTTTAAATAGAATTCAAATAAGACGTCGAGATTATATCTAGGTTTATATCTGGTCATAGTAATTCATTTTTTGTATTGTTTTTTTATACAACACGTTCTATAAAAAAAGAAACAAATTTTTACTGGATTTTGATATTTGTCAAGAATTATTAAAATTAGTCAATAAGTTATAATGAAAAGAACTTTCTGTATTATCGTTAATGTCAACATAGTTTGCATATATTAATATTACTTATCTAACTGTAATATAAAGATATGTATATAATAAGTTTTTTTTTAAGTTTTGACTACCATTAAGATTCAAATTAATATTCTTTTTAGGTTTTTTTTTATGCTAATAGCCACACGGCACATTTAATGGTAAAGGGTTATCGTTGCCTATATACAACTGCAACACGCACAACAATTGTGTGATGACAACAAGAATCCCGATATTATTAGTAACTTACAGAGAACTGTCATGACTTAGGCACTAAGGCGAATGCAGTTTAGTAAAGATCCAAGTTTGTATCACGCATTAAAATTTTGAATCAAGAGAGATACGTACGCGATCTTTTAAAGTATACTTTTATATAGCTAATAAATATCTAACGAAAAATCGGAAATCAAAGTTCTTTACAATTTATGTTAGCAAGTAAATAAAGTTACTATTTTAGAGTTAAGTGAAATAAATTATTGTTGTAACACAATTTTGAATGCTGGAAGAAATCCGTAAACAAAGATAATGTAACTCTAGCTTCTGCCCGCGACTTCCTCCGCGTCCAATAGTTACTCTAGGCTAGCGCTGCGATGGACACGGGCATGTTTGTCGCCCTGGCAATTCTAACACAGGCCCACGTGGTTAAGGCGCATTAGTGTTCAGTGCGCCTCCCATCAGTTCGTCAGAGAGGGTCAAGGTCTTCCCTCTCCAGACTACAAGTCGGGGCCCTGATGAGGGGTCAACACCTGGCGGGTCGGGTAGAAGTACTGCAGAGGCCGTTCCTGCCCGCCCGGCTAAATGGTGACAAGAAGAACACCGAGGGGGTTTAGTCATCAGAAATCTGGCATTCTCACCTGTGCTGCCCGGCTAGGTGCAGACCTCCAAGAGGATACCCCCGCCCGCGAAAAAAAAAGGCTAGCGCTAACTTTAACTCGCAACTTCGTTTACGTAGAAGGGGAAAATATTTTAATATTTTTTAATAATACGTACGTTAACCCCGAAATGGAAACATTCTTCATTGGTGTTCCGCTCATATTGGTATTAGCGTGATGATGTATAAAAAAAAATGAAATCGAACCAGTAGTTCCTGAGATTAGCGCGTTCAACAACACTTCAGTGTAAACAAACTCTTCAGTTTTATAATATTAATTATAGATATAGATAGAATGATTTGCAAAATTAAGATGCAGCAAGGTCAGTCTATCAGAGCATGTTTCCTTAACGCTTAATATGATTTTCATTACGCTAATGAATATTACACAGACTTCTACCATCACGAATCTAATTCAGCTATATGGCGTACTTTTATGAAATGTTTTTTTCATACACTTAGAACCATCTTTGTCGACATTCGTTTTAATAAATATATCTATAAATGGATATATTTCTGAATTGCTATATAAATAAAAGTTACTATTACTATACTTAAAATTATTAGCAGTATACTCGATGAGATTTAGATTCAATAATTAGTAATTCAATATTTTTGTCCCCCTATTCGTTCAACTCGTCGGTTACCATAAACGCTGCCTTTTAACCTGTCTTATGAACTGTATTAAGTACATTCTTATTAATAAATATCGTTATATTGTAAATATTTTCTATTACTGTGTTCATATACTCGTATTTTGGCAGATCTGTACGCGCCGTGTTAGGAGGCTGCATGAATTGGCACAAACGATTGGAATAGCACGTGATTGGGTTGCGGTAGTTTCTTATTTGCTCAGGGTTGACATACTTTATTATAAAAGTAAAATATAGAATACTAGAGATCCGGCCCGGCTTCTCAACGGTGCAATGCACTAATGTGGCTTCATAATTGTTTAAACCAGAGGTTCCCAGACCTTTTCTCATATACAACTTTCAAAATTTAAGTAGTTTCCGGTGGAACCCCTGCAGTAACTTTTTTACAATATTCCTAAAATTCGAGAAAAATGTGAAGATGAGATCTAACTATGGAAATTTTCAAGTCTCGACATGTTATACTGAATATGTAATATGCAAGTTTTTACAGAAAACTGTCGCTGAGATTCTTAAAATATTATCTGCCTACATTGATCAAGGTTACATTTTAGTTTTTCACCATGGAAAGCAGATACATTTTCGTGGGGGTTACAAATTGTGAATCCTCATTTTTTTGTCACGCCAACGTAGACTCCCGTCGAGTCGCCCGTGGACCCCTGGGGGTCCACCAGCAGCACTTTGTGAACTAAGGGTTTAAACGAATTAGGACCACCTTTTGACTGTTTGATAATTTCAGTTCATCAAAGTCATAAAAATTACGTAGCAATCTTCACACAAACAATTTTGTATTTGTTGAGCGTAAATAGATGATTGACTTGTGTGTGTGCCAGTGTAACTTTTTAGAATATTAATATTAAACTTATAAAAAAATTACATAAGCATGTTCTTCTTTTTGACAACCCTTATTTAAGTAGTTATGGCTTAGAGGAAGTAGGTTGCATCATTTAACTGATTCCGTGAGTTGATTGTATGATGTTTGTTTGTGATTATAGTCTTGGCTTCCATGTTTTCAACGAGATATGTACCCTAGCTATCATTCATAATTATGTTAGTGAAGTTCCTATAGGAATTGTGATAATTTGAGACGTGAACGTGACCGTAAAATCGTCTGTTATTATTCACATACCCATTGAACTATACTGTGTCATATTGCCAATTCTAATTATTAATAATTGATTACAACATAAATATAACTTAGTGGTTGTCCAATTGAAATTCGACCACAATAACAGTGACAAAGGATTTCTCGTGTATATGAAGTGTAAGGAATACTATTTCTCTGTATGAAAAAGTATACATCAAAATGCGTTAAATTCGGGTGTCGCTACAGTAGCGACAAGGTAAATAATTGTTCAATTATTATTAAAAAAATATAACAGTACACGCTAAAAAAATCTTAAACGTATCATTTAAAGTTCACAAAAATTCACTCTCCAGTCTTCACTCTCCACTTTTTTTTACAGCAGTTATTTTAGATTATATTAACAAAATTAATTTGGACTAATTGCTATGCTATGCTAAAGATATTTTGGGGAATTTTGTTTAAAGCTGGATACTTTTTCAACATTTTCGCCGAGTGAAATAGTTCTCCTTATATCTACCCTCCATACTGGTGTATTATATCTGTATTTATTTTAGTTTTTTTTTTGTTTGTAATGAAGCAAGTATGGCATTTTACACTAATAGAATTTTCGCTTCGTCAATGGAATGAAAAAATGATTGATAACACAAAAGCTCTTCAATAGCTGTTAACGAAAAAAATACAGAAAAACAGTTAACACACAAAGGAGAAAATATACTCAACTGTTCTGTCGTCTATTCAAGTATAGACTCATTCCTATTCTGCGAATTTAGTGTAACACTTGTTCAGGACAGATCGATATTAATAAATGGACTGATATACTGACCTTCAAGTTTACCAGAGTATACATGTGCGGTATTGTAATCCATTTGTCCGGTCGACGAGTGAAATTGAACGCCATCAGCAAACACTGAACTTGGATCTGGCCGCAGAATAATCTTGAAATCTCTGAAAATATAAAATACATTTTAGACATATTCATTTTTCTTATATTCTATGGAAAGTGTTTTAAACAAATTTAGAATATTGTTATAGGAATCCTAGTTCATGAGGTTAGTCATTTGCCCACGTTTGCCCATCCTTTATTTTTTTGATAAGTCAACTCCTAAGAGGTAGAAATGGAGATGGAAAATAAATTGAAAGATCGAGATAGAGATAAATACTAAAATAATGTAGAAATCAATGTAGTAAATTAATGTTGTGTCCTAAAATTCGATAAATTTTGGTACTAAAACTGCACGTCACTATTGATAATAACAACAGCAATTTGTTACTTCAAACGTAATTATTAATTTATACGAAACTTCATGAGTGCACAGACGTCAAAGCGGTCATATAATGTAGGAATCAGTGTACAAAATTAATTTTGTGTCCTAAAATTCCATAAATTTTGGTACTAAAACTGCACGTCACTATTGAAAATAAAGAACAGTAATTTGCTCCATCAAACGTAGTTATTCATTTATACGAAACTTCATGAGCGGATAAACCTCAAAAAGCTATCATAGCGTACCGCTATTACAGTAAGGATGAAGATGTCCTGATATTTTTTTAGATAAGGGCCAAGTGAAGTTTAACTACAAAGAAATGTATGAAGTTGTTTTTGCGTGATTTATGCATAACACATAGACCTCGTATCATTTTTTTTTTATTATATCATAGAAGGCAAACGAACAGGTGGGTCATTTGACGTTAAGTGATCACCACCTTGCATAGACACTTGCAACACCAGGGGAATCGCAAGTGCGTTGCTGGCCTGTGTTGGGTGGGGGGAAGTAAGGGAAGGGAAAGTGGAAGGGGAGGGGAGGTGGGTCTCCGGCGCTCTCACTGACCGAACGAAACGCAACAATGCAAGCACTGTTACTTCACGTGGGTGTTTCTGTGAGAGGGTGGTACTACCCCGGGCGAGCCGACCCATTCATGCTGAAACCACCAATGCTCTACCATTACAAGAGATTTTGTATTTGTATAGATAAGACAATTTTAAGTTTTAGTAATTATGCGAATAAAATAAGTATATTTTATGTATGTAATATTGTATTATATATTCATAAAATAAAATTATTTCACTCATGTACTGAAATCATTTCTAAAATATCGTGGAAAATACTCTCGTAGAACGCGTGACAATGCTTTTCAGGGGCTTATAGAGGATATCCGAGGATAAAATCTGCCCTTTGAACGACGCGACATCTCAAAGGATTCTGAATGTAAATAGTGTAAGTAAATTTGTGAAGATAATCCACTTTCATATAATTTAATTTTCATCTTATGAATCTAAATTCAAGGGTTTATTATACTTGGCAATAATATTATCTATAAATAATATCTATAATATAATATATATATTATTAGTTCTATAGACGCGGACGGATATTATTCGTATAATAGAAACATACTTATATGTAGTTTTTATAATGAATACTTAATTTTTGGAAGACAACGATGATATTTGTTGACGATTATACTAACGTTGGACGAGTCGTATGTGTATTTAATTTTTGACTGCTTGTTAGAACTCAATGTTTTTTTTTATTTATAATCAGTATAAAAATAACTTTAAAAAAATTACGTATCAAGTAAAATTCTGCTCTCGTAGTGTACATATTTTAATTTGGAAAATTAACAATATATTAATAGTAATAAAAATCAATTGTCAAATGTAGGTAAACTTGGAAATAGCAGCACCAATTTGGCTAATTTTTATACTATCTTTGTGATTGTCAGGACAAAGGTTATATAAAAGAAAATGATTGAAAAATCGCACGGAAAAGTAAAAATTTGAATTAAAAAACCTTCATATAAAAAGTGAGTTAATGGATACAAGACAGTTGGGAGATCTTTGAAATAATGTCAGAAATAACAGATTCACATTCAGTTGCTTAGTTAACATTATATTTAATTATATGACCATACTATTAAGGACAGATTTGTTCTTATTTTCTTCTTTGTAACACCCGTGCGAAGTCGCGGTGGCCTTCGATAACAAAATAGAATAAGAAAAAGCAAAAATCTAATCAAATAGTTCTAAATTAAATAAGCCAAAACTTGGATTTCGAAAACCCAATAAATCATGTTGTAATCGCTTAATTGCAGTGAAGCAGTTATACCCGTTTCCTGCTTTTAATTAGCGGTTGACCGCAGACCCTTAGGTATTTGTACCTTAAATAACAGTTGCCTAACTAAAAACATTAAGGGCACGATGTCCCAATATATCACAGTTATACAGTTGATTTATTAGCCATTACAGTGGCGTTATACATTTTAATACGAACATTTTGAACGCTTCTTATAGTGTTAAATCATAATTAGGTGTACGTGCGGTGCTGAGATAATGTGAGGTCATATCACAGGGTGTATTTTAACTTTGCTAAAATTTTACGTAATGTTTTATACTGTTAAAGTAAATTGTAATAGATTGTACAAGGTTTTTTTGAAGTGAAACTTTTTAAGCTCGTTGAGAGGTATTTTTGGCAGGAGATACATTTATAATTTCGCGTCATGACATGCTACGTAGGCATGACCGGCCGTATTGCGTTTGTGCGGCTTGTGTCCGACTAGCGACGCGTAGTATAGGGGCATATGTACATGTAATATCTATATTTTGCAGCACATCATACATTTGTTTGATTAATTATTGCTCCGAGTGCCAATAGATATGAAAACCACGCTAATGTTAATAATTTCAATAAACAAATCCTGAAATTTAAATATTGTCATTCACACTATAATTAATATGAAAGTTCAAAAGAGAACACATTTATTCCATTGTTTTAAGTTTTCACTTCAGTCTATATGACTGCCTGAACTTTTTTTTATATTTTATGGATGTGTAACATATTAAATGACGCCGTTGCCTAAAATGGTGTCACCCCGACGATGGAAGGTAGGTAGCTATTAGAAAATGCTATTATTTCATCACCATAATTTTCTTCGTCTAAGATGCTGCTTCAATACAGAATTCGAACCTACGTCGATCAATATTGTTCGAACACGAAGCCTCCGAGCCATCGTCGCGATGTATTATTGAAGTGAAACTTCTAATGCGTATCCAAGAAGGTTGCGTTAAAAGTTTAACGCTACCTTGGAGGGGGTATGAAACCACTGTTGCGTTAAACGTTCAACGCTCCTGGGGAGGGGGAATAGAAAGAGACAGAGCGAGAAAAATAATGAAACATCTTACTTTATCATATATAATTAAATTAAATAATTAAATTTCTATGGTGGTAGAGCCACGTTGAAACTATTACTGGTTTTAGCATGAATGGGTCGGCTCGTCCGGGGTAGTACCACCCTCTCATAGAAAACCGACGTGAAGTAACAGTGCTTGCATTATTGCGTTTCGTACGGTCAGTGAGAGCGCCGGAGGCCCACCTCCCCTCCCCTCTCCTCTCTCCTCTCCTACTCCCTCCCCTAACCCTTCCCCCCTAAGGGCGGCAACGCACTTGCGACTCCTCCGGTGTTGTTAGTGTCCATGGACGGTGGTGATCACTTAACATCAGGTGACCCACCTGTTCGTTTGCCCCTATGACATAAAAAAAAAAAAAATATAATATCATATATATAATAGCATATATATAGTTATCATAATCCCATTGTAAATGTTATGGATTTGGATATTTCTCCACTGGAAAATGATAATTAAAAGATGCGATCAATTGTGAATTGTATGCAATGTTAATAAAGTTTGTCTTAAAGAAACAATATGGTTTCACTAAAAATCAATTTCTACCCCTTCCTATTTTCATTTCCACATTACTAAGTTTCACTTCTTCCGCGCGTATGGAATTCACGCATTATTTTTTTTAAAGTGAGAATGAAAGTGAACCGTCACGCTTGAGTAGGTGACGCATTGAATCTTGAATAGTCGGTCTCAGTTATCATCAACCTCGTTTACTGTTTGACAAGGTGTGCATCGTCCAATCTATACTAATATATAAAGCTGAAGAGTTTGTTTGTTTGTTTGTTTGTTTGTTTGTTTGGTTGAACGCTATGATCTCAGGAACTACCAGTCCGATTTGAGAAAGTCTTTCGGTTTTAGATAGCTCATTTATCGAGGAAGGCTATAGGCTATATATAATCACGCTAA
>MU158795.1:3819408-4007330 GCA_015888305.1 Antheraea pernyi
CATATTCTATTTTATTTGTCCACGGCTTCGTCCGCATTACTTTGGGCCGATTTTCACGGGGTATTCACTGGTAGATAACAGACCTTATAAAAAATAATTTAGGTTTTTTATTCGCCTTGGGACGCAGTGGAATATCCGTAATGCTTGAACTGATTTTCACTTGCAGCTATATTGTTTTATTTACCGCGTTTGCTTCTACATAACTCTGTGATTATAGCAACGTATAAGAATAAGTTAAGTATATCGACAATACGGACATATGATATCTATATAATAAAGGATTTAAGATATATTGTTCCATAATGTATAGCTTATAATTTGCATTACTTTCTTATATAGTGTTAGTGAGCACTGAGTTTGGTATATAGTAGGTTGAAGTTCCAGGTATGTTGCTGATGATAAACCCCATCCCATTCGATATACTATTTGCATTCTTATATCTAATGTACACGTTACATATAACAGTTGACGTGCGTGTCGTAGTTACAAATGTTTTTGAAAAAGCTTTTCTGTAATGTACACACCCACTCACAATTTTACATTTCTTTAATACATTTTTTAAAAAGCGCGTGCGGAGCCGCGGGTAACAGCTAGTAATTATATATAATAATAAAGTAACATTCTAATACGATGTATGTTTTTATAAGTTTTCACTTCTATCGTCTGTATGACCATACCACACACGCACTTTTTAATTATTTTTTCTTCATGGTTATATTTAAAAACTTTGGTTATAACGTTTAACCATAATGACGCTTGATTTTAAGCGACGACGTGCCTAAATATACCTTTATATTTATTTTACAAATGGAACTGGAAAAATGGATGTTGTAAATCTGTCGTCAAAAATCTCTCGCAGTATTTCAAACAGTCCTGTTTTATAATCCTAAAATTAATCTAGCATATAAGTCAAAATTTTCTTATGAAAAAGCTTACTCAAAATCTTTCTCATAAGTACACTTCCATATGAAAGTAATCGCATTATTCTATCAATATGTGATCTCGTATATTTAATATTCTCTGTATTGGTAATATCATTTTCCCGTTATAGGGAATTTCTTCAGCCCTGCGTAATAACTCAATAAAGCCTCAGTGGAGTACTCTCAAAAGTACTATGTGGGTTTAGTTATCTATATGTAAAAAGTAATGAGAGAAGTTGTGACGCGTGACGTAAGCGGATAGTTGTTCGCCAACCATTATATATGTCGGACATTAGTTGGGTTTATTATACAAATTCGCTGTGTTGCATCCAAAACAACCCTCGAGTTTGTTGCCAAGCCTGGAAGTGGCTTAAGCGGTCACCTTACTAGCTCGGTGAAGCTGTGAAGACCCATCAGACCAATAGGGTAGTCCGTTCGTAAAAAAAGGATTTACTGCGTTCACTCTCGTCCAAATTAGTACCCAAAATGCCTACATTTATGAAGTGTACGAGAAAACCAAGTACTGCTTCTGTGATGGTACTATTTCTTCATATCTATTGCAGAATTATAAAAATAAATTACTTCTTAGTTCCTTCACTATAAATGTAGATAATGCAATGATGATTTTTAGTGTTTTAGGTTTTTCATTGGTTAAAACATGTTATTCTATATATAAGGCGATGATGTACTAAAGGTAGGTAGCATCTTTACACATGGCATTGATCGGTGTCGGTAGAAATTCTGCAATGAGCCGGAACTTTCGGTGACAGAAAATATGGTGATGGAACTATAGTATTTTGATATAGTTTTCTTTAATTTCCAGCTGGCTAACTGCTATCTCAGTTTGAAAGTCTGGCACCAAGCACCCACGGGGGCGTACTGTGTTCATGGAGCAACATTTGAGAACCAGTCGCCCTCTAATTTATTACATCTTAGGTTACATTGTTATTTAACATTATGTGAAAGTATGGTCGAACATATAACCCATACAATGTAAAAAATATACCATGTACTTGGTTAGCTTAACACTACATATTCAGCTCTATTGTTCGTATTATCGAGTCGATAAAGAAGATCGATAAAAAAAAACTAAAAAAAACAGACTGTACTTCTTTTTTAATTTTTGGCAATCTATTGTCTAGATTATCACTGCCATTGTCGATTAGTCGAATATTTGTATATATATGTATTTGCTTGTATTTATTATTTATTATATTTGTATTATTATTTTTTTTTTCTCAGGCTTATTGTGGTCATTGTGCAACTAAGATAGGGAATAGATTTTTGGACAGGCACATTTGTAATATTTGTATTTTTTTTTTTTTTGATGTTTAGTTTTTGTTGTTGTTAGCTGTTTACATGTATAAGTTCTGTTATATTTGTTGTCAATATACCGACTACACGTCCGTACATTACTTAGGGTCTCCATTGAAAATCAGCGCTGCAGTACCACCCTAGTTATGCTGCAGCACTTTGCTGAATGGAGGTGCCTTTGTTGGATATTCAAATAAGCTATGTATATGTTCATCTTGTTGTTTTAATGTTATCCAGCAATAAAGACATTTTCTTCTTCTTCTTCTTCTTCATTAGCTAATAATATTATAAACGTCTTGTGATAATGTCAACGTTCTAACAATATGTTGGGCCCCTTGTTAGAACTTTCCAGGGAGTTTCTATGGCGTCTCAGGATTCATGCTCTGTGACGTTATTTCCCTTGTGCACAATAACCGAACTATATAACGTAAAATATCACCAATACTATAAAATATAAAGTCAAACAACACAAGATTATCAATAAAATATAAAATCTACAGACATGACAGACCAAGATCCCGCCAAAAACTCCAACTTTCTTACTTATTCATTTATGAACCCTTTTATATATCAGAGATTTCAAGTGTCATTTATTTTACGACAGTCAGTATTTTTTTATTTCATCTCGATAACGATAGGGTATTATACGGTTTACTAGTATAATAATATGTATAACCTATACAAAGAAGCTACAATTTCTGCGATTTATTATATCGAAACACGAGTTCTGTAGCAAAGTAGAAAAACGTATTACGTTTTATATTTAAAAAAATCATCTTGTTAATACGTACTACTACGGTTCTCCACACGGAAACTAACAACCAGACAAGATACTGCTATATATAACTAACCTACACTGGTTACACCTACATTAGTTTTTTTTGGAATATAATTTTTTGACCACAATCTCATATGATATTAAATAACATTTTGTTGAAATGATAACTTCTTTAGCCGCGTAGAGCAATTTTCGGTAGGATAAAAACTTACAGGTTCGCGTCATCGACATGCTAGTGTATTCTGTATGCTAGTCTTTCTTTATATTTTGTCGGTTCTAGCGTTTGACCAAAATCGAATCTGATGTTAGTCAGTACGTGGTCTAAGATGGTAAACACGCCAAATCAAAAATAAATTGTCTAAATCCTCCTCCTCTAAATCCTATCTTAAATAGAATACACCAACAGGTGCTTGGCGACAGATTTTCAACTCGAGGGTAGTAGCTACTCAGGCGTACTTAGAAAAAACGCTACCACCATACTATACTATTTACCAGAAGCTACGACTCAGCTACAAGAATTCGAACGTAAATAGGGGTGTAAGGGGTGTCATATAACATCTAAGACTTGAGACATCCAAGCCAACCTCACCTGCACGTGGTGCACCCTGCTGAATAACGAACGAGGCAATGGTGGTAGGGTTTTACAGCCCGACTGGGTCGCAACAACAATGTATATGGCGAAAAAGCCCGTCATAGTCATTCGCTTTTGCGGGTCGCGTTTCGGGATCAGCCTGTGCATATCCAGGGCGGCATGAAAGCGGCAACCGGCGATGGTTAGTGTGTCACTCGGTGGTCGCCATTGTTTTTGGATTGTGCTGTGCTTACCATCAAGCACAGTGCAGTCATTTTGCCGTGCTACTATAAAAAAAGTAAATTTTCAAAAAAAAGTATTAACCGACTTCAATATCAATCAAAAACCCATAAGGCACTAAAAAGCTGAAAATAAATAGTTTATACAATTAAATAAAACATATGAATATGTGTGCTACCTAGAGATGTACTGGAAGTCGGTATACAGACGAATTGATAACCTCCTCCTTTTTTTGAAGTCGGTTAAAAAGAGTCTCTCGCTATTAAGATCTGTTTGAAGGTAGATTGTTAAATTGGGGCGGTATAAATAACCATCATACCGCTGTTTCTTTATTCTGTAGAAGTTCAGGCTCATCTAGAATCTATGGCAACGCTGCACTCTTCCTTTGTTTTTGGGTAATTTTCAGCAATAAAGTATGTTATCGAGTTTTTGGCGGGATCTTGGTCTGTCATGTAGTCGAATTTATTTTTTATTCATAATCTTGTGTAAAATTGGTGGTGTTTTATGTAATATAGTTTATTTATTGTGCATAAGTGAAGTGAATGGAAAATAGTACCTCGGACCATGAATTCTGAGATGCCACAAAAACTCCATAGAAAGTTCTTACAAGATGGCCACCATCTTGTTAGTTCGTTGAAATTATATCAAGAAACTTGTAATATCGATACTCACTTGACAATGGCAGTAATAGTCTACTAAAAAAAAAAAAAAAAAAAAAAAAAAAAAAAAAAAAAAAAAAAAAAAAAAAAAAAAAAAAAAAAAAAAAAAAAAAAAAAAAAAAAAAAAAAAAAAAAAAAAAAAAAAAAAAAAAAAAAAAAAAAAAAAAAAAAAAAAAAAAAAAAAAAAAAAAAAAAAAAAAAAAAAAAAAAAAAAAAAAAAAAAAAAAAAAAAAAAAAAAAAAAAAAAAAAAAAAAAAAAAAAAAAAAAAAAAAAAAAAAAAAAAAAAAAAAAAAAAAAAAAAAAAAAAAAAAAAAAAAAAAAAAAAAAAAAAAAAAAAAAAAAAAAAAAAAAAAAAAAAAAAAAAAAAAAAAAAAAAAAAAAAAAAAAAAAAAAAAAAAAAAAAAAAAAAAAAAAAAAAAAAAAAAAAAAAAAAAAAAAAAAAAAAAAAAAAAAAAAAAAAAAAAAAAAAAAAATACAGACGAATTGATAACCTCCTCCTTTTTTTGAAGTCGGTTAAAAAGAACATCGGCGTTGTGTCACATGCTAATAACTAAGCCAATCAGCGCTACATGTGGCCTGAGATGGTAACAGCCTAAATCCAGACTAAGCTCAGAAAGGACTAGCTCTCAACTGCAGGTGTTGGAACAAACTTACAAATGTGCTTGGTGATAAAATGTATTAGCCACTCCCTAAAAAACAATAAAAATTTATCTGATAAATCTCTCTAAGGAAATTAAGTTCAATGTCATTGGTTACTCATAATAAAAATATCTCACAACCGATACGTGTCTCATTCGATACATTTCAATCACAAATGAAATAAATGTATTTCACTTTGTGACTTTAATAATTACATTGACACCGGAGGCCACTCAATTTTCACTTCATTGTTATCAATAAATGTTAATAATTTTCATTAAAAAATATATAAAGCCATTAATTAAAATTGTCATTGAGTTTTAGCTCCTTTCCTAGTATAACAAGACAAATTAGCAGTAGAAATCTTGAGAGTCCAATCTAAATCAAGTAGATTTAATTATAAATTAAATCTAAACTTTTTTTCTTATCCTTAAGATCGAGATTGTTTATTCTAAAATGAAAGTGAACACTAATACAAAAAAAAAACAAAAGCCAGATACTATTAGTTGTTGCTAATTGCTAATAAAAAGCCAGCTGTTTCCCGCGACTTCATCCCCGTGGAATCTAGCAAAAAAAATATTGCAAAAAAGCATGTGGTGCGCGCGCGGTATAGGACATTGCTTCTTTAGTTTATTATATTTGCGCCTAAAATAAAAGTGAATCTAAGTTATTCCTTATAACATCAGCTATCTGCCAGTGAAAATCCCGTAAAAATCGGTTCAACCGTTTCGGAGATTTGCCGGAAAGAACCGAATAGAGAAAAAATAATTAAAAACGTTTTCTATTGTTATAAGTAACCTTAGACTTTCAGATCCGTTTAAAAGAGCTTTCATTTTGACAATACAAACAGACACTTCTGTTTTTCTTATATAGGTATATGATAAACCTTTGCGTTAACTAAGTAAGATGCCCTGTACTACTAAACGGAATTAACTAACGAGGCGTAAAAATAACTTTTTCATTACAAAATTGACTGAACGCGTCGGAATTTCGCCAAGTCTATTATTTACCAACCGGATTTCTGACTTGATTAACGGATTAATTACCCGAGTAATAGCATTGTATCCCGCGTAATTTACGAGGAATAGAACCGAAGTTTCACGCGGCTTGTGTAAATATTA
Organism: Antheraea pernyi; assembly: GCA_015888305.1. Lineage (NCBI taxonomy): Eukaryota > Metazoa > Arthropoda > Insecta > Lepidoptera > Saturniidae > Antheraea > Antheraea pernyi. The sequence continues at coordinate 3,825,652 of MU158795.1, forward strand.
ATAAGTCGTTAACTTATATTTAGAGGGGTTTCCAACGTTTAACAATATTATTAAAGTCTTTGTTAAATTGAAAAATTGTGGTGTCCTTATATGTGTTCGCTATGTCGTTCGCGAATAATAATATAGGTGGTAGAGCCACGCTGAAGCTATTACTGGGTTCAGCGTGAATGGCTCGGCTCACTCGGGGTAGTACCACCCTCTCATAGAACACCGACGTGAAGTAACAGCATTGTTACGTTTCGTTCGGTCAGTGAGAGCGCCGGACGCCTACCTCTCCTTCGCTCCCCCATCCGTTTATCATCATATATAGGCTCCCATCGAAAATCAGCGCTGCAGTACTACTTACAGTATTGCAGATTTTTGCTGAATGGGTTCGCCAATTGTTGGACATCTATTTTTTCATTTTTAAAATGTTTTTTTTTTTTCTGTCATAATTATTTGTGTAATTTAATTTAATTGTATGGTTGTTCCAACAATAAAGTATTTCTTTCTTTCTTTCTTATTGCGACTCCCCTGGTGTTGCTAGTGTTTATAGACGGCTGTGCTCACTTAAAATCAGGTGACCCACCTGTTCGTTTGGCTCCTATGATATATAAAATTATGGTAAAGGAACAGAACCCGTCTATAAGAATAGCAATCCCATGCAGTGTCAAGATGTTTGTCCATGATGAACACCGAAGCTACTAAACCGATCTTCATGAAAGTTGGCATTTATGTATAATTTGCTCTAATTTGAGAGACAAGGTTAATTTATACTTCGATTAATATTTTTTATTACAGATTAAATTATTGTCAATGTTGATTATTGTTATAAATTGTAAGGTTTATTAGTCTCGAACAGATGGTGCTTTGAATTAGTTTGTTAACAGAAAACTGTACGACCGACTGTTATTGATATATCATAGATGGCGCCACGTTTTAATTTTCATAATTTTAATTCAATATGTAATATATATATATTTTTTTTTATGGTGGTAGAGCCACGCTGAAGCTATTATTGGCTTCAGCACGAATGGGTTGGCTCGCCCGGGGTAGTACCACCCTCTCATAAAAGAATCTCTATTGATTTTTTTCCGGATACTAATTTTTAAGTGAATGACAAAATCCTAAAGTTATAAATCAAATTCTGAGATCATACCAATTTTCAAGGCGTAGTTATGAGAAAACGGTTCATCGGCCAAAAAAATTTAATCAGTCTTTTTTTGTAGACAATTAAATTCTCCTGAAATATGTTTCTTAGTCAATTTCATTTACCTCGACGGTTTAGGAGTTATGAGACAAAAACCCGCTCCGAAAAAAAAATCAAAAGTTGCGATGATAGACCTCTTAATATAAATATTAAGGGCTCAAATTCTCACAATATTGTTTTTTTGTCATCCCAAATAATATTTTCAATATACTTAAAAAAAAAGTTATTGATTTTTTTGGCCCAATCTAATCTTCATACTACAGAACCAGCTTTTCTAAAATTCTCGTCCTTGCAACATTGTTGTAAGGTGTCGCAAAAAAGTCTAGTTACATTAACTAATTTCTTTTCTTTCGTTATTCTGGAGAATCCCTTGCGTTTTATGGAACAAAAAGTATCCTAAACGTAACCTTGGAATATTAGTAATTACTGTGTCAAGTTTAGTTAAAATCGGTTCAGTACTTTTAGCGTGATGCGTGTTCACAGGGACAGAAAGACAGACAAACAGACAAAAATTGTAAAAAGATTATTTTTGGCTTCTATATCGATAACAAAGTCTACCCCAATGAAAATTTTCAAAAAATATTTAATGTACAGATTTGACCTTGCTACAGTTTTATTATAATATAGATAGATAAATAAATAAATCTTGTTACCTTTGTTTAGAAAACATTTTTTTATACAATGAATTTTATGTATCAACATATAAGTGATACTTTCGTTTACACAAATGTATGTGGTTGATAATTACGCACAGATATGTCATGTAGCCGTAGCTCAGTTATAACGTACTGGACTTTATGTATTTTGACGGAGCCGATGGTTCGAAACACGGCTACCATTTTTTTGGTATTTTTTTTTAAGTAGCATAGGGAAATATAGCTTATTTTTTTTAGATAAGCTGTCTGCTATATATAGCACAAAGAAATTTACCAAAATTCGTCAAGAATATCATGAACTACATTTTTTACATTCGTCCGTTATCCTGGAGAATCCCTTGTGTTTTATGAAATAAAAAGTATCCTAGATGTAACCTTGTAATATTAGTTATCACTGTGCCAAATTTCGTCTAAATTGGTTCAGTACTTTCAGAGTGATACGTGTTTAAAGGGACAGACAAACAGGCAGATCCTGGAGAATTCCTTGGTAAATTTAACTTGTCTGTATTTTACAGATTTTCGTAAAAAAATATTGTGATTAAAACTAAGAATAAATAATTAAATACAATTAATGTCTCTGTTAAATTAATTATTTTTATGTCTGTATGTCTCTTTGTTTATGCACACATCACTGCTAAAATGCCATGTCTATAATAACATGTCACAAAGAAAATTAAAAAATAAAAGTTTTTGTAATTTGATTGGCGGCGCGAATTAAGTACCAAAGAAACGTAGGTAACTCAATATATTATACATCTCTATGTAATCCAATAACCAAGGTATTTTATAGTATATCTTCTTATATATAAATGAAATGGTAGAATGGTAGAGGTATTTTCTTGCAAAACAGAAAGCCGTATCTCAGTTCACAATATGAAAAAAGAAAGAAATGTGACGACCCTACTGAATTGGAACAGGAGTTAGAAAAAAAACAGCAATATAAACACACTGTTAAGTGAGGAGTAAGCTTTCGTAACGGTTTCACACGTTCCAAAGTAAACGAAACTTGACAATGATTAATAAACCCGCCCCTCTTAACTCGAAACAAAGTGACAGCCGAAATTCTGTTCAACTTTTATATTACAAAGTTCAGATCGCTCGTCCGTCCCTGTTTGCACGGGGTAGATCAAAACCGAAAACTCTGCAAGAAGTTATTAGCGAACGCAATTTCCAGGAGCCATTACTCATTTCTGGTAACAAACAGGGTCCACGAAATGACACGCATTCAGTATATACGGAAATGTATCGTATGCAGTATGCGATAGAACTGATTTTCCCACTATTATTCTATTTCTTCAGAGATAAAAAACCTTTTGTTTGTGCTGTATTTGATTTTCTCGCCGTTTTTTATAGCTTTCCATATCGGCGATTATGATCTTTTTGAACATGGCCGTTATTATATATGATTTGAAATAAATAATAATAATATAGTTTACGGTCGTAAATATTAATTGTTAATTAATTTTCCAAATTCATATAAACAGCTGATATATCATAGACATATAAAAAATATGTAAGACACAAACACATAATTAAGCATGATACTCGTCAAAACAAAAGTTTTTAACAACATTTTTTATTTTTTTATATTATTAAATAACGGCGAATATCGGTGTTAAATAACAGCGGCAGTCGTCGCTATCATGCCGACCTGCACATCTGCCTTTTCACGCCTCGTTTAAAGGATAAGAGGAAGGGAATATACTGGCTGGGAGGCAATTCCACATCTTTACAGTGAATATATTAGTTTTCAATTTCTTTTTTCGCGTGGGTAACGCTAAACGCTTATTTTAGATAAATCAATAGAATAAATAATATCAACGGTCGGAGTATTCTATTATTGATTTATTTGTATAAAAGACATTATATAGATACATCTATAAATATAAAAAGAATTCATGTGCCGGTTGTATTTTCGAGTTAATTTTTGCTTAGTCGTTTTTGATGTCACGTGTTCCATAGGGGGGATGAATAGAAATGACAAAATTATGATTAAAAATATAAAATTCTGCTCTCTATAACACTCTATCCAGACAAAACAAATAGTTATTAAAACATAGTAAATTACTTTCACGATAATGTCCCGGTCAGCACCTGCACCAGACGGAACGTCAGGGAGCCCCATCCTCGGTTACACCAATCCCGCAGGACCGGGCGGACGGCGTCGATAGTATATTTACCGTACTGCGCGTCCGCCAGGTCCTGCCTCCACCTCTCCATCCTTCTTTCTCTCTCCTCACTTCTTTTGACCTCTACTTCCCTGGGAGCCAGAGGCGCCCCCGTCCGTTTTTTAGCCGCCGTATGCTCGTATACGGCGGCCAGCACCTCCGCCTCTAACTCCCAGGGAAGGGAGCCGGCCAGAACCATGGCCGCCCCCGAGGACACCGTGCGGTATCCTCGTATCACCCTCAACGCCACGGTACGCTGCGTAGCTCGCAGCGTACGGATATTGGTGGCGCTGAGGGCGTCGACCCACAACGGTGCCCCGTAGACGGCCATGGAGCGGACGACCCCCATGTAAAGGCGAATTCGCGACCTATCTGAGCTAACCTAAGCTAAGCTAACTATTCATACATATATGAGTTGTTGAAACATATATGTGTACCAAGCATACATACTTCAACAACCCTTATATATATTTCGTATCGTATAATATTCTAAACTATTTCAGTTTGATAAGGGAAAAAAATAAAACCCTTCCACTTGCATGTGTAAGCGTGTATGCGTACACGTGTGTGGAGGTGATATGTGTAATGTTGTGGCAGTGATGTAAGATTTTGTGTCACTGTATCGCGCGAGCAGCGTACTCAAGGGCTCCACACCGAGGGAACGGACCTAGGCTTGAGCTGCTGCCGAGGGGGGGCCTAGTCTGGTGTGCGTGAGCGAAATTTACCCCCATACCACGGCGGCGTGACCTGTAGTTAAGCGGGCGTGGGCGTGAGCACGCTCTGTTTAGAGAGACAGGCTGGTACTGATCGTTCACTGCCGTTATTTCATCGGGAGGGTCGGTAAAAATAATGTCACGGACGTCTTTTACAACGCGTAGCGTTTGGTACGGGTTCGTATTTTGCGGCGGATACCACTAACGGACTGGAATAAGCTATGTATTTTTAGTTACATCTAAATGTTAAGTTTATTTGATTATTATATTTTTAGGGGTTTTTTCGTTTTTTTTACTCACGCTACCCACCACAATAAATTTTATTCTTGATAAAAATACCGTTAGTTAGTTGAAAGAAAATGCCCTGTGGCATTAAGCTCGCTAGTGTACAAAGTAACAAGTATAAAGTGTTCATTCATTCAATAATACAAACGAGAAAACGAGTTTTTGTTTGTTATGTATTCACGCCATAACTATTCAACTGACCTCTATGAAATTTTGCATGCACGTGGTCAGGAGTACAGAAAAGGACTGTATATTTTATCCAGAAAAAACTACTGTTCTACTAAATCAAATCTAGATAAAACTGAACGAAGTCACGAGCAAAAGATAGTCCTATAATATAGAAAAAAGCCGAGGCAGTCACATGGACTGGCAGCAGAAGTGAAAACTCAAAACAATGAAATACATGTGTTCTCTTTTGAATTTTCATATTAATTATAGTATGAATGACAATATTTAAGTTTCGGAATTTGTTTATTAAAATTATTAACTTTAATGTGGTTTTCATATCTATAGGCACTCGGAGCAATAATTATATATATGTTTATAAAGTCTATTAATCAATCAAACGTACGATGAGCTACAAAATATCAATATTATATGAGCACAGGCCCTTATACTACGCATCGCTCTTCTGACGCAAGCCACGCGAGCGCAATACGGCCGGTAATGCTGACGTACAATATCATGACGCGAAATTATAAATCTATCTCCTGCCAAAAATACCGTTCAATGCGCCTATAGATGTTTTCATTTCAAAAATATTATAAATGTGCTGAAATCATATAAATAAATAGTGCTTGAAAATCGAATATTTCAATTAATTTAGAAGGCTTCCTCTCAGCTCTCGGCTAATATATCAAAACAATTAAAATTAATCCAACCCCCAAATTTACTAGATTATAATTTCATCTACAAAATAATAAAACAGGCCCCGTTTATAAATGTCGGGAAAATAAGTCATCCACAAGTAATTCTCATATTAATAAAATTTTAATAGTACTTAAAATCCCGGAGCTTTAAGGATTAGGCGACGGTGTTGTTGTCTGTGGACACCGCCACACTAAAGATGGTACACTTACCGACATAATGTGAAAAGTAAAGAAAAAAACTAATTTAAACAGTTCGTTCAGTGAATGCCTATGCTTTTATAAATTTCATATACGTAATATAGAAATAAGGAAACCTCACTACAAACATAAATAGTAATAATAAAAAGTTAAATCTTGTTCATTTCATTTTAGAATGAATATTTCACACAGTTTCTCGAAGGTTTATAAAAACTTACTTAGGATTTTAAAAAGACTTCAACTAAAGGTTATTTTTTTAGGATTCTGTCCTCTACAAAGGAATCCTATTTATTGCTAAACCTAGAATATCCGTCCTACCCTTAGTTATGTGGTGAAATGAAAGCCTTGGTACTCATGTAATGTCCAAATTTAAATTGCTCTTGGACAATTATCTTAAAATATTCTGCATAACTGATATGATAAATCTTGTCTTAATCAAGTCATACTTCTAATACGAAAGGTCGCTTCCCTTCCATATCACTAACTTTTGTATCATGACCATAATTATCGGTCCCGTATCTGGGTTTTACATAATTAAATAGGTACTATATCTATATTCTATTATTTTATTAAAAAAAAAACGTTTGTGAGAATGGACGGACGTTAAAATACTCTTTCGCGTAAAAAATACTAAATGGATTAAAATGAAAATTTTCAATAATACCTCCAAATGACACCATAGGATTTTTTTTATGTCAAAAGGAGGCAAACGTACAGGTGGTTCACCTGATGTTAAGTGATCACCACCGTCCATAGACACTAGCAACACCAGGGGAGTCGCAAGTGCGTTGCCAGCCTATACATATATAGGGGTTGAGTAGAGAAAGGAGGAAGGGGAAGGGAATGGGGGAAAGTAGGTTTTCACTGCGTTTTCACTGACCGAACGAAACGCAACAATGCAAACACTGTTACTTCACGTCGGTGTTCTGCGAGTGGGTGGTACTACCCTGGGCGAGCCGACCTAGTCATGCTGAAATTCGTGTAGTAACAGCTACAGCGTGGCTCTACCACCTTCAAAATTATGAACATATAGTTTAAATTGCCCTAAATATAACGATAAGTGTCAAGTAAGTTTGAAAAACTCTGCAAACTGAAAGCTATTTCGGCATGCGTTGCATAAATGGTCAGATTTACATGGAGATTATAATTTTACCATTATAATGATTTATAAAGACCATTTATAAAGATAAAATTGCAGAAGAAGTCGTGAGTGGCTGCTAGTTATTATATATTACTATATCAGCTTTATAGTTACCGTAATCGTCAGTTTCAAGTTAAAAGACCACGTAAAATTTTATCGTGATATTTTGAAATAATTAATTATTCCATTAATTAAATATTTCTTTTAATACGCTTATATAATAAAAATTGTCTACACTTTAATGTCTACCAATGAAAATGATACAATGTCAAATGGAAAATTCTCAGAATATGACACTACAAGAGTACTAAAAATAACAAATGTTTTCAGTCGAAACAACCTTGTTTGTAGGCTTCATTGTCGACCTTGAGAGTAATTGGCAAAATACGTCATCGGTTAAACAGACAGTAAATATAAGATAACCTGAAAGCGACAATCAACGCTTGTAAAATTATTTTTTATATTATAAATTCATACATGACCTTGTGCGGTTGACTGTACGTCGCGTTCTATGTAATCTCTTTGGTGTAACATATAGGGTGTAATTTTAATGTATATACTCGTATACACCTGTGTGTGCTTTCGTGTCTCTTTGTTTTCGTAACAGAGGCGATACTTCAATTTCAAGCTCCAATGCGGTTAAATTGGTCTGTTCGTAACTGTATTTATGTTGGATCGGAATCTCAAATACTAACTTAATATTATAACTGTGGATATAAGTTTATTTATTTCTTTGTTTATTACGTTTTTACGTCGTAATTACTCAAACGATTACAATAAAATTTTACATAGACGTTTTCCTGTATAAAAAGGACATATAGTAGTGCCCTTTATCCAGAAAAAAGGTACTGTTGCTGAGGTCGAGTCTACATTAATGTAAGCGAAGCCGCGAGCTTCGATTGTATAACAATAGTTATTTACTTCTGAAAACGACAGATCAGGTAATGCTTTTCAGATGGATTCGATTCGTCATATATTATAGGTATTTGATAACAATTAATATAATTTAATATTAAAGTTCCTATTATTATTGCGTTTATAACTTTTCATTTAATAATAATAATTTGATCTTGTAAGCATGGCACTGTTAAGCTATAGGGCTCTTCCCAAAGGAAAGTACGAGCCACAGCACCATACTAGCGTGCGATTGCCAAACATCGAGAAATCCACAGTTCTATGTTTTTCCTAAATACGGTGGTGCTACAAGAACATTTATCAGGTTCAGGTTTCGTCGTAATGTATTCATTCACCATCAGCCGATAGTTTTACCAATTGAAATTAGTAAATGTACGAGAAATTTGATAAATTCGTTGGTACACGTCTAGGTTCGAAGCTGAGATCATCGATTTGTTATTCCACTGGTGAAATCACTCAAGTACCACGATTTATATTATTATTGTATAGAATCAGATAATATTATTCTGTGAATAAATTCTTAATGATGGAATAAAAAAAAATCTTTAAATATAGCTCGTATAAAAAGTAATTCTTCTACGTAAATTAAAGCGTTGAATTGTTAGCAGTCTACTTTAAAACTCGAAAACTATAGTAGATTAAACAATTCTGCCGTTGTTTGTATAAGAACAAATTAAGGAGTTCGTTTGATAAATTGTTTACGGCGCTGCTTTACTGCTAAGCTATAAAACTTTTTAAATTCGGTAAGTTTTCAAGACGTCATTTGCAAATAATGATCATTATATTTGACAGACATTTATAAGGCTAGTTTTAACTATTTATGTTAAAATAAAACAAAAAAGGTATGTATTGCTGTTTATAATATTTTTACTTTTATTTTCAGATTGGTGCTTGGCGATAGATTTATAATTTGAGAGTGGTACCTAACCCGATGGACTTAGAAAAACTTCTAACATCATGCTATACTTATAATAAAGCTGTAGAGCTGTCGTGTGTGTGAATTAAATATATTTCTCCAAAATTGGTTCCCGGTGATTTAAGAAGACTAAATTTTTTTCCTAACCCGATGGACTTAGAGAAACTTCTAACATTATGATATACTTATCATAAAGCTGTAGAACTGTCGTGTGTGTGATTTAAATATATTTCTCCAAAATTGGTTCCCGGTGATTTAAGAAGACTTAATTTTTTTCCTAACCCGATGGACTTAGAAAAACTTCTAACATCATGCTATACTTATAATAAAGCTGTAGAGCTGTCGTGTGTGTGAATTAAATATATTTCTCCAAAATTGGTTCCCGGTGATTTAAGAAGACTAAATTTTTTTCCTAACCCGATGGACTTAGAGAAACTTCTAACATTATGATATACTTATCATAAAGCTGTAGAACTGTCGTGTGTGTGATTTAAATATATTTCTCCAAAATTGGTTCCCGGTGATTTAAGAAGACTTAATTTTTTTCCTAACCCGATGAACTTAGAAAAACTTCTAACATCATACTATACTTATAATAAAGTTGTAGAGCTGTCGTGTGTGTGAATTAAATATATTTCTCCAAAATTGATTCCTGGTGATTTAAGAAATGTAATAGACTTTATTTTTTTATTATTGCCTTTTTTTTACTGGTTCGACAAAATGACTGCACAGTACCTGATGGAAAATATACTACATTCTATAAAATATCGACAACTGTCGCTGTTGTAAAACAACGGCAGTCGTCGCTATCGTGCCGACCTGCAAAAGTGCCTCTTCACGCCTCTTTTGAAGGACCATATGAGGAAGGGAACACACACTGGCTGGGAGGTGATTCCACATCTTCACAGTGCGACAAAGATAAGAACTTTCGAACTTCTTCGTTCTAGCTGAGATGTCTGTTCGAAAACACTAATCTCTGAAATTATTAGATGAATTTTCGTGGAGACTTCATATTTAACTTAATCCCTGGACTGTCCAAAACCCCAAGGGTTTAAGTTCCATACAAATGAATATAGAACTTATGACGCACTGGTCAACAGACCGTTGGCACTTGGCAGCATAAGTTTAAAAACATCCCCTTATATTACAAAATTTGCAAAACTTGATCAACAACAAATTATGTAATATAAAACTATAATTATAAAAAAATGGCTAGATATTCAAAATGATGAGCCACCATATTGAGGTCTGTATCTTAAAAAAAACAGCCGAGGGGGTAACGTATACGCTTTATTTTATCAATATCGGTTAACGAAAATGTAGGTGGTAGAGCCACGCTAAAGCTATTACTGGTTACTATGAATGGGTCGGCTCGCCTGGGATACTACCACCCGACCCACAGAAACAGCCACGTGAAGTAACAGTGCATTGTTACGTTGTTCGATCAGTGAGAGCACTGGAGGCCCACTTTCCCTTACCCCTCCCGCTCATCCCCATTCCTTCCTCTTCCCCAACACAGGCTGACAAGTTGCGACTCCCCTGGTGTTGCTAGTGTTTATGGACGGTGGTGATCACTTAACATCAGATGATATGAAAATAAAACAAAAAGCAATATTTTATTGGAACTAAGAACTTACATACTAACAATTAAAGTTTTAACAATTTATCACAATTACAATCAACTGATTGTTTGTACGGAGACAGTATAAAGTTTTGTTTCTCAGTTATAACAGTTTCGAAATTGAATCTAGGTTAATTTACATAATACATGAGATCGTTTCGTTGGGATGTGATAACTTTATTTTCGTCTGTACTCGTGCGAGCAAATATTTTGTTTTAACAATCGATATTAGGTCTTTTAATAATATAATCAACAAAGTTGGTGCTACGGTTTTTTTTTACATTTAAGTTTTTTAATTACGCATTAGAGTTATATCGACCACACGTTATCTTTTTCTATTACATATAAACTAAACTGTAATGTCTGTTTGTATGTCATATAACAGCTTTTTATTGAATGGATATGAAAGTATATATAATGGTATTGTAATAAAAAAAAAACTAAAATTTCTAGTTTGTTCCGGCTAATCTCCAAAACGGTTAGAGCGATTTTGACGGGACTTTCAATGGTTTTCGCGGGAGTTTTGAGCGTGAGGGGGCGGGGAAGTGGGTATCCGTAACTCACACTGACCGTACGAAACGCAACCGTGCAAGCACTGTTACTTCGCGTCGGTTTTCTGTTACTGGGTTGTTTTCCAAGCCGTTGGTGGTTTCGACGTTCATAAGCGCCTCTTTAGGGCCTAAATTTAATAAAGCATTTTTGATTTATAAGATCTTAAAACGACCGAAGCTGCAAATAGAAGGTAAAGGTATATAAATATTGAAAAAAACTCCCAACAAAGTTTTATATTTATCGGGATTCAGCACTTCTAGAGATGTATTAAAAGAGCTTTATTTCCATTTCTCATAATACCGTCCCTCTAGTTTATATCGGAGAAGTTCAATCAATACGTAATGTTTTCCCTGTTTAGACGCATCTGAAACAATCGACCGTAATACTTTGTCACACAATTTACAAAGGAGGAGATAAAAAATTTGATTATTGGAACTGAGATGTTAATGTGACTTGCAATAAAATATTTGAAATCATAATACATGTGAACATAGGTACAGTATAGTACAGTATCATTAGTTTTATGGAAAAACTTGTTTAATTGTAAATGTAACTAGCTGATTTCTGCTCGATTTGTTAAGGATTAAAACAATTGCAAAGGGTCAATCGTATCCAAATAATAAGTGGCCTAGAACTATCAACGATAAATTTCGTATCGAACGGTCAGTGCTATGCCGATACGTTTAGTAATTCTGACATGAGTGATTTTATATCATCGAAGGGGTACTAAAGAAGTTAAATTAAATCATATAACAAGTAATATTCAGAATCGGGCAATTCGTTGATTCTAGGGTTGCCCACTTTTTTTGAGAATTGTAAAGTAAACAACAAAAAATAAAGTATTTGCAAGAAAAAAGAAGTATTTTTGACATGTAAGTTTTTATTTCCCTGAACGCATTTTTTGTACTTCTTTGAGCATACAAACAATTTCGTTGCATTTGAAAGCTACATAACTGCTTTAACAATATTATTTTTATTTTCAACAGTTTATAAGTTTAGATGTGAATAAATTTATATATATTTTTTTTAAATATGTATATCGAAAAATAGTGAAAATAAACGTCGTGAGCATAGCGAGTTAATAAGAAATAATTTCTAAAGAGTCTAAATAAATTGTTTTTGTATACTTTATTTTTATGTAAAAGTATGGTGTATACGAATTAATATAAAGTATGATTGACAAGCCTGGCTGACTCGTCCCGTGGTTACATTTTTCAACACTATAAAAGGAAAACGAAAGCAGTGCAGTATTCGCAAGCTTAATCTAACGTCGAGTTCTTAATGGCCATTACGGTAAACTTGCTTGTAAACAAATACGAGGACGGCGTTTCACGTGTCACACGGTAAAAGCGAAATAGTTTTCACTTCAATTCCGAAGACTATAAACAGTATCGAGTTCGCATGTCTTGGACGTTGCTAACGAATTTACTTGGTACAAAATTTGATTGAGAAACCGCTTGATGCTTATTTAATTCAAGAGTTTTCAACTCTATAAACTTGGATGGGTGTCATATCGGAAATGCATTTTTTTCGCTCTTCAAAAGAAAGTGATTTTAAATTAAGACTTGTTCTTCTTTTTCTTCCTTATTTGGCAACTAATCCTCTGTATTAAATTAACAATTATTCCGTTAAAAAGTCTGCTATATGTTTCAAATATTACTATAACTGCGTGTGTAAATATAATTAAGCAAAAAGTTAAAAAACTATTGTAGTGTACTGATGTAAAAAGTATATAGTTATTTTATTATTTTTAAAATATTGGTTTATATTTAGAATAATTTGAAAAGTATTGACAGTTCTACAATCAACAAGCATGTGACTTGAATTTTATTGTTTGCTATATTCAAACAGATTATATTATTTTAAACGTTGTACCACTGGCTGGTACACACCAACTATGAATGTATGTTTGACAGGTTTGGCATTTTTGTCTATACACCTCTTTCTCGTACTTATTTATTGTACGTACGTACTTTTCCACATTTTACGAAAATTTGCTATGTTTTCTTACATATTTTAAGCAATAGTAGTTATTTGGGTAAAATAGAACAATACTCACAACATCAGAATAATTTTATGATTAATTAAGAACAAAAAATGAAAGAAAATTACTGCAAAAATTAAACGTTATGCCTATTCACCCCATTTTATGGTACTTAATTACGTTGCAGGACGATTTTGATATTATTAACATATGCTTGTTCCATACGTCTCAATCGTGTCCAATTTCACAAACAATATTTTTACATTTAACTTTTAAACATAATGTAATTATATTCGACATATCTTTAATAGTATTTATCTAAGTAGTCCAAAAAAGTTTGTTGATTGAAATAAGTTGCAGAATCGTCGATTAGCCATATTTCTTTCAAGCCATTGAACTTAGTGATGTCGGTGGTCTAACGTTTCTGTTAGTATGATTATCACGTATACTAGTGCTGTGATAGCTATCATCGGGATATTATAATATTTATGCATATAAATAAAATAAACTAAATATTTTTATATAAATGAAATGATGGACGTCTGCTGTCATGCGCATCACTCAAAAATTATTAAATAGATCTTTCGATCTTTTTTTAATTAGTTTTATTTCATAGATATTTGGTGCTCAGTAAAAAAAATCTTTATAACTTATTTTAATATACAGATTTCAGAAACTACCATTTTTATCAAAACTTCGCATTCAGTGATGTGTATTTTCTGTTATGAAATTAATATTGTCTGTGTCGTTTTATCTGTATCTAATTATAAACAAATGCAAATACTGTATGTTGTCTGCGAATCCCAGTTCCTATTATAATAAAGATGACCCAAACAATGAAGTGTTTTATTTGTGTGTATAAATATTTACATTCAATAATTTTTCGCCGTAAAACAGTGGGGCAAGCGGTGTGTTGCTTACGTTTTTGTTCTATACATAAAATATATTGGTTATTTTCTTTCTTTTTGGCAAACAACCGTCTAGTAGATTATTACTGCCATTGTCAAATAGGTAATGGTACTACAAGTTTCTTGTGATCATGTCAAAAAACTAACATGATGCTGGCCATGTCGTTAGAACTTTCCAGGGAGTTTTTGTGGGAATTCAGAATCCGTGTTCCATGGTATTATTTTTTATCTAATTCACTTGTGCACAATAACCAAACTATATTACATAAAACGTCACCAATTTTACAAAATATAGAGTATTACAAGAATATGAATAAAATATAGAATCCATGAAATGGCATTCCAAGATTCCCTCAAAAACTGTCAAAGTCGGAGTTATCAGTTAGCAAAAATATAAAGTTGAATGTCAATGTTTGTTTTGGCTAATCTTTAAAACAACTGAATTGATTTTAATGTGACTTTTACCAGCAGATCGAAGAATTTTCAGAGTATTATCTAGGCTTATTACCGTTTTTCATGGAGGCTAAGTAGTAATGATGAAATTTGACAACGGTAATCTAATATCGGTATAAAGGTTATGTGAATGAAGTACCCAGTAATGACGGAGACAACAAGAAACGTGGGTGGAGATTACTTCATATAAACTTCCTCTGTTTATTATTATTAATAAAGCAAACATTTTGACACTATGCTGTGTATAGTTATATGTCATATTCATTCGTTTTGATTCATCCCATAAATTGAGTATATTAGAACCTAGGAGCCTTCTAGAAGTAGTAAATATGCACCGTTTTCGTACATTTGACGTAACATACATTTGCGGGGTGGTAAGGTTTTACAGTTCGACTGGGTCGCAACCATCATGTATACGGCGAAAAAGCCCGTCATAGTGATTCGTTTCTGCGGGTCGCGTTTCGGGATCAGCCTGTGCATATCCAGCTTTTCGAAGGCCGGCATAACAGCGGCGATCGGCGATGGATACTGTGTCACTCGGTGGTCGCCATTGTTTTTGGATTGTACTGTGCTTACCATCAGGCACAGTGCAGTCACTTTGCCTTGCTACATTTAAAAAAAATAACAACTAAATTTCAGAAGAGGAAACAGGAATACGAAATTATTATACGTTATATATAACGTATACGTCTATTTTATGTAGTTATAATCAGTCCAAGTTACAGTTGTATCTGTCATGTTTTGTTTGATAGTTCAGGTAAAGTGCGACAGCAAGATATTCCTATTTTAACCTCTGCTTTAAATTTTCCTATATATCGCGTTTCCTCTCGAAAAAGACTGTCGGTTCTTACAAAAAGAAGAACAATGGAAAACAAGTCGCAATCAACACTTAGTGAGATATAAGAAATAATAATTTGAATATAAATTTGAAAATGTTATTAATCTATCATTGAGTTAATTTGTTTTCGTAAAACCCACTTCTTATTATTACATATGAATTTATGAAATTCTCTTTATGATGAATACTGTTTCAAGAAAAGTGAACATTAAATACAATCTCCTTATATTGAAAATAATTATCCTGTGCATATTTCACTTGCGATTACATAAAATATGTAAACTCAGGGAGTGCTATTCGATTATTTAGAAACTAATTTATATTTTTAACAATATTGTGAAGTTCAAGAGATTTTAATTCTGTATGAACACGCTAATCTCTGGATTTAGATATCAGATTTGAAAAGTCGTTTCACACTGTATAGTCTATCTGTTAAGATTTAACATCACTCTATGTCCCTTAGGAGCGGAGTAATTATCATATAAAGTTAGATTAGAAGGTACGGTAAGACAGAGTATTAGTGCGAACTAGATGTGCACGCGACCCCGTCCGACGCGTCGTCATTAAAATGACAATAATTTTCGATAGAGTGAACGGATTTTAATGAAACAAATACTAAATATTATTCGATGATATGCTTTATAATTGATGATTGAGGTTTTATCGTGAACGCAGTACTTTAACAATGGTACGTGTTCAAAAAAACAGACAGACATTTATAAAAATGATTGAAATATATTTTATTACTGATTACAAGGACATCAGCAACAATTGTTTTCACAAAAATCTAAAGGGTACAGACACGTTAGATTTGCATTCTTATTATATGTATTGATGTGTCGAGGATCGAAGACAGATTTGTCGCCAAACGGGAACCGAGCGTTACCGAGAAAGGCCGAACTTTGAATGCAAGAGTGATAAACAACACCGCACGGCTCAAGCACGTGGTGGCTACCTACAGAATATTCATGTTTTATTTGGAATATGTTTATCAAACGGAAATCTTACATCACTGCGACTACATTACCACATATCACCTGCACACACGTGCACGCATACACGCTTACACATGCAAGTGGAAGGGCTTTATTTTTTCCCATGTCAAAGTTTAGAAAATTATCCGATACGAAATGTATATAAGAGTTGTTGAGGTATGTATGCCTGGTGCACAAATCTGTTTCAACAACTCATATATATATATATATGAATAGTTAGCTTAGCTTAGGTAGGTCGCGAATTGAAAATCAGGCAACAGCCCAAGCCTAGGTGTGCCGTGCAGCCTTGAGCTAGTTGTCAAGTAAAATCGGCTGAGTGCCTTAAGCGCTCGTCTTAGTAGTCCGGGGAAGCTGTTAAGACCTTGCTAGGTCAATAGCATAGTCACATCGAATTATTTTTTTATCAAACTGCGTTGACAGTAATTGATAATTTTGGAAGTTAAATGTGACGTACTATCGCAATTAACAGCTAGTTTATTTATAAATTGATATACAATAAATTTTCTTTCTAATAGTATTTGACAATTAGATGAGTTGGTTTATATTCTGACTGTTGATATTTCATTAATTGTGTGTAGTAGAGATACGTTTATAATCGAATGGTTATTAGATCTGGTTATTCTTGTATGTTTGTTAATTAACTCTGTTTGTATAAAACCGATTGATATTCCCTTTTGATACGGTTTACAAGGCTTAAAAATTTTGTCAATTTCGAATATGTTAAAGTTGAATTAGAACATTAAAACCTTAATTAATAACTGTATATTAAATTAAGATAATCAGCAATTTTGAATGTAGTATACAGTAGTACTATATAGTAATAAATTAGAAAATTCTTACTTTAGTACAGCAGAATTTTTATTATATTGTATATAATATACATATAATATATATGTTTTAAGGTTTTATTACAATCGTACCTGATTATTATCCCTAATACAGTAAAACGTAAAACATGTTAAACCTATAGGGAAACTGGCTCTTAAGTGCTAGGTGGCCTATCGTGCTAGGTGGCCTATCGTGCTAGGTGGCCTATCTCCAACCTGATGATGCCACGTGGTATTAGAATAAATCTTTACTTATATCTGCTTCCAATAAAAAGTGAGATATAAGTATATTGGTAGTTATTTTATATTAGCTGCCTGTCCTTGTTTCGCACGGCTGTACTAACGAAGAAAATGAGACCAAATGTTCCCTTTAACCCATATTTATCAATTTTACATGGGGGTTTTCGAACATTTTCTTTCAAATAATTCTTCTTGTCCTGATAATTACAAATACAATAAGAATTAGCTAATTAGGTGCAACCGTTTTGAAGTTATCCACTGATATACATTCGGCAATTGATTTATATTTATATATAGATTACCGCTTCACATCTCTAGTGTCATTTTGGATTCCGTGGGCGGCGACTGTCTGCAGCATGGCGTGACGCGTTTCTAACAGTATGTGACCACTGAAATCGTCGATGTGGTCTGCGGTCATGAGTTTCGATCGTAATACACTTGGAATGCCATTTAGAGCCACCGCTACGGCAAGTTATATTCGTTATTCGCAAAAGCTCTTTATTTATCGAATTTTTTTATTGAATTTACAATGCAGTACAAGTAATAACGTATATTCATTAAAACTACATTGAATTTTGGTAGCAAAATGCACAATTACAAATCTACAGTACCCGGTTTTTGATTTGGCACGTTCTGAAGAAGAGCGAGATAGCGGGCCCTAAGTTTGGTTTCGTATAGCGTTATCTATGTCTAGTGCAGACATTACGCTGTGCGATAGAAATAACGCTTTACGTAACAAGTCGATTTGAGTCGGTCGTCTCACTCTTTTGTCCGACATGCCAAATGAAATACCGGCTACTGTACGTAAACCTCAGACTTAAAATTATGTTATATAGATAGTCCGGTGAAGCTGTCAAGGCCTTACTAGGGTAATAGCGTAGTCAATCTGAGAAAAAATAGTTATATATGTTATATAGTAAATACAAGTGCGATGGATCATTGAATGGTTGTAATTTTGTATAAAATACTTTGTCATTTGTTTCACGCAGCTTGTATTATATAGCCCTTTTCCTTTATATATTTTGTTACTTTTCCAGATTACTGTGAGATGTAACGCAATTAGATGTTTTTATGGCGAAGTTTTTTATTATATCCATTCGTCAATAGATGGCGATGTGGTGGATCAAGTACTCTATTGGTCTATCGATTGCTATAAAAATGGGTAGGTATAGATATTTGAACATCGATAATATACTTACTATGACAATATTTACACTAAAGCCATTAATTAGCCTGATTATTTATTATAATGGATAATAAAAAAGTGGGAGTGCGATTGTTATCATATAGTTATACGTAATAGAAGTGAAAATTAAAAAAAGTGCAAATAAAGTCTATACTAATTTATTAGTACTAATTAACATGATATAAACAATAGTCTTATTTAAATATGCACAATATACTATACATTCGTAATACAACACTGATTGTATACAGAGAATACCTTCGATCAACAATAACTAGATAAAGGGTCGGCGCAAAAAATACGTCTCGGTAAATAACAGCTCACTTGAAAAGTTTGCCCTTATTTTGTTTAGTTTGTTTGAAACACAGCCAATGTAAGCCCGTTTCACATGCCGCGGTGTAAAAGATGCAAAAATAATACCCGAAAAAGCAATTTAACGGCCGGAGTATCTTACTTTCGCTATATACATGTTGCATAAGTTATATTTTAAGCTTTAAACTAACAAATAATATGAAATTTTGTACAAAATTACTGATTTTAAACCTGTGATACAAATGTTTGGCCTGGCCACAAACTAACACAATCGCAATCGCACAATAACGGGAAAACGTATTTTATTCATTACGTGTTAAGGTTGAATTCACACTAAATGTTGTTTATGTTGTCTTTTCATTTGTGAGGGGAGTAATTTATTGCTTTGCTCGTTTTATCGTAAGTATTAGATAATATTTTGAACATTTATGACTTTATTACTAGGTGTTATGGTTGTAATTAGGTTGAACTTAAAACTGTTTTAAAACTTTTTTCTCCTTTTCTTAGTAAACAAATAGCTACACATAAGTATATATTTACGCGGACAGTTTTTAGCTTCGATTTTGTACGTGACCCTTTATCTAGTTATTGTTGATCGAAGGAAAATATATAATATAATATTATTACAATGAGTAATAATAAAAATTTAATTATTGGAACGATGTACTCCATGTCATATAGTAAAAGCCGAGTAAACCCGTCATCATTAAATTCAGCGTCACCGATTAGAACGTGAGGGTTCGTGTTCATTCACTGTTCAACGAGCCTAAAGGAGCGTTCACTTCAAAAACGTGTAGGAAGCCGCGAGCAGAGATAGGTTTAGATATATATAAAGCGAAGTCTTTTAAAATTATTACTAGCTACTTCCTTTCTATTGAAAATAAACGGTATATCAATAATGCATACACCCAGTTGGATGCAGAGCGCTGCTGACAAATGGATTCAAACGGATAAAGCTGTTAGAAGCAATCACAACGACAATTGCCCGTTTCCTCGAACGTCCATCAATTGATGGTTACGTGACCTTATTTTTAACTAACAACATAATTTACTACGAGGAAATGCGTGTATACATACATTTAAATCTTGCAATTACTGACATGTCATGGTATGAGACTCTACAGTGATAATTAAGCTCGTATCTTCCATTTAGGTATTCAACATTGCAAGTATCATTCACATCATAAATACTTCGTCACACCAACTCTTTGGATCGAAAATGCCTGATTATTTTTATTTCATTATGTAGCTACATTTTACCTTTAAGTTTTATATTGTAACAAACTGAGTGTTTTTTTTTTTGTTTATGGTAACTATTCATTGTATAAATATTATGATAATATTCAACCATGTTCAGATATCTACTCGTCCTAATTTTTGTGACAATCGGTCGTAATGTACTACAACGCCATCTAGTGGTAAGGGATATTAAATTGGATAGCACAATCATCTCTAAAATACACAATTAGATGTGTCAACCTCCATGGTGACCGGTCAAATGCTAGTAACATATAAACTCAGTAGGCGCCAAATTTTGTGATCGCTTTATATATAAATATTTATTATATTACATGTATAACTTAAGAATATTTAGCATTTAGATTTCTATAATAATATTTTAACTTTGTATTATATTTAATTTTAGGCGATATATGTTTAGAGCGGCCAAAAAGTCTGCAAATGGACTGTACACAAGTTCCTGAGGTATTAGTAAATTTAATATTCTATATAAATAGTTGCATAGGTTTGTCTTTCAGCGAGCATCACACAGAAACGAATGGACAGATTTCGATCTTTTTTTAGTTTACTTAAAAATATCACGATATCTTCATTTAATACGAAGTTTTTAAAGCTTTAAGAAACTTCAATTTTTATAAGCACTATTTTTAAACTCACTACATATTATAAAACAAAGTCCTCTCGCGTTTGTCAGACTGTCTGTTCGCGCAAAACTCAAAAACTGCTGTACGGATTTTCATGCGGTTTTAATTATTACATAGTAATTCACGAGGAAGGTTTCCGTATGTAATTTATCAAAATGTTGTGTAAATTGGTTGAAATATAACGTCAATTGTTAGAAATATCGGTGAAGTCAAACCGCCTAGGAGATTTCGTCGAAAAAGCTGCCTCATTCCTTTGCGATATAAAAAAAAAAAACAAGATAATAAACGACGTAGATGAAGTCAGAAGTATCAGCTAGTAAAATATATTGTCAATATAATAAACGACGCGGACAAAGTCGCGGGTATCAGTTAGTTGTAAATAACCTAAAACCGAAAATCAACGATAATCATTGGTATTGTTTGGGATAACACCAGACGTCAAAGAAACTCCTCAAACTGATGAACTCAGCAGCCGAGCACGATTAAGCCACAAAAGACCCATCCGAATTGAAGATTCTCGCTACGAAAAGTCCCATCGGGTTCGCTTAATTGATTCTTTTGTATCATCTCGAATACCGTCGTATCTGATTCTAGATTTGATGAATGCTCGACAAACTTCACTGAAAGGTAGGTAAATTCTATTAGGAGATAAAGAGCACGATAGTAAAGTCAATAGGGGAAGGTTTAATTAAACGAATTGAGTGGGGTGTACGACGCTTTGGTGGAAACGACTACGCGATACTTGTAGCTTTCAAATGGATTAGTCTGGTATACGTACGTTTTAGTTATCCAATACCGTGAACCGCATTCATTTTATACGAATCACGGTGTTTCGCTTTAGCATAGTTGGAAATGTGAACTTTCCTAGCAATCATGCCGTGTTTGAAAATTTAAGCACAATTTCTTTAAATATTAAATACTTCTTCGTATGTAGTTGCTTCAAGGTATATAAGTAAATTTATTATAAATTAGCTTTTACCCGCGGCGTCTCTCGCTTTAATATACCTGTCACTCTCACTGGACCTCTCACTGTAGAATACTAATTCTATTTTGCATTAAAAGTATTAGTCTAACATATATTACTTAAAGATCAAATACTAGTTAAAAAGGTATATCATAAATCATAAGTCAATAATATAAAATAAAACGAATAAAGAAATATTGAATGGTTGTTGATCGCTGAAAATTTTAGATATTTTATAATTGACAAATATAAGAAAAATGTAAAATAGAATTGGGGACGAATAAAAACTCTAAATGTTGATAATCAAAATCGGTCAGTTTAGGAGGAAAATAATTATAAACACACGTACATATATTCTATATTTTCATATGTTCAAACACTACATATATTTAAAGAAAAATGATAGAGTCTCTCTACAAAATAAAACGTTACCGTTTGGACTGATCATTACAGTGGGAATCTATTAACTGCCTTCCGATACGAAGAGTTTGTCAATTCGATTACATATATTTTTAAATGCTTGTTATCTCAGAACTTCGTCATTTATAAAACGATTAATACCTTTTACGATTTTTTATTTTTTATTACAAAGGTGATATTTTCAGGGGGTCCCGTTTTAATATCATCAGTATTTGGCATTTTGAAGATACAACAGATAACCCATCAAGTCGAATAAGAAATGTGTAGTTATTGCGGTATAGGTAGATAGATTCCTTACAATCGAAACTAGGAAGGTATCCGAAGTAAGGTCAAGGACATTAGTGGATTTTTTTAAAGTCGGTTTTATCATTATATAGTATAAAACAATGTCCCCTACCGCGTCTGTCTGTCTGTCTGTCTGTTCGCAATAAACTCAAAAACTATTGAACGGATGTTTATGCGGTTTTCACCAGTGGATAAAGTGATTCACGAGGAACGTTTTGGCATATAATTTGTCCAGGATTCTTTTTATAATCAGGGCGGAACAACGTCTGCCGGGCCCGCTAGTTTATTGTATAATAGAATAATTAATATTCCTTAAAAAGTTTAATATCGTAATTATATTATTATGTAAGAAATAAGTATTTTACCGCTATCGCGTTACGAAATTAAATTCTCACAGTTCAGAGTTCATGGATATTAAAATAGAAAGCTAAATCGCCTTCACACAATCAATTGATCACGCGACTAAAGAGGACTATCATTAGTGCTTGGTTATTTCTATTAAAAAAATGTATTCTACTAAAATGCTTACTTTTGATAGTAATCATTTTCGGCCTCAATTATCGATGATTTATGCTTGGTATTTATATACAAATGGTTTAGTAATTACGATTACATTAACTTTCGTAAACACGTAACCTAACTAACAATCAATACGTTATAAAGCAAAGTCCTCTGCCATGTATGTTGTATGTCTGTCTCTCTGTTCGCGATAAACTCATAAACTACTAAACGGATCTTCGTGCGATTTTCAGCAGAAGATAAAGTGATTCATGAGGAAGGTTTAGGTATATAACTTGTCAAGGTATATTTTGTTGTCAGGGCGGGATAACGTCCGCCGGGCCCGCTAGTATATTATAATTGCGGGTGAGTTTGTTTTTTGTTACGCTTTCAGGAGTTAACTATTCAAGCGATCATCATGGAATTCTGAATATTTTTATCATTATTTATCAGACAACAAGAGTTCACAAAAACAAATTATACACTAATATAAGGTTTTTTAATATCATAGGAGGTAAACGAGCAGGTGTGTCACTTTATGTTAAGTGATCACCACCGTCCATAGACACTTGTAACATCAGGAGTGTCGTAAGTGTGTTGTCACCCTGTGGTTGGGGGAGGGGAGGTGTGTTATCCGGCGCTCGCGCTGATCGACGGAAACGCAACAATGCAAGCACTGTTACTTCACGTCGGTTTTCTGCCAGAGGGTGGTACTACCCCGAGCGAGCCGACCCAATCATGCTGACACCATTAATAGCTTCAGGGTGGCTCTACCTCTGCCCGGAGCGACATGGTTGCTAGCTAGCTCGAGCCCGTGTCGCCCCATCAAGGCAGTAGAGGTACATCGGGGGTTTTAGTCCGTGGGAGTCGGACATAACCCACTCTCTCCCCCGGGAGAGTGGGTATCCATAAAGGATTTCCACTCGTCAATAAAAAAAAATAAAAGGGAGGCTCTACCACCTCTAAAAAAGGTACTAAGTTTTAAAAATAAAATTAAAAGTAAGTATATTAATATGTGTTCTAATACAAAGTTGTATAAAGACGTACATCGCATAATTATACAACAACTGATAATGAAAGCTTCTTAAACTATATAGTACATGTCTACCATTGTTCTCATTATTTTATTGGGACAATTTTTTTAATTTTTTTTCTTCTATGCTGCAGACTCTTGGTCCGTACGTTTTTTTGCTTTCGTGTAATGCGTTGTATACGTCAACAATCGTATCCGTGAACTATTTTTTTTATATTCATTTATTTAACTATTAACTATTTTAAATTTAATGACGTTATTGTTTTTATAGCCGTTGCATTTTGATCTTTTATGGATATATTTGGATTATTGCGACGTCTATCTAGGATTGGTGTTACTTTTATGAAAAGCATAAAAATCAGCAAACCTGGTTATTAGTAATCATTTGATTCCAATATATATATTCGTCAATTCCAAAAAGAATACAGTTATTACATTGTTTTGCGTATTCATTTCACTTTTGTCATCGGTCCTTATGGCTACTAAGACTTTTTTTCTTTTTGTGGGAATATTAGAGTATTAGCCTCGTCGCTACTGATGTTTCGGGACGTATGAAATGAAAGGTAATTATAAGCACTAGTGGGCGCCCAGTGGTCGATATTCGACCATAGTTCATTGATTTTTTTAAGTTTGAAGTTTATTAGGGTTAATCTCATTGTTGAATGTAGAATGAAAAAGGGTAATTGGAACGTAAGAGTAAAATACTACATACAGTCGAGCATAGCAACTTCCTTCACAGCCTTTTTTGAAGTCCTTTATTGACAGATGTCAAAATGTCTTTTTTATTTACATATGTGTATATGTTGTGTAAAATTGAAGCATTAGTGTGAGTAATGCATATTTTAATTCCTTTAATGTACTTCTAATGCATTTTATATAAAATAAATAGCTTTCGGCACGTCTCCTCCATATAAACTTTAACTATACCAAATTTCACGTTCATCCGTACGCCCAATTCCGTTAAAAAGGGATACAAAGTTTAGGCTTCACGTATTAATATATAAGATAATGACGTTTAATAAGATAGGAATGAATGAATGAATCATTTATTGCACTTTTCGTTTGTACACTGGCGAGCTTAATTATAGCATACTAGCCGTCACGGCGGACATTGTCCCGCCCTGATAATAAACACCTTGAAGTTAGACATATGCTATCGCTGACTTTTTTGTAGGCATCATCAAGCTCTACAACTTTTATCTAGAACTCAATCATATATCTCTCATCGTTAAGGCAGTGTTCGTAAGAAACGTTTTCGTTCGACCGTTTTTTCTCCGACTTACTTTGCAAATCAGACTACCACATAAAAGTCTTTTCATTTTTCAAGTTAATATATAGCTTATAACACTCACAAATAATGTGGCTTAATATTGGTGAAAGAATTTTCATAATCAGTTTATTAGATCCAGAGATTACCCCCTACAACGTCATAAATTCACAACGTCACAGACTCACAAACTTTACCTCTTTATAATTATAGCATATAAAGCATTTTCTTCTAGCTAACCAGCGGTATTGTTGTCAATCAAACAGTTTTGTAGGTAGTGCACAAACAGAAAAACAGGGGTAAAAAAATTATATGAATAAAAAAAAGTGGATAAATTTATACATTAACGCATATATACATAAATATATACATGTCTTATGAATCTAATAATAATAAAATAAATACATAATATATAACATAAATATATTTATACGCATACACGCATATACAAATATATAACAATAATAAAGATAATAAAGAAATATACACACAACAAAAAATCATTTATAATACAAATTGTAAAATTACGAACACTCGAAAGCTTACACATACAAGCATACATAACACAAATAAATCAAAAAAAGAAAATAGACAGATAGGTGCAGCCATTTTGAAATGATGCGCTTGCATACATTCGGCATTTGATCTCTAATTAAATAGATATCGACAGACTAAGACGCGGGCAGCTGCTAGTAATGAATATATTGAGGATAGATTATATTAATACACAAATGTCAATTAACGCTAGAATAATTGGATACGAAGTAGATATAATCACGGCTATAACTCATGTTCTATAGCCGTCAGCCACAGCTTTGAACCTCGTCAACGTCCCTTCGGATTAATTAAACTAATAAGAGTTGGTGTATACATAATACTAGCTTTGTCTGCGACTCTGCACGCGTTTGTTATTATTATTTACTAGCCGACCCATGCAACTTCGTCTGTATCGAATCGGTTATGTAATTATTTACGACATCACATTAGAAACCTCAAAAATAACAGTATTTCTCCACTATTTAATGGATTTTATTATACATATAAACCTTCCTCTTCAATCACTCTATCTATTAAAAAAACCGCATCAAAATCCGTTGCGTAGCTTTAAAGATTTAACATAGGGACAGAGAAAGCGACTTTGTTTTATACTATGTAGTGAATTGTTATTGTTAATTGTATTGTAAAAGACTATGTAATGTATAAGATTAGTCTTGTTATATGGATCCCACTGCTGGGCAAAAGAGACGTATGAGATAAGATTATATGTGGCAGAAATGTGAATGTTAAGATGAATCCCATCAAAAACATAAATGTGAAATGAGAGCAAAGTTCAATATTATGATTTATGCCTTGGTTATTAACTTCAACGATAAAAGAAGTGAGATCTATGTAAATGGGTGCCAAGTTTAATAGTCAGTCCTGAAATTTATTTATACCAACATAAAATATGTTATAACAACTTAAAATATCATTTCTGCTTATAACTTGAGATAATATTGTTGCCTAAGATTTGACTTGGCTAGTTCAAACATACGAATTTTCTATTCACCCAACTATCTATATGGATGCCAAATTTTAATGTTCTAGGTCATCTGGTTGTATCTTAGAATTTTCTGTCTATTCATATGAAATACTATGTGAAGCCATCGTTTGGTGGCAGTTTTCGCACGCATATTAAACACGGCAGCGCGCGCTCGCCATTTTGTTAACTTGAACTTGGCTTTCCACGTTGCCGCTTGTCTTGTTTTGTGGTCTTACCATGGATAAGATTAAGAATATGTATATCAGAGGAAGTAACGAAGTCGTTGACGAGTAATAGGCTAGCATGGTATGGGTATATAATGAGAAGAGATGAAAGTCATGTGATAAGAAACGTTTTGAGCAAATATGTTGTGCCGACCCTTCTTAGGCGGGTTAAGGGTAAGAAGTTCCTTACACTTCTTGAATTATGCATGCAACTGGATATTTTAAATTGTTTATATTTGATATATCTTCTTCACGTAAGTGAAGTGTAAGTGAAGTGAAGAACACGAAAGTGTTACGCCCCCGCCATGCGATACTCTCTCTGTAAACGAATATTTTTATTTTCTATGCAAATAACATAGCATAAGGAATTTAATACAAAATACTATACTAGGAAACTTATTAATTTATTTCAAAATATATAAAAAAATGATAAACAAATCAATTTTAATGAAATGTCAACACTTTCAGTATTGAGGTTATACAACCGTTTACGCCGTACATAAATAGATGGCGTTGTCTCATCTCTTCTAACTTTTAGCGTATATGTAAATTTATTTTATTGTTTTACAGTGCGGCTAAAATATATCAAATTTTGTCGATCTAGGGGCATGAAGTCATATGGAGTGTGAGGGGGCAAAAAGTCGTAACGCTTTTTACGTGACGTTACCATTCAACTCCTACCGCAAATTCAATTAAGAAGGAAGTATGTTAAAAAATTGGATGGTTTTAACATTTCTGGAATTTTACCTGTTATGTGCACGGAAGAAGAATCTTAGCGTCTGTGGCGACGGGTCCGTCGGTGTGGGCGCAGAGCGTCGCCGCCGATGTTCGCCCACCGGCTCATACGGCGCTGGTTGCCAGTGTCGCACGAATGGTGTCAGTGATAACCCTGCAATTAAAGAAACATTTTTAAATGAATAGTTAAAATTAATTTAAATTAAAGGGCAACTTTTGCTCTACCGGCGAGAAAAGGAATTTTAAAATGCGTTGGAAATGGTAACATATATAATTAATTATTGTCGACAGTCAAATGTTTTATATTTATTAACTAGTAAAGACCCGCAGCTCCGCACGCGTTTTTTAAAATCGAACCACAACCAACCATATAAACTACCTCTGTGCTCACTTACACTGTGTAAGGAACTATTGAAACAATAACTAAAAATATTATTATAAAGATTTATATTTACATTACATTTAATATACATTGCCATTATTATAATTAAGATTTAGTGACTATACAAAAAATAAACGCTTGTCTGTTCCGCAACAAATTGTATTATGGAACTCTTTACGTATTACGTTTATAATCTAAGATCGTATTAGGAAGACCTCTATATCATTAATGTTATTAATAATTATAATGTCGAATTGTAAACAATAAGCCGATAATTATTTCTCTCATTAAAAATAAAGAATAAGTTGAAATCTTGCTAAAGTTCATGCAGACAAAGTCGCGGGTAACAGCTAGTCTAAAAAGCTAGTCAAAAACTCCAACGTTATTACAATGAAATATAGGTTATGTTAGACAAAAATAATGTAACTTTCATAATTGGAACGGATACGTGGCGCTTCATGTTGAATTTTGATTATGAATTGCCTTTACTAGACTACAAAATTAAAAAAAAATATATTTGAAATTTAAATGGTAGTCCCAGAGATTATTAGCTCGTTCGATCACACAAATTATATAAAATTTCTCATAAATGTTGTTCCGATTAATTATTTTCACCTAGAAACTTGTAGGCGGCTTCACTAACAGGTAAGCTTATACTTATACTTACACTATAAGTGAAATCATTCACTTATTTACTCATCTTTAACAAATTAGGCAGCGTTTAATGTAATACGAATCCGGGCATTAGATGTATTTAAACAATAAGAGCTACTAAGAATAATGTTTCGATAAAAACATTTAATTCGGATTTCGCTAAAAGAAGACATAACGAGATGTAACCACGATATGGACATAGGCCATTTATACTTCTCACCTGGTGAACTAGGTAGCGTAAAAAGGATGGTTACACAATATCTCCAAACACCTCTAGACATATTCTGATAGATGAACTGTGGATATTGTAGGCAATAGTTATACCATATTTAATCTTAGATCATACAGTTTATATTCATCAGACTGGATTATTCCCAAACGTAAATATGCAGTATATCAACGTCTGCAGGGATCCATAACAAGGATTATGCTTCTATTAAATTAAATCTCTATTATATCTTTCAACAGCTTTTCGCAGCAGTGTACCAGTATAAATATGATAATGAAGCCAGCTGAATGTCACTGGCAGAGGTTGTTATAGAGGTGGATAAACCCATCGGTTGTGAGTACATAGCCGTCAGTGTTTCTGATAGCTTTTATTAACTATAATAAATTATACTGAACAGCAGTTAGTGCAGGCGCACTCGGTTATTGAATAAAACGGAGAAA
Source organism: Antheraea pernyi (assembly GCA_015888305.1). Lineage (NCBI taxonomy): Eukaryota > Metazoa > Arthropoda > Insecta > Lepidoptera > Saturniidae > Antheraea > Antheraea pernyi. The sequence goes on from MU158795.1 coordinate 3,855,154, forward strand.
ATTGTGTGACATATTGTTTTTCTTAGCCGCATACCATTTCTAACACAGAACTGTAGATGTTTACTGACCAAAAACTCATCAAATTATGTTAAGAAAACGACGAAAGATCGGATATGTCCTATAAAGACTTAATATCCCCTTTTCTAAACAAAGTGTTTATGCTAGTCGATTGAAAAGAAGGTCTGATATACATCTGGTATTTGGAGAAGTTCAGTTGAAGGCTGGATAAACTAGTCTCACATTGAAAGATCTGGCAAACGTCGCGATCGAGTCTATTCTGTGAACGCTATGTGTTCATGATTTTCTTGTGGTTCCTTTAGCAAAGACGATTAAACAAAACCTTTTACGTACATCTGACAACGCGTATTCAACATTTCATGATAATAGGTATATAAACCGGCCGCAAAAACTCCCCAATATACATACGTGGTTATAGTTATACGATAAACTTATGATTTTACAAATTCGACCTTACCTGAATGATTTAAAATTGTTTTTACTGGCTACTGAAATGACTGCCTAATCCAAAATTAAGCACACATTTTTGTGTGCCGGCTGTGAGACGTTAAGTGTGCATCTGGGTTTTTGTATATCAATGAGGTATAGTGGTTGAGGCGTGAATGTGTAACAAACAAACAAACTATTATAATATTAGTTTTTTTCTCAATTTTGCAATGGCTGCCTGAAAGCAAGTAGGTATAACGTATAAGTAGGTATATCGGATTTTCTTAAAGTAGCACCCACTATTGCCAATCCATATTATTGAATTTTAATTCGATATTGAATATATACTCCCGTTCAAATATAAAACGTTTAACGTCTCTCGCGTCGTAAAAGAACCGTATCGAATGGCGAAAGCAATATATCACGGAAACTGGTAATATGATACTTGAGTTTCAAGTAATTGGAAAATCAAGAGCAATATATTATCCGTTTCTACCTCCTAGAGAGTGCGCTAGGATTTACACGAGTCGGGAATTCACAAGTTAGGACGCTTAGATTAGCTTGGTGGGAGAGACGGGCTACCGGGATTTATTAGGGCAATGTGCAAGCTAAACTACCGGTGTTACAGTGATACGCTAAAAACCGTATGCACGTAGAAATGTTACATACCAGTAGTGCCAGGAAAAATGTAAACAAAATTCTAAATAAACCACCAATTATCATTGAAATATTCGGATCATTATTTAAATAATGAATTGCATATATAAAACAAACATCTAGTTTAGATTTTTATATAGATTCTACCTAAAAAAATATTTACCAAAATAATGTAGCGTACCATTATATTAAACACTAGCTGACCCGTGCCCACTTCGTTGGGCGGTAATAGGCATTATCAAGCTACAATTTTTTTCTAGAACTCAATCATATATTTCTCATCGTTAAGGCAGCGTTCGTAAGAAACGTTTTCGTTCGACCATTTTTTCTTCGACTCCCCAGATATTACGCCCTACAACCTCACAAACGTTACCTCTTTATAATATTAGTATAGATAATATAATTAGTTAATAGCTTCTGTCCGCGACTTCGTACGCGTGGAATAGTTATTTTGGGCTAAGACGCAGCGAAAGCTCTCAAAAGGAAAAAAGCCCTGATTTTAAACATTTTTCATTGTTGCTCCGCTCCTATTGGTCTTAGCGTGATATATATCCCATGACATTCACAAATAACGTGGCTAAAAGAAGTTTCAAAATCGGTTTAGTAGTTCCTGAGATTACCCCTACAACGTCACAAACTTTACCTCTTTATAATATTAGGATAGATAGTATAGATACATAAGTTTCTAAAAAACTTTAAAATAAATAAAACGTATACATCAAAATTAGCTGAGGCCCGTCCCTTTAGCTGGGTATTAAAAAATGGCAAAGGGTTAATCAAGTCCAAGAAATTAGTGACCTGGAACCATCTACGAAAAATTGCACATTGAATGGTCTCACAGCCCTATGATACGTTCAGTTAGTTTTGACGTGATTGCGGTTTAAAAGAACTGTATTTTCGTTATAGATATCATAGTGACCGATTTATACGACAAAGTAAATTATACCTTTTAAACATGATGAACAAAACATCATCTGCAATCGAATTAAATAATCCCATTATTTATTAATTAGTCCTTTCCGAGATACCATCGTTTAAGTAATAAATATTGTGAGCCAAGATCCTGTTTAAAAAGCTTTATCAAAATAAAACAACAATTAATTTGTAGCTCATGCAATCAGAACCGAACGCAGACGAGTAAAAATAAACAGAAGTGAATTAGAGTATGTCGCGTTCCAAATTCAAAAAGGACGCGTTCATATTGACAATCGCGTGTTAAAATTTTCTAAACTTAAAATGAAAAAGAAAACCTAAAGACAAAAAATAGTTAAGCGCTTTTTTGACATAAAACCTTATCTAACTGCTGTGATACGTCCTTTTATCATTTGACACCCGATTTTTACCTATTTAAGAAAAGTGTTTGAAGAATATTCGAGGTTATAAAATATATTTGAAATGATTGCAGTTGTTAAATCCCGATCACGATGCACTCTGTGTTATTGAAAAAGGATGTAAAATATAGAATTTTTCGCACCATTTGCCGATGGATGAAAGACTTGCACTCCGATGCAGTGGTGGCGGCTTGCGAAAACGTGACTGGTACTTCGAATAAACAGAGTATGCACAAACAAAGAAGCTTTATATCGTAGTAACCTCTTTGGTGATTTTAGACTACTAACTATTTTTATATTCTTACAACACATATTTCAAAGTATTTCAGAAATAGGGTATATTTCTATATGTATATATTTTATATGATAATATGTAAAAAAAATTGCTAACATTCTTTTTTATATATAAGGTGCACTAAGTATTTTTTTGGAACTGACCCCTAAGAGGATTTAAAAATTAATTACGACATTTGAAAATGGAACTTTAAAATGCAATTTCTTTCATCTATTTGTCTTGCCTACGTTACCATGGTTTTAACTCGTGAATGTTTTCGTAGTATAATTTACTAAACTTTTAAGTGTACTTTTACTTATTTAATACAGTAACTGATTTTGGCAATCAAGGACAATGCAAGTCGACTGTTTATATCTAGTTGATAAAATTTCTGTTGTATTCTTTTAATTAAAATGTTTCCTCATAATATAAAATTTTCACTCCAATTGTGTGTCTTTACGACATATCCTTTTTTATTTTCTTAATAATTCCTGATTTTTTTGTACGCCCCGCACTGGAATCTGAATATGTATATAATAAAGGTGTACAGTCAGACCAAAGCATTGTACTGAATTATGTAACCTAATAACATTGTATTCAGTTCTGTGTACATGTTGAAATTGGCTATTGAATGGCACAATCATACAGCACTGAGCACACTTTCTCTTAATAATTTCACCATCACACCCACTGGAACCAAATCGTAAGCTATTGTTATGTATTTTTGTATACTATGATAATTATAGTTTACTTTTAAGGTTTAAGTGATCACGCTAAATAAAATTAAAAGTGAGTAGAGATAATTTTTTTTTCAAAGTGAATTAATAATGATTTAGTGGTACAGACACAAAGGACAAAGGAACTATGTTGACAGTGAAAGACAACAAGGTAATTAAATAATACACTGGGAGTATGATTAACTGGGCTTTTATTTTTCTTCTTCAGTTGCGGTGGCGTTAATACGTCGCGTAGGTCCCTAGAGCATTCTTAAATGGAAAATCTTTCGTCTGCATTTTAGTACGAATAAATAACTTAGCAATTTGAATAAATAACTTAGCAATTCTTTATTTTTGTCGTAACGTAAGGATGTGAAATTGGTTTTTGGTATATTACAAACGTAGTTAGTAAGTTAATTTTAAAAAGAACACATACAAGGAAAAAACTACGTTTACCGAATCCGTTTGAAATGAATATAGTAGAAAAATCGAACGGAATATAGTGGTGGTTGCTGAGTACATAGAATTCCTGTTACCAGCGTAACACGCTTTGCATCTTGAGTTTCATCTACTTACAGTTAAACAATATTGCATACGACTCTGTGAATGTATATTCGCAAACAGAGGGACTTAACAAATAAAACAAAACCTAACAAAAAAAAATACAACAGAAAGCAAACGTCACGCGGTGTTCACAATTCCCATCCGACTGTTGACCGCGCCTGACGTTGCTTAACCTCAGTGATCGAAGAGATGGTGTTTTCAACACTCTACCTGACACAGTGTTTACCCCCACTCCTTTTTGTTACACGAAATGGTTGCCTATTCAAATTTCAAAGCCCACCCATAAGAATTTTCAGTTCAAAACTTCGTTAGACCTCTTTTACCGTCTCTTAAAAAACAACTACTGAAACGCCATCTATTGACTTTTTTATAAGCTGTACTATTGCTGAACAGGTAATCTTTAAATTTTCTATATATATTTGTATAATAAAAATGTAATTTCTCTGAAGCTCGATCACGTCAAAACTAATGAACGTATGTATTGCTATAGAACTATGATTATTCAATGCGTATATTTTCTTAGATAGTGATTTATTTTGGCTACCTGTTTCTTGTATTTTTTTTAATACTCAACCAAGGAGGCGGGATACAGTTAGTTACGTATGCAATTAAACGAGGTTTTAAAATAATAATAAATTGTATTCCCTACCTATTCCTTAACTATGCTTTCAAATATTTTATTGCAAGTCACACTGACATCTCAGTGCCAATAATCAAATTTTATATCCCCTCCGATGCGTGAATGAAAAGAGTCCAAATTGTTATCTACGTTCTTAACACATGTTACGCGATAAGTTTTCTTATATTTATACTAATATTATAAAGCTGGAGGGTTTGTTTGTCTGGTTGAATGCGCTAATCTCAGGAATTACTGGTCCGATTTGAAAAATTATTTCAGTTTTAGATAGCTCATTTATCGAGTAAGACTTATAGGCTTATATATATATGTATATATCATCACGCTAAGAGCCATAAGATAAGGAATATTTCAAAATCGGGGTTTATTTGTTCCTGTTAAAAGATTACGCTGCGTGTTAGAACGTTAGCCCAAAGTAACTACTTCACGCGTAAGAAGTCGCAGGCAGAAACTATATGTGTGATAAAGCAATACGGCTAGTTGTTTGAAATGCAACAAGAGAGAGAAAACATTACGTATTGATTATATTCTCCGAGATAAAATAGAGGGATGGTCTTATGTGGCAGCTTGACCTTAATTTATGTAAGGCTCCTTTAATGCATCTCTAGAAGTGATGAATCCCGATAAATATAATTTATCAATGATAATCAATGAACCCTATGCCATTATTTTTAAATTTAAAAAATATTTAATGTACATTGTACAACGAAGCGGACTGGTGTCAATTAGTTAACTTATATATAGATAAAATAGCTTACAAAATATGTATGAAGTCACTTTCAAAGTTCAGTGCTTTCAAAGCATCCTAATTGGACGGAGGAAGGGAGGAAATTACTTCATTTTGTCTTACGTAGTTTACGAACGATGTCTTTAGTTTATTCTAAGGAATTTAATGTAAGTGCCTGTTTAAAGTTTCTGAAATTTAAGTGTCTGTTGTTTGTCCGAAATATAGTGTAGTAATAGTTGATACCTACTACTGCTTTGTCTTCTTTATATATTAAAGGAAAAACAAGAAAAAAATTTAAAAGAGATTTATAGTTTGCTTACAAAATTTTTTTGCACACAATGTTATCCAATTAATTCATCACTCCTGCGCATGCACACCACACCGCTTGCACCGCTTCAGACATAGCTAAACGCGTAATGCTTATAAAAATCTATATATATAAAAGAAATAAGACATACTACAAAATACCCAGGTTTTTGATCGAGGCAACTACTTACCTACTTTTCGCTCGTACTTAACTCGGGCCGTCATTCGAATTATAATAACTTTTGATAAAATAGACCGATTTTAATGGAACATAAGACTAAATGTTGCTGGAGTATATGGTTTATAATTTTCTTTCTTAATTCTGTTTATAAACCTAGTACTTTAGGGATGATGCCTGTACAAGCAAACAGGGATACATTTCTAAAAAATATTGCAATATATTTCATTAGTTACTCACAATATTTTTATCACAGATATCTGAAGAGTGCAGACACATTAAATTTATATTCTTATAATATGTATAGATAACGATATATTGTATGTATAAAAGCAGTGTAACACATATTACGTATCAAGTAAACAATCAAATTACAAGAGCAAATATACTTGTATGTAAATCACAGCGTAGGTTAAGCACTATGATTTCTATTGAACGTCGTCCCAAGGTGAATTTACCTTTATTAGGGCTGAATAAAATCAATATCCTCTCCCGCCGCCGTGGCTTAATGAAGTCCGCTTGAATGCTTATTAGCTGACTTGGAGAAAGGTTTAATGATAAAGAGGATTTCTGCTACGTCAGGGTTCTCGAATACTACTGATTAGTTTCGGTTTCTTCCGCTGGTTAATATTATATAGGATTAGCTACTTCAATTACCTTCGTTTCCTTCTATTCCCTTTAATTTATAATCAACTAGCTGACCCGTGCAACTTCGTCTGCATCAAATCGGTTATGTAATTATTTACGACATCAAATTAGAAACCTCAAAAATAACAGTATCTCTCCACTATTTAATGGGTGTTATTATACATATAAACCTTCCTATTCAATCTCTCTATCTATTAAAAAAACCGCATCAAAATACGTTGCGTAGTTTTAAATATTTAAGCATACATAGGGATATAGGGACAGAGAAAGCAACTTTGTTTTATACTATGCAGTGATTTTTGATCATACTAATAGAGTTCTAATAAATTTTAATACAATACTGTGGTGGATTAGGGAACAAATATAGGCAGTGTATATGTATTCCAATAAATTGAAAATTAATTCAAAATGACGTACAGTCCTCGCCAATCTTTTTGGCCGCTCTGAAGATAGTCGTAAGTTGGCTTGAGCATAATAATACTCAAAAGAATTTAACACAAAACAAAGCTAAAACATTCTCACTACATCTTATGAAACAAAGTCCTCTGCCATGACTGTCTGTCTGTTTGCGATAAACTTAAAGATTACTAAACAGATTTTCATGCGGTTTTCAACGGTAGATGAAGTGATTCATGAGGAAGGTTTAGGTTTATAATTTGTCAAGGTTTTTTTTATTATCAGAGCGGGACAATGTCCGCCCGGCCCACCAGTTATTATAGGTATCTAAAATTGGCATTTATTAATCCGTAAGTAACCTTGATGTTATACATATAACATAATACGTATTTATACTTAGATGTGTTCCTCGCATCTAGGTTCAGAGCGGTCAAAAAGTTTGGTGAGGTCATTGTGCATTAATTTTCAATTCATTGAAATATATATACACTCCCAACTGACGTTATAGTATAAAATATGTATATATGAAACGGTTACAGTGTACTCTTCGAGAAAAAATCCACATCAATGTTAAAACTTCAAAAATGAATCACTAGCTTTTGTACCTGACTTCACTCGTCTTAATTTAGATTTTATCTATACCTCAGGAACAGTACTATAAACTTCTCTGTATGTACCCTGACAACATTTATGCAAAATTTCATGATGACCGGTTGAGTAGTTACTTATTTTACATCGAAATTTTACATTATACAAGCATGCGATACAATACAATATTACAAAAAGATACTGTTATATTATTACATGTATTTATGATTAATTACAGGTAATAAACAATACAATAAAACAACAATAGTGAAGAGGTTGATTATAAATCGTAAACTTACAATATACATCATTATTTAAAAAAGCTCAAACAAGAAATATGGACCGCAAACTAACAAAAAGTTTGTTAAAAATTGATGGATTCTACATGATGACCGCTTCCACCTAAACAAAGCAATCCTGTCTCAGGTGGCAGTACTGATTATGACACTATATGATACTAGTTAGGGCGCGAAAGCATAACAAACAAACAAAACTCACAGTCGCATTTATACTATAAAGTTAGGATAATATATAGAAAACACTAAGTACAAAACTTTGTTTGTTCTTACATAATTATACTAGCGGGCTCGGCGGACGCTATCCCGCCCTGATAATAAAAAAACCTTGACAAATGACATACCTAAACCTTCTTCATGAATCACTTTATCTATTGGTGTAAACCGCAAAAAAATCCGTTCAGTAGTTTTTGAATTTATTGGGAACAGACAGACAGACAGATGTGGCAGAGAGTTTTGTTTTAAAATATATAGTGGTAGGTATGTCCTATTTTCATACTCTGAATGCTTGAAATAAAAACAGAAATCCTACGTTTGTATTATGAGTAAAAATAACAAGAAACTTCACGGTTCATTGAAACCCAGAGAGCTACAGTTTGCTCAGTGCTTGTGTTGGGTTTGCGCCCTGTCGATCTTGTTATATCCGTTAGTTTTTCAAGCAAGCACGGTTCAGAATAAATGGATTTTCCATTAGCTACACAGTTCACAGATTCTTGGCAGCTGAAAGAAAATGAAAAAGTTTTCGATGCATTTTTTATGAATTGAATAGGTTCCATTCGAGTCCGTTACGAGTTCACAGTACTTTTAATTATTCACGGGTGAAGAAACATATGATCATAAAAAATAAAATGGGATATATCTGGTAATTTCGCTGCACAAGAAAAAGTTCGTTGTACCTACTAGTTTAAAAGAAAAATCCCTTATAAGTATTATTATTTTAGCTTTACAGGCATGTTATTATTATCCTTGGAAAAATAAGTATATTAATTACGCTTAAACAAAATTACAGATACGATACAAAAATTATTAAAAATTATATATTGACTATCATTTTTAATATATAAATTATTAAAAAAATAGTAATATATATTACTAACTGTCAGGCCCGGCTTGGTACGGATGTGTCAATTACAGTGCGACCATATAATGAAATAAAGCTGAACAACTGAACATGAATCTGTAATTATTTTTGAAAATATCTCTCCTATCATGTGTCCAACTCATTTTTATATGGACATTTTTTAAACTAATTTTTTCACTCCCCATACGATCTTTTAAAATATTTTCTTTCATATAAAGGTTGTCCTCACAATAAGAAACGCAAAAAAAAAAACAAATAGGTGTAACCGTTAAAGTTTTGCACTTCCGTACATTCGGAAACTGATTTTTCTTTATATAGATAACAAACAATGAAAAGGATATAATAATGTACTAGTCTAGGTTATAGCGAACATACATACGGTGATAAAGTCATAGTGACTGTATTTTAGTTCCGATTTAGGGACATCCAGTATATACCTTACACGCATGTAACATAAACATGCTATGAAATGCTCATCTCTCGTTGGTGTTTCCACCAGGCGTAGCTTCGCCACTTTGTTATGCTACTATAAAAAATGTGTACAGATCACACGCGATAGAAGTGAAACTTTCAAAAAATAATGATATTTAGCTATGTGTAAATAGATATATAATGAAAACACAGTTACTTCTAGGCTCAATGAAGTCAATAACGCTGAATTTATTGGCATAGGTCTATGACCATTCAAAGCGCAATTTTTCGTTGTTGATTCTAAGCTACTTATTTTTTGGAATTGGACTGACCCTTTGTCATTAATGTCATGTTTTTATGTCCAAAGAAGCGAGTAGAAATCCACTAGTATTCATATAAACGATAATGTATACTATCTCATTCTCTCGCGCGTTAATCCTATTGATGTATACATTTGTCACTTTTTAATTTGTAGTCTGTAGATGACAATTGGGTTAAAGAAAAATGTTCACTACAAAAAAATGTTCAAAGTTTATACGCTGTAAGCACCTTTGACATTCTGTACTAAGTTCCAAGGAATCCTTAAAAAAATACGCTCTGTCAGTACGTTTTGTATTTATCGCAAACATTTTGTATTTATTTCAACCCGCTTTGTTTTCCTTATAGTCTGCAATATGTTACGCTATAAGATTATGCTTTATTATCTACATACGCAGAATACCTTTTACTAGTCGTGAGGTGAAAATAAACCAGAAAAACAGCGCTGTTTTCCCCTCGGATAAGAAAATATTTTTCACGTCAATATCAATGTGGATAATGTTTCGGATGAATTCATTGTGTGAAAAGCAAAATGGCGGCTATTATTCGCTAGTTTTTTTTTCGAACTGACTACGTTATTGACCAAGGAAGGTCTTAACAGCTTCACCGGACTACTAAGGCGAGCGCTTAAGGCACTCAGCCGATTTTAATTTGACTACTAGCTCAAGGGTGCGCGGCACACCTCGGCTTTGATACATACAATTCGCGACTTATCTGAGCTAACCGAAGCTAAGCTAACTATTCATACATATATGAGTTGTTGAAACATATATGTGTACCAAGCATATATACCTCAACAACTCTTATATATATTTCGTATATATATATATATATATATAATATCATTCCCTAGAATTCTTGTCAATATAAAACCTAATACGTTTATCCCATATAATTTTGATACGTGTTACATAAACAAGCACTAAGGAGAAAAATATAGTGGTAATATAGCAATTGGTTAATTTAGAATCAATACCTACCTATCTTTAAAAAAACGAACGATGATCCTCAGTGATTTCCATGTTTGGACACAATATCCATCGACGTAGATTACCTGGAGCTTTTTAAGGCCATCTCAGGACTAGCTACCACTCTCAAGGTGAAAATGTGTCACCAAGCACCATTGATATACAAAAACCCAAGATGCACACTTAACGTCTCACAGCCGGCACAGACAAATGTGTGCATAATTTTGGATTATGCGCTCATTTCAAATAGTCTCGCGTCGCTTTGTCCTTGTAAAAACAACTTTAAATCATTCTGGTAAAGTTGAATTTGCAAATTTGTATTTATCGCATAATTATAACCACGCATGTATATTGGGGAATTTTTGCGAGACTGTTTAGACCGCTACTTTTATTCGAGACTGTGTGTCTTGGGTTTTTATATGTCAATGCCAAGCACTTAAAGATGTGTTCCGGCAGCTGTATTTGATAGCTATACTTAAGTTTAGAGTTTTTAAGTTTAAGTTTAACATCAGATGAGATTTTGGTCAAACGCTTAAAACCTATAAGGAACAAAAAAAAGGATTAAATTACATATAAATAGGATTTTACAGCGCTTGTAAATGTTAGGTACTGAATAAGTAATTTACTAAAGCTCTTAAGTATACTAGGATTCAGATAGGGATATGTATTTGTACACATAAAAGGTGGTCGGAACTCTATTTATTATAATACTAGCTGTGCCCGCGACTTCGTCCACGTGGAACCTGATGTACAAAACAATGACTAATAAAGCCATCTGAACGTATTTAGTCCATTTGCTTATCTATTTTTCTCTCATTCTTAAGTCGCGGCGCCATTGAAATTACAATAACTTTTGATAGAGTGGACCGATTTTAATGAAACAAATACTAAGTTACTCCCGAGAATATGTTTTATAGTTTTTTTTTTATATGATGTGTTATTGTGATTCCAGTACTTTAGCAGTGATGTGTGTTCATATAAATAGACAGATAGAGAGATAGATAGACACTATCGAAGCAAAGGAAACCCTGAAGCTGAAAACCTATGCCGGACCATCATGAAGGATTACCAGCCGAACTGATGGCCATCATGGACCGGCAGACGGCCCCGGCTCAACCCGAGAGGAAGCCCGACCCAAATCACCGCGCGCGGGATAACTTAATCGCACTATTTTAAGTGCAAACCAATGCCAGGCCTGTATTCACAGGTCTCGTAGAATGGCCACTGAAGAGTGCAATACGCACTGAACAGTTCCCTCGCCCGCCCTCATAGGGTAGGCTGAGACGACCACGACAGAGATAGACAGAGAGACGTTTCTAAAAATGATTGAAATGTATATTCTATTACTTATACCTAGATACCGGCAATAATTTTTTTTTAGGAAAATCGAATATGTACAGAAACGTTACATTTACATTCTTATTATATGTATAGATAAACTATTTCTTTAGATTTTTAGAGTTTTTATTAGTTTTTTTCTTTACGTTTTCAATATGGAAATTATCTACAAACCGGTCTCTCATCGGGATTACATCTATATCCCAGATAATATTTTGTTACACTTGATATAAAAAAAACCTAGCAAATAATCTAAAAACTCCCTAGGTGGAATTCGGTTGCATTCCCGGAATTATTAGGATAGCGTTTGAGATTTGGTAGTTACTAACTTCCGCATTCCCTGATTTGGCAATGTGTGGCCATTAATCAAGCGACATTAAACAAGTTATTTGATTTTGGCTTAAATTTTTACCATATTTATTGTTATATTATAAAGTAGTTAACAGGTAGTTCATTTCGTGTTAATTGAAAGAAAGAAAGAAAAAACATTTATTTGCAACACACATAAGTAAATATGAAAACGCGTACAATTAAAAAAAAAGAAAAAACATACATATAAACAATAAAAAATAGAAATTGATGGTTAAGTGTGTGTGTGTAGCTAATGGGCCACGAGTCAGCGTGTGTGGTGTTGGAGGTTAGTCCTTCAGCGCTGATTTTCACTCGGGACCCAGAGTGTTATGTGTGCACCGACAGACGGTGTGCATATTAAATGTTATGTAGTGTTTCGTGTAGTGAATGAAAAAAAGAATGGTAATAGAAGTTTAATATGAAATATGAGATAATAAGTACATATAAATTAATAATAGGGAAAAATTAATATATAAATATAGACACACATACATATATACATATATACATACATATATACATACATACATATAAATAAAAATAGAAAGTCGTAGAATAACAGGCTAAGTTATTTGCATTGAAAGTAGAAAAGTTTTTAATTTTGAGTTGAAACCAAATAAGGATATAGAATTACGGATGGGTGGGGGAATATTGTTCCAGCACTTTGTGGCCTGGTATCTGAAGCTACCTCGAAAGGCAGTGGTTTTGTGCTTAGGAACTCTTAGACAAGCTAAGTTACTACGATTCCCGACTCTCCTTTGTTGGCCTAACCACTCAAGTTTGTTGTACAGGTATGTCGGATGTTCAGATTTTACAACTCCGAAGAGTAGTTTAGAGAAGTATAACTTATAACGTGCCTCCATTTTTAGAATATGTGCTTCATTTAGATATATAATATATATAATTGATCACTGAAGCCTACAGGTATTTGAAATCAATCTCATTTCGATCCTGAGGCTAGTAACAATAGCTTATTTTACTCCTGAGGAATATGACGGCATCGACAACAACTTTCCAATTAAAATACAGTAGAGAAACAGATAGCGCAATGCTATATTCCAAATTAATTATTTAATTTTATATCAACATTACATATTCAGTGTACGAGCAAAAGAGAAAATGTTAAGAACAATAACAAATAATAATTTATTTATTTACTTACACCCAATAACAAGATACTATATGTAATTTGTTTATTAACAGATGATACTGCGACATAAGCTCGACCTTCTTTTTGGGTAATAGGTACATTTCCACGTTATCGAACCCTTAGTACAAAGTCCTTGTACTATAGAGTGTACCGGTACTTTCAGATTGTAATTACTGGCAATGTTCCCAAGGACTTCTTTGGGGTACGAATTCTCAAAATTGTTTGTTATTGTTCCCCTACATCATAATATAAGAAACTTGTCATGTTAATGTCGGCTAGTAACCCTATTTCTTTAATTTATTAGGTATCTGTTTTACTAACAGATAACCAATAAATCTCCCTTATCAAATAGGTTTTTTATGTTTTCGAACATGATATAGATTCAGTGGTTAACAACTTTTGCGTTAGAAATGTCTGAAGAATTAAATATGATGGTAATTCCCATTCAGTTATTTATTATTATTGTGGTTACTCTGATTTATCTTGGCTTTAAATTTGTATTTTAAGAAATCAGTACATTTCTATGCCTACGCGTAGTGGACGATTTTTTCTAATATAAATGATTTCTCGAACTGAGTTCTGAGGTTTAGTGGCCCCGTTTTGAATTGCCCCTGCATGCGGCCTGTTCCATACCAGACACGGACGCTTGAACAATCAACTTTCCTACTTGAGAGAAGTGCTGTGTTGAATAGAACGATGCATCCCTGTTTTTTGTTACCCTCGACGGTTTATGAAAGGCACTCTCGAGCCAATTAAACGTGGCTTTAAAAAATAATTGGCATGAACGAGGGATGGATGCTCAATTGCAGCCGTATTTTTAATGTAATTGCTCGTATCCGCATATTTTTAACTTTTATATTCAACATTCAGTGTTCATTTTTTATATATTATATTTGTTTTGAAGATAAATTTAAAGATACCAGCACCCTTTTTCGTAGTTTTTTTATTTAATTCTAGATAAATAAAATAAAAATAATCGTATCAAATATATAATAGGTACATATGTTCTGTTTTCGAGATCTATATAAATTCTAAAACCTTTTTCCTGGGAACCATGAAGGATGATGCTTCTAAATGTTTCTTCATGGAAATAGTTTTTATGTTATCTGATCTTATTGTTGTGAGGTTTTATATTGCAATTTATTTAGCACAACTTGAAATCTACATTCATATCTTCTCTATACATATATAATATTTTCTGTACGAGTGTACATAACCGATCTCTTCCTAAATGTCTGGACAGATTTTGATGAAACTTTTTGAGTGTTCAGGTGTATTCAGGAATGCTTTAGATTCACGATTGGATCCGGTACGTGGCGCTGCAGTTGACTTTTAGGATTTTTTTTATTATCAAGGCAGGACGTCCACCGGTCCCGCTTGTATAAAAATAATCTTTTATTACTAGTAAAAGCGATATGCACCTAATTATTTAATCTAGCTTCTGATTAGTTAGAATATTAGAACTATAAATGAGAATGTCAATTTGTTCGCTCCTTATGCTTTCATACTATAACTACTCAACCGATCATCGTGAAATTTTGTATATACGTTGTAAGGACTGCAGAAAAATACTTGGGGTATCTTTCATTTTAATATACTAACTTTACAGTTTCCAAAGAACAGATTAAATCTACATTAACGAGAGCGAAGTCGCAGGTAAAAGCTAGTTATTTAATATTTTGTCCTTGTGTAGGAGATCATATATATATATATATATATATGGACCAATCGTTACATTTCTTTTAAATTTAATTTTCAATTCTGTTACCTCTTTTTATTTATTCCCATATCGAAACATAATAAATGCAGATTACGAATGCTAAAAAGTAACGAGCGAGACATTTTGTAATAAGATTATTGTTAATAAAATATGAATGTGGGTTTATTTGTTTGTTTGTTACGTTTTCACGCCGTAACCATTCAATCAATTATCTTTTGAATTACATTGTGCAATTTGCAGAAAAAATGTGTCTTTCTCGAAAGATAAGTCAAATCTGCGTTGCCACGAGTAAAACTGCGAGCAAAAGCTAGTTATTTTATGAATGGAATGTAATCCATTTAATTTGTAAATAATGAATAATTTTCAAATTCGATTTCAATTAATAATTTGTAAATTAGCAAGGGTTTTTCTCCAGACAAATATATTGGTCTAATCGCCATGGCATCCCCTGAAGTATTGATTATTTAAAATTGACGAAATCTATATATCTGGATTTTTTTCTGACATTCTATAGTACTGCGATTCCATGTATCAAGTCTTCAACCCGGGTTCAAATTAAGTATTTGACTAAATATTGACTAGATATGGCATTCAGTATGGTACATTCATTTTACGTACCACATACATAATACACGTAATTGTAGTAAGATTCTACTATTACATACACAGAAACAGCCCTAACAATGTTCCGACAGCTACATTTGAGAGTCAGTGCTCCTATAGGTTTGTCATGGTACAAAAATTATCACCATCAGTATTACGTTTTACCATCATATAACATCAGGCGAGGCTATAGTCAAACGCTGATAAGCGTATAAAGTATAGAAAAAGGTATTTTCCATTCATTACGTCAACAAATCGTAGGAACCACCCAGTCATTTAATTAACGCCCTGAAGTCTTACCGAGTGCTGCGCTCGCTAAAGTAAATACTCCCAGTACATTAAGCATATATACGAATCGTCTTTCATTTGTTTATGCTTATTCAACCGTCCGTAATGTTCACCCGTCAACCATGTTCAGAGAACAGGTGATCGACCTACAGCGTCATAACAAGACCGGGACAAGTCAATTTAACTTTCCCCCACCGGGATTTGAGACGTGAACCGAGCATTTCTAATCTCGGAAATGTAATAGAAAAACATAAAATTATACGCGAAAAATATTACACAAAGGAAGAGATGAAATCTTTATAAAGGAATTCCGCGGTGACATATTGCAAACGGGCTTACAATGTAAAGTCAAAATAAAAAGACATAAACAGAAACGAAAGCGCGAGATAAGGAACATTATTTATTCTCTGAAACAATTTGGGGTAACATCTCACCGGCACTGACACCGAAGTGTGCATAATAAGTTGCATTCAAAACATTCGCTCTTTCTGAAATAGCAACAGTCTATGTTAGAAAGAGGCAATGAAATATATCCCTTGACAGAGGAATTACACAATTTTTTTTTTCCGAGCTAACTACGCTATTGACCAAGAAAGGTCTTAACAACTTTGACAACTAGCTCAAGGGTGCGCGGCACACCTCGGCTTTGGCTGTTGCCTCATACATGCAATTCGCGACCTATGTAAGCTTTTTTTTTTTTTTTTAACGTGGGGAAATCCTTTATGGATACGCCACCCCCCCGGGGGGGAGAGGGTGGGTTATGTCCGACTCGCACAGACTAAAACCCCACGGTGTACCGACAGACCGTTTTGTGGGGGCGGCAAGGGATCGAACAAGCTAATCAACCTTGTAGAGCCGCCCCCACGGTCCGCCCGGCGGAAGGTGACCGCCGGGCTCCTTCCTATAGAGGGACAGACCGGGTACACACCGG
Organism: Antheraea pernyi; assembly: GCA_015888305.1. Lineage (NCBI taxonomy): Eukaryota > Metazoa > Arthropoda > Insecta > Lepidoptera > Saturniidae > Antheraea > Antheraea pernyi. The sequence continues at coordinate 3,872,075 of MU158795.1, forward strand.
CTGTCCCCCCTCGTCCGCCGGACCTGTGCAATGAGGAGATGAGCCCCCCGGCCCATCCCCTCAGGTCCGGCTACGGTGGCAGGAGGAGTTGGGCGAAGCGCCTTCTCCTCCTGCCTGTCCTCCTTTGGCGGAGACGGCCACTTTCAGGGTCTGCCTCGCGGGCCCTCTCCGCCACCTCCTTCTGCGAGACGACCTCCTCGCAGAAGGAGGCCATTGCTCGCCAAGCCTGTTCGCTGCCGAGCATGGCCGAAACCACGCTCGGCAGCGATAAGTCCGTTCCCACGGCCGCCGCCAGGATGCGGCGCTGCTCCCCCCACGCAGCACACTCAGACAGCGTGTGCTGCGCGGTATCTTCCTCAGCGCCGCACTCGTGGCAGGCGGCCGTCGGCTCCCTGCGTGCGATCCGGTGCAGGTACCACCCGAAACAACCGTGTCCGGTGAGTACCTGCACCAGTCGGAACGTCAGGGAGCCCCACTCCCTGGCAGTCCACTCCCGCAGGACCGGGCGGACGGCGTCCACTGTGAACCGCCCGAATCGCTCGTCCGCCAGGTCCTGCTGCCACCTTTCGACGGCGTCCCCCCTGAGACGCCGTCTCTCCGCCTCTACCTCCCTGGGAGCCGGAGGCTCCCCCCTTCGTTTCCTCGCCGCCGTGAACTCGTACACGGCGGCGAGAACTCCTGCCTCCAGCTCCCAGGGCAGGGAGCCGGCGAGCGTGAAGGCCGCCGCCGAGGACACCGTCCGGTACGCCCGGATTGCCCTCAGTGCCACCGTGCGCTGTGCATTGCGTAGCGCACGCACGTTGGCGGCACCGAGGGCATCAGACCAGACTGGTGCCCCGTAGGCGGCCATCGCCCGCACGACTCCCATGTAGAGTCGGCGGCACCCGGCGCCCGGCCCCCCCACGTTGGGGAGTAACCGGCCGAGTGCCGCCGCCGCCCCAGAAATTCGCGGTCCGAGCCCCGCAAAGTGGGGCTCGAACCGCCAGCGCCCGTCCAGGGTGAGGCCCAGATATTTCATCTGGGTCCCCACCCTGATCCGGGCTCCTTCCACCACAATGTGAGCCCCAGGAGGTGGCCCCCGCCGAGGCCCATGAAAGAGCAGGGCCTCGGTCTTGTCGAGGGCCACCCTGAGGCCCAACTTCCTGATGCGCCTGACCACGAGAGTTGTGGCCATCGTGGCCAGGCGCTCTACCTCCCTCCACTCCCCCCCCCCCGGGCCACGCCTCGTGTCATCCGCGTAACATATGAGGCGTGCCCCATATGGGAGCACGCCGCGGAGCACCCAGACCTATGTAAGCTAACCTAAGCTAAGCTAACTATTCATACATATATGAGTTGTTGAAACATATATGTGTACCAAGCATACATAACTCAACAACTCTTATATATATTTCGTATCGGATAATATTCTAAACTATTTCAGTTTAATAAGGGAAAAAAGATAAAACCCTTCCACTTGCATATGTAAGCATGTATGCGTGCACGTGTGTGGAGGTGACATGAGGAATTACACAAGCTTTTGACTTTTTATGTAGTTTAAATTTTCCAAGAGAACTATTAACAAAGAGATCAAACACTGGATTACAAAAACAACAAAGCTTTTTCAATAATATCGAGGAACGAATTACTCAGTAGAATATTATTAGGCAAAAAAAAAATTAGCCCCCCTCTGATTTTTTATTGAGAAACGTCATACTTTAGTATTATATGGGTTATATAAATTCCACACTTAAGATGAACCTGTTGGCAACTCAAGTCCATTAAATCGTTAAGGCATGTCAAATAAAAATCGTTAGGCAAATCAAATCAATGGGTATTATTACAACATAAACAAATAGATATTATATACTCGTACGTACCACACCGCTCGAATTACATTATTTTTCTTCTACGCAGACAGTTAAAAGGTTAAACTAGGATATAAATACTAAATTTATATGAATCGGAAACGATATCATTAATTAGGAATTTGGGGTTGACTTGAAAAAGAAATTAATAATCTTTTGTATGATTTCTTATAATACAGAGACTTTCTGGTTGAATACTTTAATGTATTAATTTACATCAATTATTTTGCGTAGGATCCGAACTCGCAACACTCAGCGCAATAAAAGCAGAGAGCCGGCCACTTAAACGTGTGTTCCACGCCACGCCTATCGTGTAGTCAATAATCAACAAGCGCTTTTAAATGTAACTCGGTAAGGCAAACTACAGAAAAATTACATCATAACTGTATGTTTTATTCCCAAACCGCAGCTCTATCAGCACGCATAAATATTATTGTTTTAATAGAAAGAGCACGGCGAATTTACAATTGACATTAATTGAAATTGATTAACAAAGAAATAAACAGAACTTTTAAAAGTAAGTATCCTAGTGTTTCAATTTTAACATCATGTAACTTATTCGCTTTCTAATGGAATGATATGATTGTTACCGATTTATTTCAACATTCGCACACGAATGTTACGTCACCGTGAATTGTTTGTATACGGTGTGACGACCGGCCCGTGTGTTTAGATTTATTCTTCTGGACAAACAGCGAATTTAAACCACGTTGATGAATCATCCACGTTATCTCAGTTCTGAATACCGATTTTGGAATTCACTGGTTGGAATGCCACTCAAAATATAAGGACTGTTTGCAATGAGGTCAATGGATTCTGTTAATATCGGAGTGAATACATACGTTGAAATTGGCGGATATACTAGATATATGCGATCATATAACATGTTTAAACTCTTTAAGATTTGCAGTTTTTATTCACTCAGAACGAAGTTCAAATTTTACCGTTCATAAGGATTGAATTTATTTTTTATGATCTTCTTATGTTACCTGTACAAAATATGTAGATCTTGAAAAATAACATAGAATATTAGGAACGGCTAAATTTCGATTTAGCTAATTTTGAAATGTATAACGATTCATATGTTCTTCACTTATTTCGTAGTATAATTGAAAGTTTTACAAGCGATCACGAATTATTAATATATTTCGGTAACTTAGTACATATTATTACATCGTCATTTGTATATATAAAATATATTCCATAATATTCATTGGATATGGTTTATAGTCCTTACGTTATAAATCAAATTTACGGTTAGGGGCATAGAGTAACAAACCTGCGTGTAAAGCGGTTTCATTATTCTATGGTTAGGGGTATATTACTAATATAGTGTACCAAAAAAAATTCAAATCCTCGCTGCGCTCTCGGCTCCGACTAGTCATTATTTTCATCTCGTTAAAGGTTGTTTTTATTTATTATAAAAAGATAAAAAAACCTTCTCCGTGACAAAATAATCAAGTGTGCCAAATTACTTGATAATCGGTCAAATAGTGTTGGATTTAATCGATCTTAGACCTACCGAGTTACATTTTTATATGTACACACTAACTTTTGCTCGCGTCTTCACTCACACTAATATGGTATGACCAAACACTCTGGAACAGTACTTTTTTCTGACTGAAAGTATTATATGTCCTTTGTTGTACCTCTGACAACAAACGAATAAACAAACATAATAATAGTTAAAATAGTATAGTTTAACTATTTTTTCGATTTATTTATATTGGACTAGAAGGACAGGGGGACATTGTCCCGCCCTGATAATAAATAAAACCTTGACAAATATACCTAAACCTTCCTCATGAATCACTTTATCAACTGATTAAACCACATAAAACTCCGTTCGGTAGTTTTTGAGTTAAACAGACAGACGTGGCAGAGGATTTTGTTTAATATGTAGCGACTATTAAATAAGTACAATGAAATGATAAACGTAATGGAAGAGCTGAAGTTTTGGCAACGGAAGAATACTCGCAATTTACGATAAAAGGAGAATTAGTATTCTCAAAGCGAACGGTACACGAAACCGGCGTCAACTACCGAATTAAACGTGTGTTTGTTACGTTTAGCAATAATCGAAATTTTACATCACTTTCAGACAAGCTAAATCCACCTCTGGTGCTTTGAATTTAAGGTGCATATAACTAACGAATATAGAATATACGAGATGAAAACCATCGTTTACGCTGTTCACGCACTAGATGCAATGTGTCGTGTACTAGGTTATGAGGTCGAATTACATAAGTGCTTTTAAAATATTTTTCAAGGATTCTTTAACATATCTATTTCGTTATTTGGAAAACTTTACACCCTCTGTTAAAACACTTGCACTATATATTATTTCCTTTCCCTAAAATACATCTTATTATTTTGACAGGTCTGTATTTAGCAATTATTGCGACCATGAAATGATTTTTAGTAAAATGAAAATAACCCCCTTTACAGTGTATTCTTAAATAATGGATAATGTAGGTTTTCTATGTTATACCTATAGTTATAAATAAAATGATAGAGGATTGCGGTTGTGCAAGCATTACTAAAAAACTACTCGATAGGTTTCAATCAAGATTTTTTTAATTTTACGTCTTAGATATTTGGTACTTATCTAAAAAAATATCATGAGTGTTTCGTTTAATATAAAATTATTTAAGTTTTAAAAAAAGATAATTTTTTATAAACACTACGCGTTTAGTGATGTGTTTTTTTGCCATAAGGAGTGGGGCAAGCGGTGTGGTGGTGTCTGTCGTAAAATACACTGTAAATATTATACACAGACGAAGTCGCGAGTGACAGCTAGTATGTAATAAATGTGCTTATTCTTTAAGTAATATAAGTAATCTCGGAAACGGGTACTTCGATTTTAATAAGCCTTTTACTGACCACTAGATTTCCCATAGTACTATTGGGGCCTACATATCGTTGCACTCTTCGATAGAGGCTAACCAGTGAAGAGGAAATTCAAAAAAGGTAACTTAATATCACTAAAGAGTTATTATAATCGTTAAGTATTTATAACAAAATTAATGGCAACCCACGATTAATACAATAAAGCATGTAGTAGTATGACACCACAAAACCATTTATAGCAGCACTAAATGGCGGGCACTAGATAATAAAATTAATTTAGGCATAATAGATAGCTTCAATAAAACGATATCGCTTGTATAATATTCAGTAAATTACACTATAGATGTATTAAAAAAAAAGATATTCACAAAACTAAAGCGAAAAGGGAGCCTTTTAAATTGAAACTTACGAGGCGACTGTAAAGGGAGGGGTCCCTAAGGGAGTACTATAGACATTTTACTGCAAAGTCAATCTTTTGAGGCGAACACTTGGTCTGAATGTAAATGACGTCGAAAAACGTACTTCTAACTGCGACCCAATGACTCGGTTGAAACCGTTTGCTATTTGTTTATTGTTCCAGTTTCATACAGATGTATTTGTAACAGTAAAACTGTACACATCAGAATCTGCACGATAAGAATTTAGTGCAGAGCCGTTATAACATTTAAATATTGATATGATAGTAATAAAACATTATATCCACTGTAAGCTAGAAATTGCAATGCATTTATAGCTAATTTATACAATAACTAACTGCTATCGGTGACTCCGTCCGTATTGTTTACTATCTTAACAATATATTTTATGTAGATAGAATATAAATCCGTAAAATTTATTGTTATGGGTCGGGGGACCCATCTCCTCATTGCACAGGTGAGGCCGACGAGGGGAGACGACTGGTTGTGTACCCAGTAGTCTCTCTATAGTAGGATGAAGCCTGGCGTTCATTCGCCAGGCTGCCGCAGGGGCGGTTTCTCAGGTAGACAGCAGGTTCGATCCCTGGCCGCCCCTACCATGCGGCGGACGGTCCACCGTGGGGTTTTAGTCCGTGCGAGTCGGACATAACCCACTCTCTCCTCCGAGAGGGTGGCGTATCCATCAAGGATTTCCCCACGTTAAAAAAAAAAAGGATGTACACAGTCTTTACTATATTGCTTGTGTTCTATGTTATGGGCAATTGTGGGAATCGAATAATAGTCGTCATGTACGGTAGATGGTTTATTTCACGCGTGTGCCTACGTACCTAAGCTGTCATAAAGTACAAATATACATAAAAAAAGCATCGTAATTACGGATGCGTTCAAGTTGTTAATAGCAATTTGAAGTTGCGTTCACAATTACAGGAAAAGCAGATTTTTTGGTTTTTCCGTGCAATTTTTCCAATTTTTCACTCCATAAAAACCTTCCTCAGAGTTCAAGGAATAAATCATATCAAAAATTACTCGAATTGGACCAGCCGTCTTCGAGTTTTGAGCTTAGCAACATATTTTGCGATTCATTTTTATTTATATAGATTCTTTCTATATTTTCTGATAAAGCTCATATGCCTAAGAAGTAAAACTAAAAAAGAATAAACTAAAGACCTCAAGAAAGTCGGATTTATATTATTTCATTTATATAAATGTAATGAATCTCGTCAAATTCAACAAAACGTATTCGTACTTCATCTTTAATATCAGAGATGTTCTAGTTTCATTTTCGCTACATAATCTTTATCTAAGAGGAATGTCACTAGGTATATTCTTATTACTTAAACTTAAAGTACTTTTACAAGGACGTGTCTTAATAATAATTAGAAAATTCTATGATTAATGACTCTTATTCTCTTCAGTATTATTTAAATTTGAGAGCGTGACCAATTTAAAGGTTCCGTGTTTTGTATCAACGGTTTATAGAACTTTTGTTCTAGTATTTACGAATTTATCGCTAATGAAAACAACACAATGCGAAGCGTCATGTACAAAAAAGATATTGAACCAACACTTATCACGCTCTGCGTACATTGGCCTTATGGATTATTGAACTGTCAAGGATGGACGCTCGAATGTCTGTCCAATTACCTTGTAGCAACTTTGTCTGCCTGGGATTGGAAGTTTGCAAATGTAGGTAGCGTTAGAAATAACTGTTACTTAATTAAGCATTGCCCTCACGAACAATCTAAGGAATTATTCAGTGCTTGCTATCTGAATAATGTTGAAACGGTCCATGGACGACTAGTTAATCTTTTGATTGAAAACAAGGAGATTGCGATTTGTGTTCCCATCCAATTTATTAAGGTAGTTCATGTAATATCTACTCAAACACGTAGTCAATCTTATATATAATATATATTACTACATATCTATACATATAATGAGAATGTAAATCTAACGTGTCAGTACTCTTTAGATTTTTGTGAAAAAAAATTGTTGCAGGTGTCCACGAATAAGTAATAAAATATATTTCAATCATTTAAAAAAATGTTTGTCTGTCTGTCTATCTGTTTATTTGAACACGCATCACTGCCAAAGTACTGCGTTCACGATAAAACCTGAATAAGAAAATCATAAAATATATACTCGAATAACATTCTTCGAACAACTTGGATTCATTAAAATCGGTTCACTCTATCAAAAGTTATTGTAATTTTAATGGCGATGCGACTTAACTACGAGAGAGAGTGAATAAGTAAATGGACTTAATACATTCAGATGATTTTATTAGTCACTGTTTTTTTTTACATTAGATTTCACGCGGACGGAGTAGCGGGCACTGCTAGTTTTTAAATAAATATCCATTTATTAACATACTTAGAACGTACTGCAGAACAATGCATAACTCAAACCAGTGGGTCTAGAAGCATGCTATGTTACAATTAAATCTATACTAATATATAAAGCTGAAGAGTTTGTTTGTTTGTTTGTTTGGTTGAATGCTATGATCTCAGGAACTACCAGTCCGATTTGAGAAAATCTTTCGGTTTTAGATAACTCATTTATCGAGGAAGGCTTTAGGCTATATATAATCACGCTAAGACCAATAGAAGCAGAGCACCAATGAATAATGTTTCAAAATCGGGCACATTTTTTGCTTTTGAGAGATTCCTTATTATTATATACGTTGCCATGGTAACGTGGTAAGTAGTAGTAATAATATTCGTGCAATAGGACAGGCGAAGGAATTAATCCATACTGCCAATTCTGAAGTTGTCAATATAGGTATTTCTTATATATCAAATCTTTTCACTGTACGAAGCAACTCTGCCTGAAATATTAATACAGTATTATTGTTAAAAGATATATTCATTTGTATGGAAAAACTTGTGAATTAAAGAACAACAAAGAACATCGGTTGCTATGTGTACACTGTTTTTTGTACATTTTGTTCGTATTCATTATATTCCGAAATTTTATATTATAAAGTCGACGTAAACTTTTCACGCATATTTCTGATCAATTAAAAAGGAATTTGTACAAGACCTCTTATAACGTTTTTATATGGTACAAACATTAATAATAAGTATAACAATAGATACTCATAAGATAAAATCGCTTGTAATTTTTTAAAGGGATGATGGCTTAGTAGATACCGTGGTGATCTTATTTTTTTATGTTATAGCAGGCAAACGAGCACGTGGTTCACGTTATGTTAAGTGATCACCACCGTCCATAGATACTAACAACACCAAGGGAGTTGAAATTGCGTTGCCAGCCTGTGTTTGGGGGAAAGGGAGGGAAGGGGAGAGGAAAGAGGACGGGAGGGGATGTGGGCCTCCGGCGCTCTCACTAACCGAACGAAACGCAACAATGCAAGCACTGTTACTTCACGTCGGTTTTCTGTGAGAGGGTGGTACTACCCCGGACGAGCCTACCCATTTATGCTGAGACCAGTACTTCAGCTTGGCTCTACCACCTACTCAATCGATCGATGTAGGTTCTGAGCCTTGGTATAACAAACTGGTTGTCCCATGTTTTAGACTTAGTAAAACCAGTAACAGTTTTTTGGAAAATAGTGTTAGATTTTACAACAAAGTTCCAAAGGATTTGCCGGATTGCGAATTTAAGCGCAATGTCAAGCGGGTTTATTTGTCAAAAGGCTATTATAGAGTGGATCAATATGTGAACGATGGTGATGTCTGGAATTAACTCATCTCTGTGCATCCATTAAAAATTATTGCGACATTTACGGAATATATTATATATATTTAAAAAAAAAATATAAACCTGATCGACTTTCTTGCCGATTCTTCTCGATTACTGGGTTATTTTCCGAACTGGTGGTAGTTTTGACGTTCATAAGTGCCTTCTTAGGGCCTAAATTGAATAAAGTGTTTTTGATTTGATTTGATTTGCCAATGAGCCGGAGTTTTCGGCGAAGGAAGACATTATAATGAGACTTATAACATAGTCGTAAGGCTTTTTCAAAGTTCATTTGGCTAGCTACCACCCCCGAGTTGGAAATCTGTCGACAAACATCCATAGATTCGGTTCGGCAGCTGTATTTCAGGACCAGCCTAAATTTAGCTAATTTAAAATCTAAGACCACAATGTCTTTTTACATCAGGTGAGACTGTATGTAACCTAACTCTAAAAACCTATGAAGTTTTGGAGTTCAAAAATAGTTTTGGAGTGTAAGGGGTGTCGAATAACACCATAAGACTTGAGACACCCAAGCCACCACTCACAATTTTACATTTCTTTAATAATTTTTTAAAAAGCACGTGCGGAGCCGCGGGTAACAGCTAGTCATTTATATAATGTACGTGAACATTAACATTTTTGAAGGTTATGCATAAATAAAGTAAAGTAAAGTTGATATTTTTGACAAGAAACTAAATCATTAGTTTACACAGCGAGTTACAAATACTTATTAATATAGGTTATAGGGCCACCCTGAAGCTATTACTGGTTTCAGCATGAATAGGTCGGATCGCCCGGGGTGGTACCACTCTCTCACAGAAAACCGACGTGAAGTAACAGTGCTTGCATTGTTACATTTCGTTCGGTCAGTGTCGTAGTCCGGTGAAGCTGTTAAGACCTTGCTAGGTCAATAGCGTAGTCAGTTCGAAAACAAAAAGTTCGGTCAGTAAGATCGTCGGATACCCAACTCCTCTACCCCTCCCCACAACCCCCCTTCTCCCAAACACAGGCTGGCAACGCACTTGCGACTCCTCTGGTGTTGCAAGTGTCTATGGACGGTGGTAATCACTTAACATCAGGTAACCCACATGTTCGCTTGTCTCATATAATATTAAAAAAAAAAAGATAAAATTTAAAGCCAGGGTTTAAGCGTTAAATGGCTGATGAGTTCTTTAAAATATGTATATAATTATTTCAAAGTTATACAAAACTCAGACCGTGTTGTTGAAAAGCGTTGAAAAGTAAAATAATTTGTAACGAGTGACACTTGGACACGTTCCAAAATTCTTGACCTTGTAAGGTAGCTTACGAAATAACCTTTTTATCCTGAGATGGAAATACTGAAAACAATAATTCCAGTTTCTATTTCATTCCCACTCGTGCATTTTTAATTATTTAAATAAACGAGACACAAATGGGAAATGTTTTAGTTCCGCTGAATTCGCGTACCTGCATATAGTGAAAGGCTTTGATTTCTAAATTACGAATAGTAGTTAACTTTGATGTTTGCGAAAGCTTTACCGTTGGAGTTTAGAGTATATCTTTAAATCTAAAGTCTATTTCATTTTGTTTACATACAACGGATGATCATATTTTTATTATATGTTTGTAGGTGGTACAGCAAGACCGAAAAAGGTATGGATGGACTGCGTGAAAAACGATATGTGCGTAAAAGGTGTGAATACTGAAATGACATTTGACAGGAGAGAGTGGAAAAAGAAAACATGTTGTGCCGACCCTACTTAAGTGGGATAAGGGTAATGATGATGATGATGTAGGTGGTACAGCAATGCTGAAGCTGTTACTGGTTTCAGCATGAATGGGACGGCTCGTTTTTTTTTTTATAGTAGCACGGCAAAATGACTGCACTGCGCCTGATGGTAAGCACAGTACAATCCAAAAACAACGGCGACCACCGAGTGATATACTATCCATCGCCAGTCGCCGCTGTCATGCCGGCCTGCGAAAAGCTGGATATGCACAGGCTGATCCCGAAACGCGACTCGCAAAAGCGAATCACTATGACGGGCTTTTTCGCCATATACATGGTGGTTGCGACCCAGACAGGCTGTAGAACCCTACCACCCCGCTGTCGCCATTGCCTCGTTCGTTACTCAGCAGGGTGCACCACGTGCAGGTGAGGTTGGCTTGGGTGTCTCAAGTCTTAGATGTTATTTGACACCCCTTACACCCCCAAAAGTCGTCCAGTGTAGTACAACCCTCTCACAGAAAACCAACGTGAAGTAACAGTGCTTGCATTGTTGCGTTTCGTTCAGTAAGTGAGAGCGCCGGAGGATCACCTCCCCACCCCTCGCTCCTCCCCATGAGATGATTGAAGATGACTGCAGCCGAGTAGACACGGTTTAGCGTCACCGACCTGAGCGTCACGGTTTCACTTTCGTACACAGTTCAATGCGTCTGAAGAAGTTTTATCCTCATAAATACTTATAAGTTTTTATGTAGAACTAGCTGATACCCGCGCGCTTTGCTGTAGAAAATGTTTAATTGATAAAAAATCGGAAAACGACAATGAAATCCAAAAATAGTGTCTAGTGTATCTAAAATTCCTCTTGTAATGGCCATAGTCCTGTCCAAAAATGGCTCGTAATTTTGACATAATTGAGTCTCAAAAAAACTGTATTTTCATTATATAGAGATTCTTCTATGTATTTCTGTCTAGTATTCTCATGCGGTTATCATCAGAAAGCTATTCTCAGTCATTACAACGTTCCAAATTATTCATATGTAAAGTTCCACGGCGAGAGGAATCCTCGGCATATCATTGGTTTACCTTCTTTGATGTACCTGAATAAATGAATATTTGATCGTTAAATCCCTACTACATTTCGTCGGTTGACGATAAATTTTGACTTATCAGTGACTTAATATACGTTTTGGATAACGCGTAGATCAGAATCTCGTACCGTGCATTCGTTATCCTAATGATTTTCATAGCTATATGTAATAGTTAAAGAGATTGTTTCTTTGAACGCGTCATATTTTGGAACTAGCCGTTAGATTTTAAAAATTATTTGCATATTTTTTATAATCTATTTATTTAATAAACGTAGGTGGCGTACTAGAAGCGTATTAACGAAGAAAATGAAACCATTTTACAATTGGACCATTTACTGAAACGAAATAGTAACCCAACAATTGAACATTAATATGTCAAATCTCTCAATATTTGTTAACGATCTCTTTCTTGTCTTATATGTTATTCACTCACATTTTTACAGGGAGGTTTATTAACCAAATTTTATTCACTTTCGCATAAGGTTTTTTAAAGATTTTCCTCCATACAATATTTGTCTTGAGAGTTATTAGCACAACAAAAAAAGTCATAAGGACTGACGACAGAAGTGAAAACTCAAAACAAAAAAATAACTGTGTTCTTTTTGAATCTTTAAATCAATTGTAGTCTGAATTATTTAAATTTCATAATTTAGTAAATTGAAATGTTTTATTAACGTTAGTTTGGTTTTCACATCTATTGGTACTCGGAGCAATAATTATATACATTTTTATACAGTTTAATAATTAATCAAACAAATAATGCTGCACAGGCTCAATACAAAATATCAATATTACATGTAGACAGCCCGTTATATTACCCGTCCCTAGTCTCATGCAAGTGCAATACGTCACGAGCATGTCTGTAACGCTTCACTAGCATGTCGTTGACGTGAAACCATAAATGTTTCTACTACCAAAAATCGGTCAAAGTCAAAGAAGTTTTCACTTCAAAAGAATTAATCAAAGAGGTGCAGCCGTTCCGAAGTATAGCGCATGCATACATTCGGCAACTGGTTTTTATTTATTTACCGCCTGAAAGGTTAAAGAGTTGCAATATTCACAGAGGTAATTGAGCAGTCGTTTCTGGATCTAAATCAAATAAAAAATAGGTGCTTAATATTTGACCTAATTATCTCGAGAAACGAAAACTGATATTCATTCAAAAGCAGATAATTTACGCAAAAACGTAACCCCCGCACTACAGCCCGCGTCCCGCACCTCGACCCGCGCGCCACTTCGCTTTGTTCCACCGTGTCGCACTCCGACAATAAGCAATTACGTAATGATTAACCTTGAAACGCGCCCCTTCAATTTTGTTCATTGAACCTAGGTGTGATTTTTTTACGTTTAAAAGTATGGTTTCCATTTAACTAAGGTTCTCTTTGTTCTTTATTAGTATTTGTTTGATATTATTATTTTATATGTTAAATGTGACCATGAACTATTACACGATTGAACGTTGTCACCCGTTAAATAGTCACATGGTATATTTAGGCCACGCTGCGACCCTTAGAAGCTTAGCAATACCCATAAGAAGCGGTTCATGTTGTGTGGCAATATCTATCGGGGATGCAAAGAATAAAACGCTAGTAAACCCGCGGGACCTAGTTAGTATATGGTATTTTAAATGGTTAGAAGTAAAGTACTTTCTAATGATATTAATCAGAACTAATATTTTTATTTTTATTACCTTTTTATACTATCCACTCGTAGTTGTAATCTTACTACATTACATTCATAACGGCAAAACGTGTCCTGACAATAAAACCAAAGTAAAAATATGTAAACAGGTTTATGAGGCTCTCGAGCGTTCATATGTTTTTTTCTTTGTTTGACTGCCCCGAATGAGAAATTTGTATCCGGCCAAATAATTAAAAATATTATATTGTAAGTGCGAATTTGAGTGCGATTCTTTTATTATTTGTTCGTTACGCTTTCGTGGCTTAACTAATTAACCGATTATCAGGTAATTTTGCATATATTTAACATGTTTTTTTTTAACATGTTTTAGCGCTTGACCGTAATCTCGCCTGATGTGAATGACGATGTAGTCCAAGATAGTATACACGCTAAAACTAGAGACAGTAACTGTCAAGTTCAGCTGCCGTAACACACTCATATGTACACAGTCAGATTTTTAATTCGAGAGCGGTAGGTAGCCAGGTGAACTTAGAAAACCCACCATGCTATGGTTTCGTCATGAATCTTTCTTTCACTGAAAGCACGGAAGATTCGTAAGGAATTGAAGCTACGTCGAACGGCACGTGTTAGAACACGCGAATTACCTAACCATCATTGCTTCATGATACATTGATTACAGCATAGAGGACTGGTTCAATTTAATCCCATACTCTTTTCCGTGTAAAAGGTCCAATCTTATATTCACATTACATTTGAGTCTCTAACATTTAAAGCGATCAGAAAATAAAACGATGTTACAGAATCTCAAAGTAGAAAGTGAAAGTCCTTGCTAAATTCACATTAGTAGCAATCATATTATTTACACGTCTGCGATCATTGTGAACACAGATCTCGTATCGTCTTTAATATTTGCTAGTATCACAATAACTTTACGCGCTCAAATATGTTTATTCCGAAAAAAAAAAACATATTTTTACATTACATTTTTATTATAACACAAAATGGCGTTACGACAGAACGATACGCCGCGCCTTTTTATACCGGTAAATGTTTTATTTACACTTAAAGGGTGGATTAAATTTGTCAGCGTTGAAGATTCTCGAATTCAGGCACGTACAGTGTGTATTCGGATGTCGACAGTTATACGACGAGTAAACATTTTACTGTCATATAAGGGCTGCTTTGTATTATCCTAGAGTTTCCAATAATGAATCAGTATTGATGGGAAAAATGTAACACAAAAACATGTGTGATCAAGAGGCACCCGTATATAATCTGTGAGTAGGGTACAGAGTAACACAATAGCCTCATTTTGTAACCCCAAATGTCGGCTTACGGCCCGCAGCGGCATCGATGGTAGGTTTGAATTGGTTGTAACAAAAGGTAGAACGTCATAAATAATAAAAATATATAGCAAAAAATACCCGTGTCCCTGAATTAGGGTACCTATTTCAATCAATGTGGAGGAGGAAAAAAAATGTACAACTAACAAAACTTCCGTATATCAAATATAATACTTTACACTTCAACTTGATGATTAATAAGGATTTATCTTAATTCCACGAAACCTAATTGAATATAGTATATAGTACAAAACAAAATTACCGATTGTATGTCATATTAATTGTTATTTACACACTCGTAGTTCTAAGTTAGGCTGTTGTTCATATAATTTTCAATAATACTTAAATTATTTATTCTGAGAAATCTGTGTAATAAATCAGAATACAATTTACTTGGCAGTTTTTTTTAAATTGTAGCACGGCAAAATGACAGCACTTTGCCTGATGGTAAGCACAGTAAAATCCAAAAACAATGGCGACCACCTGTGACACATTATCCATCGCCGGTCGCCGCTGTCATGCCGGCCTGCGAAAAGCTGGATATGCACAGGTTGATCCTGAAACGCGACCCGCAGAAGCGAATCACTATGACGGGCTTTTTCGCCATATACATACATGGTGGTTCGGACCCAGTCAGGCTGTAAAACCCTACCCGCTTTCGCCATTCCCTCGTTCGTTATTCAGCAGGGTGCACACGTGCAGGTGAGGTTGGCTTGGGTGTCTCAAGTCTTATGATGTTATTCGACACCCCCTTACACCCCATTCGACACCCCTTACATCCCAAATTTATTGCATTGCTAACGTTAGCTAAACATTAAGAGATAGGTACGTCAAATAAAGTACTACGAAAATGTACATCTCAAAAAGTCCAGAAAAGCCGGCCCAGTATACATGTCAACTGCTAAGAATAACCCAGAATACCATTTTTTATCTTTTACATATTATTGAAAAATAATGTGTTATATGCGAAGCTGTTTTGATAAATATAGTATTATTTGTTAATTTATTAATTACTAACTGATCCGTGCAACTTTGTCTGCACCAAATCGGTTATCACCGGTTTCTATTGTATTTTTAAACGCGAAAAATTTTAACAAACCAAGCACCCGACTGCAGCCACACCTACGGTTTCCAATTGTAAATCTGAACTATCAAGGGACTCGCATACCCAGATGGTATGTGAGAAATCTTTTAAAATACGCCTAGAACCCCTTCATAGCGTCATCTACCGGGTTCAATTAAGATAAAAACTAACCTACATAAATTTGCGGTAATTTAAACAAATGAACCCCCCGTTGGAATGAAGATCCTTTCCCTTTTTTGTAGACGGAAACGTAGTAGGTGGTAGAGCCACGTCGAAGCTATTTTTGGGTCGGCCGCCAGGGGTAATACCACCCTCTCACAGAAACACCGACGTAAAGTAACAGAGCTTGCATTATACCAGCTTTTCTAAAATTTGCTGATTCTTTTACTATGGTGCCGCAAAAAAGTCTTGTTACACTTTTTTCGGTTTAGCTCCCATCCGCTCAAAGCGTGTAACGCGCAATAAGCAACTGCGTTCCAATATAGCTTAAATTTTTATCTAATATGTCTGCTATATATAACACAAAGAAAATTTACCAAAATCCATCAAGAATTTCACTTTCGTGCGTTATTCTAGAGAACCCCTTGCGTTTTATAGGACAAAAAGTATTCTAAATGTAACTTTGTAATATTAGTTATCACTGTGTCAAGTTTCGTCAAAATTGGTACAGTGCTTTCAGAGTGATACGTGTTCATAGGGACAGACAGACAGACACAGTCAAAAAATGAAAAAGGGTTTTTTTTTCTCGAACTGACTACGCTATTGACCCTGCAGGGTCTTTACAGCTTCACCGGACTACTTGAAAAAGGATTATTTTTTACTTCTATATCGATAACAAAGTCTACCTCGATAATAATTTTCAAGAAATATTTAATGTACAGATTTGGCCTCGTTATAGTTTGATTATAGTAATTATAGTAAAAGGTAATAGAAGATAGATAGATGTTAGTCACAATGAACATATATTTACAACATATTATTACAATGAGTATTTTAGAAGCCGTCACCGATGTCAAATTTCGCGCGACATCAAAAAGCAGTCTGTATGGTAAAATCTACGATGTTTCTTTGACTTAGAAAAATTGAAATTTTAGCTACCAAAATACGTATTGGATAGTATCTACTATCTGAATCGCAAGGATATTTGTGACGTCACAATAGTTGAGAAGTGGAAGCCAGTTATAGTTTTGAACAAACACATAAACAAGCATAAGATCAACTAAGACTTCCGAAGACTTTAAGGAGAATTACAATGTAGGCGTTTCTAATGAAATATTGTCACGCCCAACATCGGAAGACTTACTCGACTATCAACTTAATATTTGAATTAATTAGGTATAAGTTTCTAGTCAAATTGTAATTCTGTTTCTATTCAAAAAGAGTGACTTTTATATGAACAAATAATTAATGAATGACGCAGAAAAGGAAGCGACCAAAGACGTAATTTTAATATTGTAAATTGAAAATAGGACGAAATAAATAGAAATAAGATAGTATAAGTAAGAAAAAAAAAGAATGCTATAACAGAAATAAAGACAATAATGAAAAAAAAAATATTTACCGACAAAAAAGATCTCGGATTTGTGTCTGAGGACCAGCGGACTTAAAACAAAAAAAAATATCGGAAGAAGCCAAATTAATCTATAATTTGACGGACGTCGATTTAAGGGTAAGAAAGTGGTTACAAGGTTCTGTTTTTTTTTTTAATAAGATGTTTATTTTATTGTTATTTATTGTGTGGATTACGGTGGCATCTTATTTTTGAACAACCCAAAATAAAAAAGAAGAATAATTTTTCCAACTGACTATGCTATTGGCATGACGAGTCTTCACAGGTTCACCGGACTAGAAAAACTAAATACTTGATTCCTATATGTCGTGACGCTATAATAGTGTATTCATCTTTAATATCGTCTCTTGACTCATTATTCCATTTGTCGTTGCGAGGTTCATTTTATGTGGAACAGTGCAGCGAGTGACAATTTGTTACTTTTTAGCCCCACCGGGGTATACGTGAGAGGAACACTGCCTGTGGACGCGAGTAACATCTTGTTAGTAGGAGTGAATTAGTAACGTATGGTTAATTATGAATGTATTTATGCGAAAGAAATAAAATTGAAAAAAAAGCTAACCGTACATAAAAACGGAATTCGCTGTGAAGATATTCACCGAAGAACCTATATCACGTCCGTATAGATTAGTCTGATCATGAAAACAGCGGCAGCCCGTTGCCCTCTGTTATTTATTGGACAACGTCGCGGCGCCACACCGCTAACGCACCTGCGATCTGCCGGGGAATTTGTTATAGAGAATCTACCCGGGTAAATCTTGTTTATAACGCAACGTGAAAAACTGGGAAACTCCAAATTGATATTCTACTTCAGTCTTTAATCCTATGAATATTATGAACCAGAAAATTTGAGAGGATGCATAGTTGTTTTTTATTTTTATTTTGAGGCACAAAACTACTGAATGGATTTCGATAAACATTTAATAAAGCTCGAGAGATAAATCAAATGTTTATTAACACGACCGAAGTCGCGAGGAAAAGCTAGTCGTTTATATGCGTAAACATTACATAGTATAAAATAAAGTCCTCTGCCACGTCTGTTTGTCTGTCTGTTGGTAAGAAACTCAAAAACTACTGAACGGATTTTCATGCTGTTTTCACCAGTCGATAAAGTGAATCCTGAGGAAGGGTTGTGTCTATAATTTGACAAGGTTTTTCTAATTATCCGGGCGGGACAGTGTCCACGGGGACAGCTAGTAATAAAGTAATTTGAAGATCAAATCTAATCAGCAAAATTAAAAGATTCGCCACGTCAACGCAGCCTCCGAAGTCCCAATACGCTACCATAGAGTGACTGAGCCAACATAGTTTATTATGTCAATAATTAATTACAGTGTAATTAATTAGAAATTAATTATACACATATAAACTAAATCCTAATCAAACCGTGCAGCCGAGACAATAATACATCGAATCGTCCTCCCGTTGTCTAGTAATCACTCAGAATCAACATCAAAGGAGATCGGAACAATGAGGCGCGTGACCCAATAATCTCGCAAATGAATAATGTCCCCTGGCTACGATGTTCTCTGAATAATTTATTTCACCAATCGAGCTGAAAGCGGGACCAAGTTTCCCCTCCAAACATTCGAGTGTTTAAATTCTAGCAATTCAAATAGCGAGCGCCCGTCAGTTGCAACAATACCGATCCAAGCTTTTATTTCATGAATTCACATAAAAAAAGAACATGTGATGGGATCACTAGCAGCGGTTTGAATTGGTGTCATATCTATAATCTATCTATATCTATAAATTTTAAAAAATAAAGTCGTAAGTTATTTTAAATCTTTTAAACTTCGCAACGAATTTTAATACTGTTTTCACTATCGCTTAGAGAATTCCTTTTGCAAGGTTTATATGTGTAGAATCACTATATATTATAAAACAAAGTCTCCTACCGCTTTTGTCTGTCTGTCTGTCTGTTCGCGATAAACTCAAAAACTACTGAACGGATTTTTGGTTTTCACCAGTAGATAAAGGAATTAATGAGGAAGGTTTTGGTATATAATTTGTCAAGGTTTTTTTATTGTCAGGGCAGACAACATCCGCCGGGCCCGCTAATATTTATATAAATAAGAGAAAAGTCAGTGTAATCTGATGAAGTTGTAAGGGAGATTTTTTAGGTATTTTAATTGATAACGCTGGGTAAACATTATGTGATACATAAAATTAATGTTTTCCATAATTGTATGTCTTAAAAATACCTACAGAAAGTTTAAGATGACATATATCTACATCTTAAGGATAACCAACATTATCTTTTGTGTATTTTATTATTATCTTTCACATATTATTAAAATATAATCGGTACAAATATAGTATTAATCTTTATATTATTTGTATTTATATATTAATGTAGATCAAAATTGCCTTTTACAGCATATCATTCCAACAAATATTTTAAAAAATATCACAGATTTCAAATTACGCGCTACAAAAATATTGCTTTTTTGTGTGAAGATTCTAAGTAGCTATTATGAGTCTGATGAAATGTAAATATTAAAGCATCGAAAATTCGTTTACACACTTATGATGCTACATTGCCATATTGCAAACATGCGAAGCCAGGGCTATAGTAGTCCGGTGAAGCTGTTAAGACCTTGCTTGGACAATAGCGTAGTCAGTTCGAAAAAAAAGCCATCTGTAAAATCGAATATAACTAATTTCATTAAGTCATTCACATTATACCAATGTAAACTACATGTTATTCTATATCCATAAATTAAAATATATTTAAATAGTCAATTAGTTTGAATGATTACTTAAAAGTAAATTGTGAAAGAAGTATTTATATTGACTAATGGTGGACAGTGGTGGTACGTACCACTGGGCGAAAAAAGCGAGATGGAACGATGTGAAGGACAAAGACGAGTGGAATTATTAGAAAGAGACGTGGCGAGATAATAAACAGAGACGAGGACAGAAGGTAGAACTTGACTTAGCGGGGCTGAACTGTTCTTGCATTATTTAAATACAAGTTGTGTAATTTATATCTTGGGTTATTTAATTAACTTGCTATTTACAATATATTACGCATACGTGATAATAATAAATAGCTTAACTCAAAGTAATTAGAGAACGGCGACGCTTCGATTTGTATAAATAATCTATTAACTCCAACGCAACTTATTAGGTTGTACAATCAAGTTGATTTTTTTTATTTTATCGGTCATTATAGTTTATGACGCTATTGATATAAATGTCATGGGAGATGAAGATACAAGAGCACCGTATTAAAGCTTTTATGAATTTCCTCTGAACACAATCGACTTCGCATAAATATACGAATGATGCATAAAAATTTAAACCCCCGTAACGTCGACAATTCCAGAGCGGAATTAAATCCAAGTTTATTGCTTTCAATAAAGGGAGACGTCGCTAGTCTCGAAATGTCCCAATTAAAGGTGTAAAGGAAAAAGCAGCGTAAAGTGAATGTAGACATTAAAATCAAATTATAGAATAGAATAATGATATTCCTTAATTTTATTTATACTACTATATAAGGAGAAATTCTACTTCAACAACTCTTATATATATTTCGTATCGGATAATATTCTAAACTATTTCAGTTTGATAAGGGAAAAAAGTAAAACCCTTCCACTTGCATGTGTAAGCGTGTAGCGTGCACGTGTGGGGGGTGATATGTGTAATGTTGTCGCAGTGATGTAAGATTTTGTGTCACTGTATCGCGCGAGTAGCGTACTCAAGGGCCCCACGCCGAGGAAACGGATCTAGGCTTGAGCCGCTACCGATGGGGGCCTAGTCCGGTGTGCGGGAGCGAAATTTACCCCCAGAGGCAACTAGGGATAGGCTACATCTACATTAAAGCTAACTAACAAAAGTTTGATTACAAAAGAGTATTTACTGTTGTTTACAAACTGAGATCATTCAAATTAAAACTTGTCTAAGTTCATAGTTCTTATTTTATTGTTGTGATTGATTGTACTTTTATTTGCCCACGACAGACGTTTCGTAATAAATTATGAATTTCCTGGCTATAATTGTTTTGAAAGAAATAAAATAAATTACTCAATTTTAGAGATTCACAAATAAATCATAACTACTACTATATGACACTATTGACATTTGTTAATGTATTTGACAATTTATTAATCTGGCATTATACTGTTATTCTACCTCACGCACCTGGCACATAATACAATTTTTGTTTAACCTCAATATTTTATAACCGCACTATAATGAAAAACAATTTAACTTAAAAAAAATATTATGAATAATATTTGCATAATTGAAATTATTCGCAAAAAATATCTGTATGTAATGGAACATTTTTGAATGATAAGATTGAATTGGACGAATGCTATTCAGAGTTGCTAGCATAAAAAACTTACACCAGATGTTTAGCTAGATACCGCATAGACACGCTTTTGTAATAAAGTATTTCAAATATGAATTCAACTAGCTTAAAATTCTAGGCACTGCTTAGAAAAGTTCGTGTTAAGATTTTTTTCCCCTCTAACTGACACTACGCTATTGACCTGGCAAGGTCTTTACAGCTTCACCGGACTATTGTGTTAAGACCGTATTCTTTTTGTTTTTGTAATAAGACTGATCATGTTTATAGTGATGTGCTGAACTATAATACTTTTTATGTATCTTGTGAATGTTACTACAATGGATTCTTCCTCCAGTTTCACGATTTGGACCTTAGACCTTAGACTTAGTTTACTGCCTACCCTACTTGGCCATAGTGTTGTCATTTTAGCAGCTGAATTGATTAAAATCTCGAGTCCACTTCTCATTACATTATTTTTCTTAACATCACTCTATCAAGCGATGAAGCGATGAAAGTTTGAAAATCGCGTTGGTTGACGTATTGCAAAGTAAGTCGAAACTCTCGATAGACAAAAACATCTATGTGAAACCATAGCATAGTTTCTATATTTAAGGTTTTCTGTCCACAAGTTGAGAATCGGGCGTCAAGCAATAGGTGTGTTCCGGTAGCTTCACTCGATTACCAGTCCGTCTAGCTTTTAGCCTGTTTATTAGATCACATCATGTAATATTAGGTGATTTGTGGTTAAATATAACAACCTATAGCCATATTACTTACCTAACTAAATTAGTCGAAGCTAATTAGATTTAATATCTATTGTTAAAATATTACACAGTCTTGCTTTCCATTTGTATTCCGTCCCAAAGGAACTCTCTCCTTCGTAAATATATTACAATATCCGCAGTGTAAATCCATAACAAAGTGGGTAACCATTTGCTTCCTGGAATATTGGAGTTTATCCTGTAAAGTTTAGGCGTAACATTATCGGTAGCGATAAGGTTCACAGCCATGAAATTCAATATTTACTAAATCACGAACAGTTTCGTTATTAGTGTAATAAAACTGGATTATAAAGTAATTTTCATTACAACCGTTTTAATTTTCCGTAGAGGGCAAGTTATTAGGTACACAGTATTGGGGTTATTAGGGCTCGATAACATTTTAGTTCGACCTAAAATAACTTAAGGGTTTTATTAATTTTTAATAGTACTTTAAGGTATAATTAGAGTAATTTGGTGTTTTTATTTTTAATTCTAATACGACGAAGTGACGTCACTATACTTGACGGCATGCGGAGTACTGTTCCAAAATAACGGCGTCCAAGGAGGAACAGTAGACTTTTATTTTGGCAAGCCAGGCAAAACACCGAGACAGGCGGCTAAATTCGGTTTCGTATAGCGTTGTCTATGTCTATCACAGTCATTAGGGAGTGCGATAGAGAGAACGCTTTACAAAACCAAAGTAAGCCGATCTTAGCCGGACGTTTTATGGCATGGCAAATCCATCCACGCCGAATACTGTACAATCCAGCTACAGTTGCTGCTGTCATCCTGGCCTGACGGGCATTTAGCCCCTAAGAAGGCGCTTAAAGAACTTCAAAACTTTACCACCGATTCAGAAAACAACCTAGTCCCCGAGAAGAACCGGCAAGAACATGAATCTGATTTATTATGTAACTGTATATATTTTATAACACGGTATTGTAATCATAATAGTTTTTGATGAAATGTATAGATAGTGAGGGCAGTCATTTGCAGACATCACTATGCAATGGACCATTCTAAACAGCTTTTTGACATCAATGTCAATATGGTACTTGAACTAGCTATCTGGCAAATCGGTAATTTGCGTTGGAACCTTATTACATAACTTAACACTGTTGTATAACAAGCTGATAGTGGTTTTAGTAAGTCTGAAATAAGGGATAACTAATTTGTGATTGTTTTTGTATTAAAATTATTACGGTCTCTTACTTACTCTAACCTTTCTAAAGTATTGCGACCGTACACTAAATTATTAAGAATGTTATGTACGTTAAGTACTTAGGAGGGCAGACTTAAAATACTCAATTTCTGATATATAGTCCTTAATGATGCACGATACCTCATGTTGTAAATTCTAAAATAAAAAATAAACATACAAAGAAGGATAAGATATTATTTCTTTATACGTATATACTGTTAACAATATAAAACGAAAATAATACATTCTCACAACAAAGGGTTACGTCGGAGAATAACGAAGCCCCTGTGGTTCCTTTGTAACATTAGAATTATAACAAAAAGTACGTAGGTACTAGGGTATCATATTTATACAAGAGACGTTGTTCAGATCTTTTCGCTTCGTAATTCGACTGCGTCGTCGCGAACGGCTCGAGTAAGCAATGAGGAATATTGCAAAAAAAATCCAATAACATTCGCGGGGGGATAAAGATGGGGTGTTCAGGAAATTGGAACGGTGACACCTCGTAGGTGGCGATGAGGGTCCGGGGCACCTGCGCCAATTACACTTAGCGGAACGGAAAATCAGCCGCATTCGGTGATTTAAATGGCAATTTCTATTGTGAACGGCAAATCTGATTACAGGATACTTCTGCTTCGTAATATACACTTGAATGGATAATGCAATGCTTATTATAATATAAAATATATTGGATCATTTTTAAAATGTTTTTGTTTAACGCACATATATCACCCTTTTTACTGAGTCAGAAATATCGGGAATTTAGTATACTAACTTTGCCTTTTAATGCATCTTTGAAAATTTAATGGATGTTCCGGAAAACTTAGATAAATTGTAAACAAAGGACACAATTTAAATATTCTGTCCCATCATTACGACAATGTAAGGTAAACATTTTTTAGGTACTGGTATTAGGTTTTACAATAAGTTTCCTAAGGACATCGCCAATTTGGTGTACAATAAGTTCAAGGAACATGTGAAAGTAGCCTAAAGCTAAGAACTCACGAAACGCAGATGCTAATGAAGATACAGATATATATGTAAATAATTAAAGCACATCTCACGACGCGTTTTAAACCGGCGGCAAACGCGGTTGTTTACGGCTCCCGCTGCACCGGCGGGCAACTAGTAGTAACGCGCGGGCCGTTGGGCACCCGCAACCTCGACGGGTTGCGTCCGCGATCTCCGCGTTCGGTTGGCGGCCTGTCCTTCTTTAATTGATTAACCAACCGTATTGCAACCGTCAGTTTTGCGATTATCGCCCGCTACGTTTGCGAGCGATAATCTCAACCGCGGGGCTGAGTATCCCGCACAAATAAACGGTCTCGTGAGTTTAGAAATAAAACCGCAGTTCTACGCCCCGCGGCGTGCAATGGTAAAGCCGCTTCGTGAGTCCTTAGCCTTAGTGAGGAAAAGTTTATTATAGGATGTATCATTAAGTAAATGATAGTGACATTTGGAAACGGCTCCTTCCATGTATATCTATTTAAAATACCAATGAATTAAAAGAAGAGTGAAATAGATATGCTAAACTTTATCGAATTTCTTTAAAGCATTTCCCGATGATTGGTTAGTTTTTCGAAACGGTTGTACTTTATTTACTTTCCTGAAAACATTTTAAGAATTTAATTTGAAGTAATGTACTTTTGATATACTTTTTACCCGAAACGGCTATAATGTTAAGTTACACTCACATTCTTATCAAAAAGAAAAGGCTTCATAGAAAGCTGTAGTTTAAATACTAACTGTCCCTTAAAGTTGATTTTACATACATACACTTACAGCGATTATATAAAATCAAGTGGACTACATATCTGTTCAAAGGATAACATAAAAGAGTACAGTGGCATTGCAAATGTATGTGTATGTGCAAATTATATTTTGTAATTTAGATTTAATCTTGCAGAAATTTTATTTGTAAAAACCACTCAGTTATAAAAATTACTTAAAGTTGATTGAAAACGTTCGTCCTAATGGAATAAAAGCAGTGAAAGCACCCTAGGTGAACATTAAAATGGATAATTAAGCACCGTTTTGTTGCTAACTAAAAATTTACATTTGTAGGTCAAAGCTACTTCGTTAACTATGCAATAAAATGGAAAATAATTTACATACTTACCCAGCTGACCTACTGCTTTCACATAACCTTGACTTGGATTCTTTCCGCATTTGGTTACCCGCCAACCGGAATGTTAGATGGTTTTCTCTTTGTACCTCAAGGTTACTTTGGATGCTGGAGAGAAGCCAGACGCCATAACTTTGACCTACTAACCGACTTAAGTTAGCGAGACCTTTTGGCATGAAATAAACAAGGGCGCCACCTTTTCTGATAATTTTATACATAAATTATTTTTTATTGGAGTTCTGTTATATGTATTCTAGAATAAAGTGTGTCTGTCAACATATATGTCCGTTATTTCTGTATTTTCTTAATACTTTATGTTATAGGACAAATTTGTCTATGATGGTATGACATAGATGTGTATTGCTTGTTAACGGAAGAATATTAAACTTCTATGCCTTTTGGTAATGTCAAATTACGATGCCTATGTGGTGGTTTACTCGTAAATCGTTTCGATTGACATCAATGCGAAGCCCTCATTGAGTCGAAGTTTGAAAGCATATTAAACCATATCATGGTGGCGAGGTTCTTCTAATACCCCCTTACATAACTTACTGTCTTAACGTTGAAAATGTATCGATTCCAGAAGCTATACGCATACTTTAGAGACAGTCTCTTTCTAGATTTAACGTATTTTAACCATTTTCGGATACATCATCATTTATAATAACATCAAGTGAAATTGTAGTCACACGTTAAGATCTATAATGAAAGAAATACCAGATACCTGCGCGTCAAATATATGGAGTCTACTTTGGAAAAAGTCAGCCCTAAGTTTCACTATGAATCGTTGACAGTAGAATTTAATAAAATTAACAATTTACAGCATCATTTCGAACGGATACAATATATGTTCGATTCAACGATTTTCTACAAAAACTTACACGCGTGCCGCACGAATAGTTTATAACTTTGCGTCTAATATAAAGGGATAAGGATAGCTTTTTTTACCAAAGATTGGAGCGGGTTTATTTAGCGTATAACCGCGACCCAAATATTGAAAAAGTTATGTAGTCACTTAGGACATAGCGCGACGGGATCGTCTTGTAAGAGGAAAAATTGGCATCTACGGAAAAATGTTATTTTCCTAAATATACAAAAAGTAAATTTATTAATAAACAGAAATAAAAAAGGCCGGCTTGAAAACAAGTTGTTGAATCTAAGTCAATAAAGAATTTATTCAATTATATTTACAGTCATTTACTCAAATATTATATTATATCCTTTACTAGGTGTGCTCGCGGCTCCGTCCGCGTAGAACCTAATGTAAAAATCAATTACTAATAATATCATCTGTATGTATTGTTACCTTACCTACTTTTCTCTGGTACTTGAGTCGTGCTGTCATTAAAATTACAATAACTTTTAACAGAGTGAACGGATTTTGATGAAAACAAGACTAAATGTTACTCGAGGACATGCTTTATGATTTTCTTAAATTAATTTGCTGAGAGGTTTTATCGTTAACGCAGTACTGTAATAGTTATGCGTGTTCGAACAAACAGACAGAGAGACAGACAGACAGACAGACATTTGTAAAAGTGATTGAAATGTATTTTATTACTTATTTCAAGATACGTGCAACGATTTTTATCACAAAAATGTATTAAGTATCTTAGATTAGACATTTTAATTATATATATAGATATAGATAGAAAATTATATAGCCTCATTTATTATCACTATCACTCATTTATTAAGACGAATCTAACGATGATCCCGTATGTTCGAATTCATCAAGCCATATCAGGCTACAACACTGTACCAAAGAAGTAGATATAGGCACATACATGGTACACTCGAAAACATTACAGTGGGAGAAAACTAACTATATTCTAAACTAACACGCTCTATATTAGTTGGTGTCTACGATTCCGTTCTCTTGAAGATCGTTGTCTTGTTACGTTACCTTTATCTAGAGTAATTGCGGTCTGTATCTTGTTTATTTCTTTGTAATTTAGTAATATATGGCTATAGTGGTTATATAACCACGTTAGCGGTTTCAGTTTAACATCTATTAACCACTATAATAACCCTATCGGATTCCGTAGGGTACATAATACTCGGAGAAGTACTGTATTTGCTAGTAAATATCTTAATAAAATCAATGAAGTCTTTCAAATCAATTATTAAAATCAATTAAGCCTCACGGAAAGAAGAGACACTTCATTTTATCTATATGTATAAATTCAGATATATTTCATTAGATCTAACGCTAAAAAGCAAAGCTTTTAATTTGTAACAGTACTATATATTTAAATATATTAGTGTTTTCTACCGTGGTCGAAATATTAGCATAACCCATGTTTTCTCGTTAACATTAAAGATCACCAACAGCTACTGCAAAAAAAGAAAGAATATCAGTTGATAAACGGTTCATTTCGATATACACGTATGCATTTGTGAATCATGCAATTTCGACTGTATGATCCACAAATGAGTATATGGATGAATAGCTTAGAATAGTTAAGCTAAGTCAGACGCGACTTCTCAGGTAACAGCCCAAGCCGAGGTGTGCCGTGCGCCCTTGTGTATGTTACCTAAAAACGAAATCGGCTGAGTGCCTTAAGCGCTCGCCTTAGTAGTCCGGTGAAGCTGTTAAGACCTTGCCAGGTCAATAACGTAGTCAGTTCGAGAAAAAAAAAACAGTCGATAAACGGAGGGGAAGTAAGTACTTTAGCAGTATTATACTATTTTGTTATCAAGCATTTATATACAGATATATTGTTATTATTAATAGCACGTATAACTGCAACGTAGATTCTACACAATGTGAAACTGTACCTTACTCAAACTAAACTAATTTAAGGGTAACTCGAGAGGATTTGCTTCCTCTCGTTGCGGTGGAACTTCGCGACAAAGAACATGTTGAGATCCGTCGCTTTGTACTCCAAACGTATAGAATTCGAAGTCTCTTTTGTGATCAGATCTTAGTATTTTAATGAAGTTCTGTTTTTTAAATCCATTTTTCTTTTGAATATTTATTGCATATATGATTTTACGTAAGTTCCAATACTATTTAATGAATATGTAAAAATAATCACTTCCATGTGACACAACGATAATGCTACGCGAACGAGTGTCTTTTTCCTTAATCGTTTTTGACTTGTTATTTTATTATTATTATTTACACACGAGCACATTTTATGATTTCTAAAAGCATTAGTGTTTTAATTGCTTACTAATTGTGAACATACATGGATGACATGTAGTTTTCATCTACAAAATGTCATTAAAAATGAATACAATTTGAAGTTTTAATATTGATTCGTTTTTGATGTAAATTATAAATAGTGTAAAAATAATACTGAAATTCTAATTGTCTGTCGACACTGATTTATTTGCCTAATGACGTGCATATACTGCCCGTAAACAAAATTTCATCAAAATGCGTAATAATATAATAAATAAAAATGGTTTTCTTACGATATGGTGGTAGAGCCACGCTGAAAATATTACTGGTTTCAGCATGAATGGGTCGGCTCGTCCGGGGTAGTACCACCCTCTCATAGAAAACCCACGTGAAGTAACAGTGCTTGCATTGTTGCGTTTCGTTCGGTCAGTGAGAGCGTCGGAGGCCCACCTCCCCTCCCCTCTCCTCTCCCTCCCCTAACCCTTCCCCCCATAGGGTGACAACGCACTAGCAACTCCTCTGATGTTGTTAGTGTCCATGGACGGTGGTGATCACTTAACATCAGGTGACCCACATGTTCGTTTGCCACCAATGACATAAAAAAAAGATCTAAAAGTATTATTTATGTTAGTATATACATCATTAGCACAAAATTTCGAAAAAATAATGTACATACAGCACTATTAACTAATATTATGAGAATATAGTTGTATACTCTATTTATTTGGTAGGGCTTTTTCTAAGTCTTCCTACATAGCCTACCATCCTCGAGTTGAAAATTTATCACCAAGCACCCGCTGCTGCGTTCTAGCAGTTGCACTAGAGAGCCAGTTCTTGGTTTAACACGTTTACTATTTTAAACCACATGAGATTGTGTTCAAATCCTAAAAGCTATAACGTATTAAAAGAATCCCCCACTTTTGTCTCGAGCCTTAAGTCATAATAATGATATTTTCTAAATTATATAGCAACTATTCGCGAAGTTATCCATTTGCATAACGATGGGTTGATTTTACGTGTACTTTAAGATAAGCCTCAATAATACTTATAGTTGACAATAAGACCGGACAATTCCTAGAGGATTAATTAATCGTATAGCGGGCACTTGTTCTTTATTTACGAGCCTCTTTTGAGTCCGAGTTCCGACAAAAATGTTTACCGCGACATTTGTAAAGGTCGTAAAGGCAGAGTTTACGGGTTCGCAGTAAACACACGTTGCTGTCCACAAGGCACAGATAGCAAAGCTCGTAAACGACACGCCTTTGGTAGTTCGGTGACAAAAAATGTGGTACTTACGCTGTGTACACCAATTTATTATTAGTACTATGACTGTGAGACTCTTGATTTAATTGGGCAACTAAAATATATCATACGTTATTACAAATCGCAAGAGAATGTTCTTTTTTTATTTAAACAAGAAAATCTCTGTTACTAACATTCCGATGCTAACCATTATTTTTTGAATTTGCACCTATTTATTGAGAAAACTAATATTACGCAAGAACTCTTACAATTGTAACAATTACCATACAAGATATACGTCTGAAAAGACACGAAAAAAAGGTTACCAAGTAATAGCGCGAGTGGATCGTGATGCTCGGTGTGTAGTATCAGGAGCCGAGGACGAGTTGACCGTTCGACGAGAAACGTATATTACCGAGAAGGGCCGAACTTTGAATACCTATGTCAACAAAGTACCGCAAATAGCAGACTCAATTGCGTGGTCGGATCCTTACGCAACTGTCGTGATGGTTTATATGGTAATGTTTAAGCTTATTTAACTCTGTAGGCAGTAATTTGAAAATTCGTACGAAATCGCGGGCACAACAATTAAAATTATCAAAATTAAAAATATACAAATTAATGCCACTAATTTACGATATGAAATAATATCGTGAAATATAAAAGATACAGTGTCATGATATTTGTCCACAATAAACACTGAAACTACTCAACCGATCTTCATGAAAGTTGGCTTCATGTATAATTTGGTCCAACTTGAGAGAATAGGAGGAAGAGGAGGAGGAGGAGGAGAATTTATATTTCGATCAAAGTCCTGAATATTCTTAATTACATATTAAATTATTGTCAATGTCGATTATTGTTATTAATTGTAAGTTTCACCAGTCTCGGACAGATGGCGCTTTAATTAGTTAGTAGACAAAGAACTGTAGGACCGACTGTTTTAGATATCTCATAGATGGCGCCACGTTATAATTTTTTAATTTCTTTTCCAATGAATACTACAGCAATGACCGGGTTAATTAGTATAAACGTCGATACGAACTTGGGATGTTCTTATGAGATGACCTAATTTCATGAAAAATACTCTATATTGCATAAATGGAAGTGGCTCTCGGTGTGCGACTTCGCATTTCTCGGTTTGATGTTAACTGCAATGCACGAGGAATAGCCACTTAGTGCAAAGACAAAAGCAAACTCAGGTTAACACGGGTTTCCACTCGGCGACCGTCGGCTTTTAACAGACGACGTAGTTGATCCGATCTAACGCCGTGACGTCCGTCGACTGTGACCGATTGTATTGCGTAATTTAAACAGAGTCGCAGCTTTTATTTTGTCAGGCTAACATTAGTTTGTATTTCCTATATGGGCTTTATTTTTATTCAAATACCATGAAAGTATATAATTAAAATGCACTTCCTTTGAGGCTAAAACATGTAAAAACAACTGGACTATGGGCATTCCTTGCGGAATTGTTCTTGGATGCTACTTTAATTATTTTTGGGTTAACCTCTGCCATTTTGTAAGCGAACGGGAATGAGCTAGTTATTGGTATGCATAGTCTAAGGCAAATTATGAAAGCTGTAAAAATAGAACAGTACAGCGATATTGTTGAAAAAAAAATGTAGGTAGTCCGGTAATTAATAAACATGATTTTTTTAATAGCTCAGAATTGACGTATAGCTAAAATACAAATGTGTTTACACACAGTGTATGTATGTTGGGGTGCTCTGATAACAAAAAAAAACACTTATTACAGAGTAATATTTAAGAAATAGGTGCATAAAATAAGACTGACACCTGAGAAATAAATTAAAAGGACTTAAGGGAAATAAATAAAATGAAAAGTGAATTTGTTAAAAAGTTTATCTAATTAATATTAATTACAGCTTAACTCTTTAACGTAGCGAACTTAAAATCTAGGCGTGTTTAATCCGCCCCAAAAGAGAATGACGGAAGGCGCGTCCTGTTTCTGACAAACCGTTGTGTGATTAGGGTTGCGTAAAATTTTACAGGTTTTAATTAGTACCTTGGGATGTAACAAGCACCTGTTATTAAGTCTGAAACTGGGAAGTTTTAATATAACAAACGCTTATTACCTTGGCAATCCTTCCATAAAAATGAATGCCTCAAACGGTCGGTAGTCCGAATGTGCATGCGTATATTGTGACTCATTAAGATCTGTGGGTTTATGTAATGCTATTCTTGCTTTCCCGAGATCCGAGGAAGCAAGAACGCTTAACAAGCTGGTTATGTGTGGGTTGAAAAACCAGTAAAGTATTGACTGTTTGTGTATAATTTTTATAATTTTTTTATTTGTTGGGGTGACAGGGTCAATTTGTAACCATATTCCAATTATAAAAAATGAAAACAAAGTACTGGTTTAAAAAAAAACTTAAATTTATTATATATTATTATCCTATTTTAAAAAAGGGATTATTTACGGATAACCTTTTTTAAAGAATCTTCTAAGTTACCTTCAAGCAAAAACGTCGAGTCAGGTTTGCTTGGAAATTTTCGCATATCTTCGCAGGAAAGCTTCTATTTAGCTATCTTATATATGGTTGATTTATGAATACTTTGAAGCATTACGACGGTAATGGCTCGTAAAATTATTGTGCAGGTTGCTCGGGTTGTGTTTTTGGAGGACATACGCGATATATCTACGGTAAGTATGTGCGTAAAGAAGGCCCTTGTAAGGCTTTCGCGTAAACGAAGTATAAAGTAAATTACGGCTTCCAAGAGGTGTTTTTAAAGTAAAGGAATGTTTTTTTTTTTTCATCTCTATTCGGAAAGTTTACGAGAGGAAAATTCTCGCGTGTTATCAATTTTGGAAATGCATGTCATAAATTGTGTAGAAAATGACATGAATTTACAAAGAGTTATGATAAAATAAACATCGGATTTAACTAATTATAAATTGTTTACGATACCACAGGCCTCGTGACGCAGTGGTAGTAAACTTCAATAGTGACCAGAACGATAGATGGAGATACGAATATTTCCGAACAAAAATGATATTTATGCCATAAGATAATTGGTGTTAAAATCAATTCATTTTCACTTAATAATTCATGAGTATAAAATATCGAATCAAAATACATTAAAGAGAGACGGGAAACTGAACATTTAAGATTAAATTTTTTATACGTCAAAAACAAAAAAATATATAAAAGATGTAGTCGGAATATTAAAAAATATCCAGATATCCACCCACCGATTTCAATTATAGCTAAGAACCTATAGGCAACCCCCATAAGTAAATGAAAAGCATTAAAAACGGTCATACGATTTAGAAGGGAAACTATTAAAACAGTTTTATTAATTTTTTTAAGATTAGTACACACGTTTGAAGTCTCTTGTCATTTGAAAGAGATTTGGAGTTTTAGTATGTAATATTTTTGTTAGAATACAAATTCAAATAATAAATAGTACACTAAGGATAAATATATCCTCGATATATAAGTACGATATATAGTTATACGTGGACATCATGTATAACCATAAATATAAAAAGTCGACCTATTTAATATTAATACATGTGATTTTTATAATTTTCATATTTTTTTATTTGCACTATGTGCAATAACTTTTTCCACAGTACTATTGGTTAGCTGGAAATAAAGGTTTTGTGGTATTATGCTCACCAGCGTACAAATTAAAAAGTGGAATAAATTAATTCATCATTGGTCCTAAAAAGAAGAATACTGAAAGAAAATTATAGGTCACTTAGTTTATATAATATATTACAAAAATCAAACATGAGAGACATGAAATGTGAAACGCTATAATATGGCCGTCAAACATGTTACGGTCTGTTAAAACTTAGAAATTAGTTTTAAATATGTAGGTTACTTATCGCCACTTAGATACAGGCTATATAGTTAACAAGCGAACATCAAACTTAATGTTTTTTTATAAACTAAGTTAATATATAGACATTCACAAATTCCCGCGACTTCGCACGCATAATCTGTACAGTAATTATATTCCACTCTTTATTCTATACGTTTATAATTGTGCCCGCGACTTCGTCCTCGTGGAAACTTGTGTAAAAAACAGTGATCAAGAAAGTCACCTAAATGTATTAAGTTCATTTACTTGTCCACTTTTCTCTCGTACTTACGCCGCCTCTTCATTAAAACTACCGAATGGACCGATTTTCTTGAAACAAAGACTAAGTTACTCCCGAGGATATGCTTTATGTTTTTCTTGTTACGGTTTAATTGTGAACCCAGTACTTTAGCAGTGATACCCGTTCATACAAACAGACAGATAGACAGACAGACAGACATTTCTAAAATTGATTGAAATGTATTTTATTACTTATTCCCAGACACCTCCACCATGTTTTATCACAAAAATCTAAAACATACAGACACGTTAGATTTACATTATTATTATATGTATAAAAGAAGACAGAAGAAGATATATAAAATAACTAGCTGACCCGTGCCCATTTCGTTGGGCGGTAATAGGCATTATCAAGCTACAACTTTTTTCTAGAACTCCATCATATATCTCTCATTGTTAAGGTAGCGTTCGTAAGAAACGTTTTCGTTCGACAATTTTTTCTCCGACGCCCCAGATATTACCCCCTACAACCTCACAAACTTTACCTCTTTATGATATTAGTATAGATAATATAATTAGTTAATAGCTTCTGCCCGCGACTTCGTACGCGTGGAATGGTTATTTTGGGCAAAGACGCAGCGTAAGCTCTGAAAAGGAACAAATACCCCGATTTTGCAACATTCTTCCTTACTGCTCCGCTCCTATGTGTCTTAGCATGATGATATCTAGCCTATAACCTTCCCTGATAAATGAGCTATATAACACTGAAAGAAATTTCCAAATCGGACCAGTAGTTCCTGAGATTACCCCTTACAACGTCACAACGTCACAAACTCACAAACTTTACCTCTTTATAATATGATTATTATTATTATTAGTATAGAAGTATAGATAACCAACTGACTGACTCATTGACAGAACAATAACGGATTTTCATACAAACTTTCATCCCCTTTATCACAATCTTAGGGGTTGAATTTTCAAAAATCCTTTCTTAAAGGTGCAAAAACCTGCATGCTAATTTTCACATCCCTAATACCAGTAGTTGCACTCTGAATATCAATTTTCTTGTATATCCTAAAAGGTAACGTTTCTTTGTCTGTCTGTCTGTTAGTAAGTTTGCAGGGCAGCATGATAGCGGCAACCGGCGATGGATCGTGTGTGATCGGTGGTCGCCATTGTTTTTGGATTGTACTGCGCTCAGGAACAGTACAGTCATTTTGCCGTGCTAAAAAAAAAGGAAAAAAAAGTATACCCGTAATTCGAATACTACAGAATCAATTTACATTGTTCTTTTTTAAATCGGGTTTGAATATGGAATACATTATAAGGTCAGAACTAAATAAAATAGATAACAAATGAATTCGAAATATTTTGTAATTTACGCGAGCAACGACGTGGGTTCTTATCTAGTGTTCTTATAAGAAAGTTATCAAAATCGGAAACAATTTCCGATGTCACGACCGACTTCATCGATATCCTAAAGAAGACAACAAAGTTTCCGGTCCTATAGACGCGATGACGCAATTTTAGCGCGAACAGATTAAAAACTTTGATAAAAGCGCTAAAATATGTATATCTTTTAACACTTTCCGTTGCAAAAAAACAGACTAAATAAAAATGCCAAGTTACGTATTTTACCGCTACCATATTTGTGTTTAATTTTTCTTAAACTTTTCAGTTCTTAGATATTCTTTTTACTGCATTGGTTTAAAGTATCCGTTTTTTCTTTCGTATACTTTTGTTAAAATAATTTCATATGAAACCTTACTTGAGCACTACAAAGTGGTGCGAGGTTGTGTAGTGTAGGTGTGTTTAATTCACACAAATATATGTGGGAAGTTACATTTAGGTAAGAACCATGTGTAATTAATATCTAACATTTAACGTGTATCAGAATTTTTCTGCAAAAACATTTTTAGAATTCCGCGAATTTGTTAACTTCGTAATAGAAATTCTGTATAATAAATTACACAAATGTTAATATTTTATAAAATGTTTTACGAGTAAACTTTTATCAGAGAACATGAACAATTTTCGAATTCCTTATCGTTCCTGAATGCGTAAATTTTCTCTCACAGTAAAAAAAACATTTCTATTTTTATAATGTTTCGTGCGATTTTATTGCTTTTTATTTATAATCATAGGAGGCAAACGAACAAGTGGGTCACCTGATGTTAAGTGACCACCATCATCCATAGACACTTGCAACACCAGGGGAGTCGCAAGTGCGTTGCCAGCCTCTATTTAGAGGAAGGGAGGGAAGAGAAGAGACGGATGGGAGAGGGAGAGGAGGTAGGCCTCCGGCGCTCTCACTGACCGAACGAAACGCAACAGTGCAAGCACTGTTACTTCACGTCGGTTTTCTGTGAGAGGGTGCTAATACCCCGAGCGAGCCGACCCAATCATGCTGAAACTAGTAATAGCTTCAGCGTGCCTTTACCACCGATAAGATATTTTAATAGAAGTTTAAGAATGGATATTTAAAATGTTTTCTAACCGCAAATATTGCTAATTTGCATGACGATCACTTGAATCTACAAAAATTGTTGTGTGGTAGCGACATCTTGCAACAAGTTATAGTAAAATGAATAGTATATAACCTTCTTTATGTAAAAACACATAGGTGTGTCAAGTTTCACAATAATCGCGTAAATCCTATTGAAGAGCACGAATACGATACGTCATGTACATGCACTACAAACTTACGCTACTAATATGTGCTAATAAGATATTAAAAAGATTCTAAAGCAATCAGTGTCGAACGGTGACGCTTTATGCAGCGCCTTGCTGTCTCTCCTGACCTCGTTTTCTCTCCACCACTCTGTCAAAAGTATGACGTCTAAGTAATACAGGTAATGATCTATTACAATACACACTGAGTGTAGATTGAAAATATTTGCTAAAATAAATGATAGGCATTGGAATGTAACAAAATAAAATAAGCATATTTAAAAAAACCTTTCTATCCGTTAGTTTGTCCGTTTGTATGCTAATCTCCAATTTAAATTTAAATTTCCAGGTATAACTGTGCCCGCGAATTCTTCCGCGTTGAATCTGATATACAAAACAGTGACTTATAAAGTCATCTGAATGAATTAAGTTTAATAACTATCTACTTTTCTCACGTACTTGATTCGAGCCGTTATAAAAATTACAATAACTTTTGATAGACCGAACCGCTTTTTAATGACACAAAGACAAAATATTACTCGAAGATTAATTTATGATCTATCCTTGAAAAGGTTTTATCATGAACGCAGTACTTTAGTACTGATTCGTCTTCAAACACACAGACGTACAGACATTTCTAAAAATGATTGAAATGTAAAATACACACTACTTATTCCTTGACACCTACAACATTTTTTTTCAAGAAAATCGATAAGTACAGACACATTAGACTCACATTCTTATTGTTTGTACGTATAGATATAGATGTGGTTGGAGATTAATATATAATGTAACAGTTTTGTTATTAGCTATGCTATTTAAAATTTAAATAGTCTATGATAAACTATAACGAAAATAGATAACTAAATTATCATTGAAATTGGATATAACGTATATAATGACGAGGTAAGTGAATTCATATTGAAATGTATGCGGAGTCAGTTATTCCAATTTGCATAATAATTGTACAAAGCAAAGGTTGTTGCTTAAAACTGTATTTCAAAGCTCCTTGTTAAGTTCTCTGTATAATTAGATTTTACTATTATTTTAGTTTATATTAAATATTGAATGGACATGATAACTTTTTTTTATTTATTTCAAAACTAACTTGTACCAGCGACTTGTTTTGTTGCGACTTCAAGAAAATCATAATGCATATTTTCGAACAACACTTAGTATTTGTTTAATTAAAATCGGTTCCTTCTATCAAAACTTATTGTATTTTTAATGACGACTCGTCTTAAGTACGAGAAATGAGTAGATAAATAAATGGATGTAATACATACAGATGATTTTATTAATCGCTGCTTTTTACATATGCTATTTATTTGCTTATATTTTTTACATAATGCTTTTCACGCGGACGAAGTCGAGGGCACAGCGAGTACTTAATATTTTGAATAACTGACAAGCTAGGTAAGTTTAAATACAATTCTATAATACACGACTATTACTCTGTGCCATAAGTCGTGGTGGCGTAGTGGTTTGACCAGTGGAATATTATTTCGATGTCCGCAGGTTTGAACCCCGGCATGTACCAACGAATTTTTCGGAATTCGCGTACATTTACTAATTTAAATTGGTAACACTATCGGCTGACGGTGAAGGAAAACATCGTGGGGAAACCTGAAACTGAGAAATGTTCTTGTAGTACTACTGTATGTGGGGAAAAATAAGAAACGGTGGATTTCTCAGAGTTTGAAATCGCCAATACGTCGTGGGCTGGCGTGGTGATTACGCCCATACCTTCCTTCGGGAAGAGGCTTATGGCCCTGCAGTGGGTCTCTTACAGGCTGATGATGATGATGAGCCATGGGACTGAGCCGTGTAGAACGTTATGTCGCTGAAATAAGCATTATCAGTGTTTAGAAAAAGTTTCATTTTCAGTAACGCTCGGTTAAAAGAAGGCAGCTAGAGTTACAGGCCCCAATATTACGCGCTATGCCGTGATGGCTGTCTGCGATATTACTTCTTAATCGCTTAACTTGTCTTACAGTTATATTTTATATGATAGTTCCATCGTTTCTAAGCGTTCTAGCATTATATCTTCCCCTTAATAAAAACAAATAATGTATTGTATAATTAATTAGTATAAGTAGCAGAAATATATTATTAAAAATATGTATAAAATCTACATAACCAATTCATTTAAAAAAGCTTTCCTTTATAAGTGCCCTTAAAAAATTAACAACATGACGTCATATTCTTATAGTCTGACAAATTTTGAATTTATAATACAATCCAACTGCATTTCATATATAAATCTTTGCCCGACAGACAATATGGCCTTGCCAAGATACACCCTCCTAAGTTCTTGCCAATTCTTCCTATTATCCTAAACACAGAATCGCAAAGAAACCTTTTATAATATATTATATTGAGTCTAGACTTAGAGAATAAAATTTAAGTAATTACGCTTATTAAGAAACTTTTTATTTGTATTGTTTAGAAGTATATTATCACAGATTAACTTCAATATTATATAAAAGAAAATAAGAAATTGTATTTTTACACATATTTGAAATCTATAATACAATAAAAAAAGTATAGCTGTATATACTAAAAAAATATACAATATCCCACTGCGTAATAATTTCGGATAAGATATTTTATGGTGAAATATAATTTAAAAGGTACTTTGTGTTTGTTATCACAAATAGCTCAGGCACGAACGGGGTTCTGTACATTTCTTTGACGTCCCTCAGGACTCGACGGGCCTCCCGGGATAATGGAATCCCGAATCCTTAAAATGGCGCCTTGACCAAATACCCGAAATTCTAAAAATAAATTTACATTATTTATTTATCCATTTCATTTATTGTGAATATGTATAAGAAATAAAGAACAGGGTGTGTTATACCGACACACGATAGAAGTGATACTTTAATTAAGTAATATATAAAAATACACCGATCAGTATTAAATCAGTGACGTTAAAAATGTAC
Organism: Antheraea pernyi; assembly: GCA_015888305.1. Lineage (NCBI taxonomy): Eukaryota > Metazoa > Arthropoda > Insecta > Lepidoptera > Saturniidae > Antheraea > Antheraea pernyi. The sequence goes on from MU158795.1 coordinate 3,911,772, forward strand.
AAATGATTAAAAAATAAGTACAAGTAGTTACCGTCACGCGATGTTTACAGACGGTCACCACGGTCATCCAAGTACTGACCGCGCCCGACGTGAGTTGCTTAACTTCGGTGATCGGACGAAAACTGGTGTTTTCAATACTATCCGACACGGTGTTTACCCCCACCACTTTTCATCCCACAAAAAGGTTGCGGATCAGAATTTTAAAGCCGTTCCATAAGAGGTTTGACTTTCAAAATCTTTTTGCATTTTATAATCTACTTACCAGTGACTGTCTGCCATTTACTCTGCGTTTGCATCTTTATGAGGCGGTTTATGCAGCAAAGTTCGAAATAGCTCTTAGATGGCAAGTTTTTCCTATTTACTTGATATTTAATGTTATGTTTTTGCAAACTAAAAAATATATCCTTATAAATTAAACCCTATGTGTTGTTTTGATTTATAGGCTATGTTAGTGCATAGTTACGTTACAATCATTTGAATAGACCTTTTCTGAAAGAGGAACGAACATTGGTCTATCCTCACAAACTTTCTCATTTATTAAGAGTTATATAAAATATTTGCTATTTAAAAAGACGTGACAACCCTTTTGAGAAGAGCAATTATCATAAAAATGTAGGTCAGAAGTTACGCTAAGTGACAACGAAGCAATAGCGCGTACACTATGACGAGCCGTGGGTTGTGGGGGTTCGAGGCTGTGGGCGGGTGTAATACAACATGAGTATAACCACGTGACCCCCCTAGTTTACTCAATATGAATTAGCATCTATTTAACACTAGCTTTTTGTATCCCTGACAACGTGTACATAAAATTACATGATGAGCGGGCGAAAAGTTAAGTGTACGGCCAGAGTGCATCTGCGTTCGGCGGTGCGGCCAGCGTCCAAGAGCGACGCTCGCGCGCCACTCAGGACACTCACGTATTAATGCATACGTTTGAAAGGAACGCCGCACGCGACGCTACGCTCGACGCTCGATTATAGCGTTCACTCTGGACGTACACTAAGGAGTGAAAGCGTAACAAAGAAACAAATAAAAACTCATATTTACATTTATAATGTTAAACCAGTACCCGCGACTCCGTCCGCGTGGTAGCTAATGTATAAAAACAGTGACTAATAAAATCATCTAAATGTATTAAGTCCTTTTACTTATCTACTTTTCTCTCAAAGTCCCGTCGTCATTAAAATTACAAAAACGTTTGATAGAGATAACAGACTTTAATGAAACATAGACTATATGTTACTCGAGGGTATGTTTTATGATTTTCTTGATGAGGTTTTATCGTACAACCATTATACAAACAGACAGACAAGTCTGAGGTGTAAGGGGTGTCGAATAACAACTAAGACTTGGTACACTCAAGCCAACCTCACCTGCACCCTGCTGAATAACGAACGAGGCAATGGCGAAAGCGAGGTGGTAGGATTTTACAGCCTGACTGGGTCGCAACCACCATGTGTACGGCGAAAAAACCCGTCCTAGTGATTCGCTTCTGCGGGTCGCGTTAAGGGATCAGCCTGTGCATATCCAGCTTTTCGCAGGCCGGCATGACAGTGGCGGCTGGCGATGGATGGTGTGTCACTCGGTGGTCGCCATTGTTTTTTGTTTGTACTAAGCTTACCATCAGGCACAGTGGAGTCATTTTGCCGTGCTACAATTAAAAATATTAGAGAGTCATTTCTAAAAATGAGTAAGTATAGCAAAGTACAACAATGTTTAAACTTAACCAAGAAAAGCTTACAAAGTGTATATGTTACTTACTTGAAATACTTCCCTCGATCGATCAACTAAACATAGTTATATATTTTTGCGGATTAAATAAATACACCAAAGACGCTCGACATTCATAAGATTTTTTATTAAAATCTCTGACATGTAACATTTTTAAAATGCTTTTCGTATCTTATCAACATTTTAGGCACTCGCCGCCAGTTTGTTTAGGACTGGACGGGACCACCATGGGTATTGAGAGCGTGATTGGGCACGGGAGTGAACCTATATTTATTGTGTACACAAATCTTTAAGAAAAAGGTAAATACAGGAGCTGAACACTTTATTTTTCTTTTGGGGCGCATTCAATAGACCGTACTGTTTGTTCATCGTGTTCAATTCTCTGATGAGAAGTATCGAATCGATATGTATTCGTCGGATTACTTATTATAATGACATTTATATGCGCATATATACCCAATCTATATTCTAAAGTATATACACGTTAGATTTATATTCTTATTAGGTATACGTCTATACTTTTTAGATTTTTATGAGAATATTTGTTGTAGGTGTCGAGGAATCTATACATCTGTTCAATAATTCCCAATAGACTGTATTTTCTATTTAATAAAAGTCTTTTACTGGTTTTAATTATTATAATGAGACAAAAGGGTACAGAGATGTTTATTGGTGTAGACGCAGACACAAGGAGAATTACCACAGAGTAATTTATACTTATCTAGTTTATCATAGACTATTTAAATTTTAAATAGCATAGCTAATAACAAAACTGTTACATTATATATTAATCTCCAACAACATATATATATATAATATATTATTAATTTTTAATTGTCTTTTGATATCCAATATATATATATATACATACATACAATAAAAATGTGAGTCTAATGTGTAATATAGAACATGACCAATTTGTATACAAAATATAAGATATAGGAGATTGTAAATACTTTTGCTTAATACTGGTCAAACATTTTAAACATAACTTTGGTGAGCTATATGATATATACCTATTTAAAATTAAAAAAAATTGGGTGTCGAATAACATCTAAGACTTGAGACACCCAACCCAACCTCACCTGCACGTGGTACACCCTGCTAAATAACGAACGAGGCAATGGCGAAAGCGGGGTGGTAGGTCTTTACAGCCTGACTGGGTCGCAATCACCATGTATATGGCGAAGAAGCCCGTCATAGTGATTCGCTTCGCGGGTCGCGTTTCGGGATCAGCCTGTGCATATCCAGCTTTTCGCAGGCCGGCCTGACAGTGGCGACCGGCGATGGATAGTGTGTCACACTCGGTGGTCGCCATTGTTTTTGGATTGTACTGTGCTTACCATCAGGCACAGTGCAGTCATTTTGCCGTGCTAAAATAATAATAAAAAAATGAAAGCGTAGGTGCGTGTATACATATTTTTTATTAATGTTCCTCTTTAAGTTCTTTGATAACTATATAGATAGGATTTCTTGTTTCAGATATTCTCTTCTTCATTCTTTTCTCTATCCTCACCATTAAAATTAATACTTCCATAATTCTTCTTGTAGAAAAACTGTAATAGGTATAAATTCTCCGGTCTCCAAAATAAGTAAATAAATACTGAGACTTATTTGGCATAGAATTATTAAAATTTAAAAAAGTTCATTAACGTTGCCGATTTAAATGTCATCACTTTTCATCACTTTTTATTCATATTACTTACTAGCTGACCCGTGCGACTTCGTCTGCACCAAATCGGTTATTACCGGTTTCGATTGTACTTTTAAACGCGAAAAATCTAAATACATCTCAAAACCCGATTGCAGCGATACCTACTGTTTCAAATTGTGAATCCCAACTATCCAGGGACTCACTCAAACATATACCCAGTTGGTATGTGAGAAATATTTTAAAATATGCTTTGAACCCGTCCGCAGCATCACCTACCAGGTCCAATTAAGATAACAAAAAACCTACATATATTGCCGATAAATGTCGTCCCAGTACGTTGTCCCAGTAACTTCTGTCCCAATAAGCCTACAACCCGTTCGTAACATCATCTACCGGGTTCAATTAAAATAAAAACTAACCTACGTATATTGGCAGTAATGTAAAAAAACATTGAGAGGTCCATGGACCTCCAGTTGGAACGTAGTTCCTTTCCCTTTTTTGTAGGCGTTTACCATACGCTCAGTATAGTTTACATTAAAAAATATCAAGTTGATAAAGTTAAATTGTAATTTAAACGTTAAAATATATTCATAAAATAAATAAGGATAAATTAAACACTGAATGACATAATAACTATTTTCAACTTGTATTAAAACTTTTTCACACTACATTGTATTAAAGAAAAACATAAATATTAAAAAGATATAATTCATTTTCATATTTAATTTAGTAATAAATACACCTTTCAGACTTAACTGTGTACGTAATAAAAATATAATTTAATGTAGCTGATACCAGCGTCTACATCTTCTATACATATAATAGAAATGTAAATCTAAGCAGTTTATACTTTTTGATTTTTCTAAAAAGATTGTTGCAGGTGTCTAAGAATAAGTAATAAAATACATTTCAATCATTTTAAGAAATGTTTGTCTCTGTGTTTTTTGGATACACATCACTGTTGAAGGACTCCGTTCATGATTAAATCTCTTCAAGAAAAGAATAAAACATATCTTCGATTAACATTTAGTCCTTGTTTCATTAGAATCGGTTCACTCTATCAAAAGTTATTGTAATTTTAATGACGCGCGACTTAAGGCACTCAGTCGATTTTATTTGACAACTAGCTCAAGGGTGCACGGCACACCTCAGCTTGGGCTGTTGCCTAACTCATGCAGTTCGCGACCTATCTGAGCTAAGCTAAGCTATATATTCATACTTATATGAGTTATTGAAACATATGTACACCAAGCATACCTCAACAACTGTTATATGTATTTTGTGTTGGATCATGTTTTCTAAACTATTTCAGTTTGATAAGGGAAAAAATAAAAACCTTCCACTTCCATGTGTAAGCATATGTGCGTGCACGTGTGTGGAGATGTGTAATGTTGTCGCAGTGATGTAAGATTTTGTGTCACTGTATTACGCGAGCAGCGTACTCAAGGGCTCCACGCCGAGAGAACGGACCTAGGCTTGAGCCGCTGCCGAGGGGGGTATTCTTTAAAGATTTTAGCATTTAACTACAATATCACAAGTTGTTAAATGATGGTGAGATCTAAGAAGGTAAACACGCTAAAGCGAGAAGGTGACTGGCTCTCAGGTGTAGTTGTTTCTGACAGGTTTTTAATCAAATTAGTTTGAGCAGTTACGATGTGAATGCGTAAGAAGCAAACAGACACTCGCGTTCATAAGTGTACGTCCAGAGTGGACGCTACAGTCGAGCGTCGAGCGTGGCGTCGCGTCCAGCGTTCGTTTCAAACATATGCATTAATACATGAGTGTCCTGAGTGCTGCGCGAGCATCGTTCTTGGACGCTGAACGCGACGCCATGCTCGACGCTTTTTTTAAATTGTATCACGGCATAACGACTACACTGTGCCTGATGATAAGCATAGTACAGTCTAAAAACAATGGCGACCACCGAGTGATACACTATCCATCGCCGGTCGCCGCTGTCATGCCGGCCTGCGAAAGGCTGGATATGCACAGGCTGATCTCGAAACGCGACCCGCAGAAGCGAATCACTATGACGGGCTTGCCATATACATGGTGGTTTTATGGGTCAAAAAGTATCCTAAATGTAACCTTGTAATGAACAGATTTGGCTTTGTTACAGTTTTATTATAGTATAGATAAATAAATAAATCTTGTCACCTTTGTTTAGCAAACATTTTTTTATACAATGAAATAAATGTAACAACATAAGTGACAGTTTCGTCTACATAAATGTTTCATACGTGGTCGATAATTACGTACAAAAATGTCATGTAGGCGTAGCTCAGTTGTAACGTACGGGGGCTTTAAATGTTTCGACGGAGCCGACGGTTCGAATCACGGCGGGCGGTTTTTTTGGTATTTTTTTTTGAAGTAGCATATGAAAATATAGCTTAATTTTTTAGCTAATCTGTCTGCTATATATAGCACAAAGAAAATTTACCAAAATTCGTCAAGAATATCATGAACTACATTTTTTTTACTTTCGTCCGATATCCTGGAGAATCCCTTGCGTTTTATGAGAAAAAAAATATCCTAAATGTAATCTCGTAACATTAGTTATCACTGTGCCAAGTTTCGTCAAAATCGGTTCAGTACTTTCAGAGTGATGCGCGTTCACAGGGACAGACAGACAGACAGACAAAAATTTTAAAAGGGTTATTTTTGGCTTCTATATCGACAACAAAGCCTACCCCCATCAAAATTTTCAAAAAATATTTAATGTACAGATTTGGCCTTCTACAGTTTTATTATAATATAGATATATAACTTGCAAGGATTTTATTATTTAAGACAACTGTATATGGTAAGCAAAGATTTAAGTAAGAATATTTATTTGTACAGAATAAAACAATCGAAGAGATATTGCAAGTTGTAACACGATATAGGATTTTATTAAATTTGTCCGAATATTTGTAGCTCTATAACTAATTTTATATTTTAAGTAACTTTTAAACTTTATGCTCAATATGTAAGGTCGAAATTTCGCTCGTTTCGTATTATATAAAACATAATCTTTCCTAATAATTGGGTGTATTCTTCAACCTTCAATTTTATACGTCTATAGTGTATACTAAGAAATTCTGCGTCTTAAATAATTATTCAGAGGAATATGTTATTACCGAATACGCCTACATTAATTTAAATAATTAATAGAGATTGTAAAGTATAATGTATACAAGATTACATAATTATAACAAGTAAAATTATTTATAATGAAAAACAATACCGTACCGCGAAACATTATCTTTTTATTGACATACGTACTTTCACATACTGTCAATCATCATCTTCTTACCCTTATCCCACCTAAGTAGGGTCGGCACAACATGTTTTCCTTTTCCACGCTCGCCTATCAGATGTCATCTCAGTTATCACACCTTTTACACACTTATCATTTTTCACACAATCCATCCATCCTTTTTTCGGTCTTCCTCTACTCTTATATCCATCGTCCGTCATACTCGTACACATACTGTCAATATATTCTCCTATTTTAGTCCGACGATTAAGATAAACATAATTACACCTCATAATATTAAAAAAAAAAACTCAATAGAACTGAAGAAAGTCGAGGACTGCCGATAGAAATGAAAACTTAACACAATGGAGTAACTGTTTTCTTTTGAAGTTTTAAATCAATTATAGTATCAATTAATTGAAATTATTAACATTAGCCTGGTTATCACATCTATTGACACTCCAAACTATAATTATATACATTTTACACAGTTAGTTAATTAATCAACCATATGAAGTGCTTCACGATCTCAATACAAAATAAAATATTAGATGTACATAGATCGCTAGTCTATCGCAAGCGCAATACGGTCGGTCACTCTTTACCAGTATGTCGCTGACGCGAAACCGTAAGTTTTTCTTCTATCAAAAGTTTTCACTACAAAAAATAGATGAATACATTTAGACTATAGCACATAGGCTCAAACAAATATATAATTATTTTATTTTTTCCCATTTTTCCCAAAACTGTTATTTTCATACAGATATTTCCATACTACATTATTTAACTAACTAGAATAAGAAGGTATTTAAGCCGTATGCGAGCTACAAAATATTACGAAAAATAAACTAACACAGAATTATCCCTGTTAAAATTTTCCATTATGAATAATTAAGTACGCGCGGTACATAGAACAACAATATGGCCGACAAGTTAAACAGAGCTACACGTTATTATAAATTCCACTTCACATTATAATAACAACGATCTGCATACAATATAAAGTAAGATATTAGACGAAAGCTAAAGCTACATACACTAATTGCTAACTGTATTAATCCCGTAGACAGAAGCGTCCTAAACAAATATATATATTAGAATATCGCTTTCGTTTTATTATGCATATTACAATAATGGCTCCATTTTCTAATCCCAAAGCTTGATTTTATAATTTGATATCATACGTGTTGTGTCCTACATTATTGAGAGTACGTAAGCGATTAAACATATTCATGATTTATTTAATTTATTGAATGATAGTAACATTAAAACGATATTAGAGGTCATCCACAAATTACGTCGCACGTTAAGGGGAAGAGAAAGGCTTAACAAATTGTGACGTGTATGTCAAGGTAGCGGATGAGTCATAGGGTCCGCATCACATCGTATATTCAAATCTAAAGTTCAAAATATCTAAACATCAAACCATTTTTGGAAATTATTATAAATTGTATTAATATTAGCTATAAGGGTCACATTTGCTTGTAGTCATTTTTTGCACGTGGCCACTATTTATTTCCTCGAAGTGACTACGCTATTAGCCTTTTTTTATTAACGTTGGGAAATCCGGTATAGATACGCCACCCTCCCCTTTATGTCCGACTCGCATGGACTAAAACCCCACGGTATACCGACAGACCCTGATTGTTGGGGCGGCAAGGGATCGTACAATGCTAATCAACCTTGCAGAACCGCCCCAACGGTCCGCCCGGCGGTGACCTTCTTTCCTACCGATAGAGAGGCAGACTGGGTACACACCAGCTACCTCCCCTCGTCCCCCGGCCCATCCCCTCAGGTCCGATACGTTATTAGCCTAGCAGGGCCTTTACAGTTTCACCGGAATAAAATACTACTCGTGGCTGTTATAGCTTATCACACTTACTGTATCTACGAGTCGGATGTCATGCGTCGGCCAACTTCGACGTGATTTTTTAAATGACATTTTAGCATCTTAGAAGGTTTAAATGTTCATTTACTCAAGATAATTAAATTGTCTATCGTTCATTTGATTTGCTATATTTAATAAATGTTTGTATATTTAATAATGTATTTAATTTATCTAAAAATGATTGATTTATTATTGAGTTTATGAAAAAATATTTAAAACAGAAGTACATAAATAATTTTGGAAATGCTATATTCATTTAATAATTTTAAGTCTAAGTCTTTTAAGTATTTCAAAATATATAAAGTCACACCAGGGTGTGGGAGGGCTCCAAAACCGTAAAATTCATTAGACGTAATATATATCTAGCCCCTTAAAATATACGTAAAATAAATCATAATCGGTGACCTTCTATGGAAAATGGCTCATGAAGTCATGAAGTTCATCGTTTTTGGGATTGAGTGAGCCGAATTATGAGAGACAACCTCGCCCACAGAAGCAGTAAATTAATTATAAAAATCTCTGATTGTTGTCTTACTTGATCGCAAGTTTCGTTTGATTAGTTTTTGCGAAAATAGGCCAAACCCACGATTGGCATATTGCCTTTATCTATATCCTTTATTTGTTTTTGTCTCGAAAGAGATTCGCTCTCTTTAGTGTACTAATTGTCAAAAGAAGACATTAGAGTGGATCAATATGTGAACGATGGTGAAGTCTGGAATTGACTCATCTCTGTGCATCCATTAAAAACGTTTGTGACATTTACTATTACATAGAATATATTATTATTCTAAATATTATATATATTTGTTAAAAAGATAAACCAGACAGAGTTTCTTGCCGGTTCTTCTCGATGACTGGGTTGTTTTCCGAACCGGTGGTAGTTGGTGGTGGTAGTTGACGTTCATAAGTGCCTTCTTAGGGCCTAAACTGAATAAAGTGTTTTTAATTTTGATTACATTTGGCACAGTTTTCGAAATAGATCTATGATCTTCCGACTCACCTTTTCGCGCCATATGAATCAGCCTTGGTACGCAAGATACTACTATAGAATAATACACATATTCAAGTGAGTGTAGCCATGTCTCTTTGTATATAGCATTCATATAAAACTAGTTGGCCGGCCTGGCTTCGGACGGTTGTACCAACAAACAAAATATAACCAAACCTTCCCCTTGTGAAATGAAATGGCAATCGAAAAACTTAAGGTCAATCTGTCAATTCTGTCAGAATATTTTTTAAGAACTCCAACAGCCTTCTGTCTCTTTTACTTTTTTACATCGAAATTTTTTAACCAAAATTTCTCACTTTTCGATAAGAGAAACATTTTGTTCCATATAATCCTGATAATTACAAACGACAAAAAAATTGCCAAATAGGTACAGCTGGTCTGAAGTGACATGTGATATACGAGTACATTCGACGATCGATTTTTATTTATATAGATAAATGTAGAATACATCGATATATGTTAGAAGTAAAATTTTAAACCACTGTGGTGTACCTTAACTGGACCTATCGGAATAGACAGTTATGTTTCAACACTACTATAAATACTACTGGTAACAGAGAATTCTGTTTTATTTGTCTGTCTATGAAAAAACAACTCTCGCCTAGGGAATACATCAAGATCATATATGTACATTGATGACCGCTTAAGCAACTGCGCTATCCGTGCAGTATATCAACATGCTTTATGGCCGGTTTCTGAGATACTCGATAGATTGATAGTTTATCAATAGTTATTGAGTCAACAAAGTTATCCATAAGATAAACTGTCAAAAGGCCCGTTGAGTTTTAATGACATTTATCGTTAGATTGTGTTCAGAAAAGCAATTTGACAAGTTATCGAACCGATGACGCTATTGAATAGATAAACTACAATTAAAGTACATCAGAAACCGGGCATTAGTCTTGTTTCAACAAAAACAATGAAAATATATAATTTCCTTCTAAGTGAAAGCTTACAAAAACGAAAATTTCCAAAGAAACGAAAACTGGTAACGCACAAAATAAACAAAGGAAATAGAAAGGTACGTAAACCAATCTGCGGAAGCGGCAACCCTACCCGCCACTGGTCTGATTAAACGACAACAATATAAATGATGAAGCTTGGCAATTAAGCGGACTGGCCGCCGCATCAATCACTCTGAAGATACATAATATAACCTAAAATAATTTATTCTATTTCCATTACATACCATTTTCGGTCAAATCTAAAGGTTATCAAATAACTTGTCACCTGAATTAGTCGTAGTAGTTGAGTGGTTTAAAAGGTGGAATATCGATTCGATATACCAAAAAAAAATCGGTATAACTATTAACTGACAGTGAAGGGGGAACATCGTAAAAAAGCATGAATCTGAAAGATCTTGTAGGGTTATCAGTTTACGGTGTTTCCAGTTGCCAATACATTAGAGTGCTTATGCCCGTTGTGTGAGGTTCTTACAGATTTATGTTATTATTTATAAAGCAACCTAGTATACGTTTAAATTCTTATACATATGTCCGCAATAAATAACAATTAAGAAAATTCATAGCCAGTCAATAGTGTTTGTATTACATTGGATTGTCAGTACATCTTGGTGTAAAATTTAATAGTAAAATATTGTCAATATAATTAATTGATTTAAACCAGGATTGATAAATTTGTAATTACGTATTTCCTTCTTTAAAATCAATGTTGCGTTCTCACTATTGCATCTATTATGGCCTCACAATATTTACTTGTTGACCGGTCAATTCTTGGCATTTTCGATAACGATAACGACCGATAATCAACAGCAAAATAATGAAGTCTCTATTCATTTGTTTTCCTCTACATAGCAATAACGTATTGCATTATAAGTCGTTTTGATAATGACGTCTAATGCTACTCCCAATTCCCATAACTGCATGTGTCGCCACAAAGTTCTGTCTATGATTAATAAATTTATAAATTAAAATTAATAAATTAATAAATTTAGGTGTGGGAAGATATTGTCGTCATGCGTTATGAACTATCAGGCTGCGTGACGACAGATAACTGATCCCGCAGTTTTTACACACATTAAAGGAAGTTAATTCAGAACAAGAAATGCGAATTCCGAGTTATTATTGAAATGACAAAGGTGTACGAACGTTATTCAGCCCCTTTATCGGAATTAATTTAGAAGTTCGTTTTTTAGCACGACAAGTAGCCAAAGCTTCGTCACACAGGTATGGAATTATCATAATATTAACACTACCTAACGAGAAAAATTCAGTATCTAGAATAAAAATAAAATTAAATATTCAATAGCATGTGACGGACAATGATACTTACAATAATACTAAATAACTTTTAAGAATCTTCTTATGACTTTAACACCAAAAATATATTCTTCAAGTCACTGATTGACGTCACCGAATTAATTCCATTTTTTCCTTCAGCGCTTACAATGGTAGTGATTACGTAACTGATCTTATCTTTACCTGAAACAAAAGGAAAATCTCAAGTTAATTACTGAAATACATAATTTATAACGTTTTTATAGCTCCGTCGTCTTATTTAATTACATCTTTTAATGAAGGTTAAACAAAAACTCATTATTTGTGTATTCTTTATCCAATTACTTGGAGATACTTGCCAGTAAGTATTAGATTGATTAATAAAGTATTACTAGGAGTTTGTAAGTTTAACTGTAACAATCTTGATCAAACATGATTTAAAGTATTACTGAGTATTAAATGTCCCACCCACTATTAGAGGAATGCAATGATATTATAACTAAAAAGCTGAAGATACCTTACCTACATGATATTTTGACAAAACAAATGCCACGATAACGCACACATACGTAAATTAATATTGTAACGCCACACTTTTAGATAAAATGTGGAAGTAAGATGGCATACTCTCGATATCGGTGGTGAAAAAGAAATAGTTATATGTTGCTTAGATACGGAAGGAGTGACGGGGCAGCGGTCAAAAATAAGATAGGTAACAAAGTTTTAACAAGGCACTGTCGAAGCGCTTGTGACGTATCTACAGTTTTTTTGTTATAATATCACTCGACGAATGTCTTCCTAAGAGAATTTGCGAAGAAAAAAAAATACAATCTGCATCAGCATTTTTCCAAAGTATACAAGTGACTTGCTGATGGCTGCCTAAAGGATTTCTTTTTGTATTTTGAACATACTTTAATGCATATAGTTATGCCCATATTTTCTTCGTCAAAATGAAGAGGCGACTCCCAAAGTTGAAAGTTCTCGTTACGTGAGTAGTGACCCATTCATCTTTGGGCACCAGTGTCCCACAACATACATATAACTGGCAAGCGGACGATATCCTTTAACTCTTTATAATATTACGTTAATGACATTACAGAGTTATCATAAATGTGTTAAAGAATGAATTAATAATATCTCCATCTTTAATATCAAAATAATGTTACTCAACAACGTATATAAATATTCATATATCCAATTTCTATTGTAGTGACCTATTGCATTTTATTCTATTGTTACGCAATAGAGATGAGAACTCGGCGACCACTGTAGGTTAAATGACATTTCATGTTTCTTTGTCATCTCAGCTCTGAGCCACTCTAAGGAGCTTTGAAAGGCTGCCTCGCTGGCTTCATCTTGTTATATAGCAATAAAATGCAGCTGCAATGAAATCGTCCTTTGTGCTAACGTTTGAATTTTATAAATCATTTATTGTCTTATAAGAACTCCCATTGTGCTACTTGGCTTGTTATTGACCTCGCTAACTCAGTAATTCGATCTATATTGACAATGTAATTCACCTTTTTTTTTTTTACGTGGGGAAATCCCTTAGGGATACGCCACCCTCCCGGGGGAGAGGGTGGGTTATGTCCGAGCCGCACGGACTAAAACCCCACGGTGTACCGACAGACCGTTTTGTGGGGGCGGCAAGGGATCGTGCAAGCTAATCAACCTTGTAGACCACGGTACAATGTAATTCACCTAACTAAATGTATAGTTAGGTGCGTTAGTTATCCCAATCCTTAGTACTATTATAAATGTGACAGTGAGTTTGTTTGTCACGCTCTTACGCATTAATTACGCAATAAATGAACATGAAATTTTGCGTAATTTTTTTCAGCCGTACATAATTTTTTTAATTAGGTCTAGGAAACTCTGTTTAATTAATCTTTTAATTTGTTATTATAATTTCTATAAATAAACTTAAAATTAAACACTTCTGGACGTAAACACAACTTACACTATTGAAACGGTGCGCATTAAAGCAATATAAAAGAAAAATAACTAAAAATTGGAAATGGAACATAAGGTACATTTCGTCCGGAAAACATCATTGCTTAGGATATGGAAAATTTAGATTAATTCGCGAACGAATTCACGGGGAAATGCTAGTAAGTTGTAACACAAACTTGCAAATAATATACTTCTAGTGCCCGGTTTCTGAGGTACTCGGTTAAACTATCATTAGTTATTGACTCACTAAAGTTATCCATAAGATAAACTGTCAATGCGTTTCTGAGTACACAACGAGTTGTTAAATAACTATTAAACCCAAGACTAGTTCTTTGATATTCACTAGATGGCTCTATTTAAGAAAGAGTGTTAAAAATTGGCTTTCTTCTTCTTAACTTACAGTGGTAATATTATGATTCAAAATACTTTGGAGCTTAATAAATGATTTAATTTTATTTTATTTAATTACGTATATTATTTACTTATAATTTAATTATTTTAGATAGAAAACTTTTCAATTCGTTAGTTGTTTGTCAATGACATGTTATTGTCAAGATATTAAAAACCATAGAATTATGAAACCGCTTACATTAACTACGCGCGGGTTTGTTACTCTATGTTAAAAACTATTGGAACGAAGTTCCTTATCGCGCGTTGTGAAAGGGGGCTAGTCGGAAAAAATTCTTACGAAAAATTGTAACGACACTTTTTGCTATAGTAAGCTATTGTAAGCTGTGCGGCGTGCGCATGTTTCTCTGTCTGTCTTTCTCTCTCTTTCTCTTATAGAAAGCAAGCCAGATATTTTCATTTCTATTTCGCATTGAACAGTGTGGTGTCGCGACGATTATTTTTGTTGAGTGTATACAGGTATACAGAGGTATACAGGTGTAAATAATAATAATAATGAATCCTGACAGTGTTTCTGCACAAGTTTTTTATTTAGTTAATTCATTATTTTTTTTGCGAATTGTGTCTATTCTACATTAGTTTTTTTTTCTCCTTTCTTGCATTTTTTTTTTTGCAAATTATGTCGATTCTACATTAGCCGAAGGAACTTCGTTCCTACCTGGTGTCCCACGACACCAAATCTTTTTTTGTCATAAAACTTATCGAATAGATAAACGCCCAGATTAGCCAGTTAAGTTTAACGGAGGTTTATCGTATGATTGTGTGTTCAGAAACCCAATTTGATAAGTTATCGAACCGATAACGCTATTGAACAGATAAATGTGACTCCGAAATCGGGCATAAGTAAAGGATTTGTAAAATCTATATGTAAGGTTCGCATAGGGAAGCGCAGACACTGCATGTATACCTGACACAAAGTAGCAGTGCTAGAGATGCTGCTCCGTGTCGTAGGGCGTGATTAGCAACACATACTAGTTGTGTAAACTGTCCTTAGGAGAAGGTATTGTTTAGGTGGTAGAGCCACGCTGAAGCTACTACTGGTTTCAGCATAAATGAGTCGGTTCGCCCGGGGTCGTACCACCCTCTCATAGAAAAACGACGTAAAGTAACAGTGTTCGCATTACTGCGTTTCGTTCGGTCAGTGAGAGCGTCAGAGGCCCACCTCCTCTCCCTCTCCCTCCCTTTCCCCCAAGGACAGGCTGGCAACGAATTTTCGACTCCCCTGGTGTTGTTAGCGTTTATGGACGGTGGAGATGTCTTAACATCAGGTGACCCACCTGTGCGTTTGCCAGTTATGGCATAAAAAGGTATCTATTATCGTTGACCTTATGAGGCACAGTACAGTAGCTTAGGCACACACTTAAGTGCGTAGGCATAGTAACTTATGAACACGTATGCGTAACGTGAAGAGACATTTACGCAGGCCGGCATGACAACGACGACCGCCGGAGGAGGGCGCATCTCTCGGTGGTCGCCGTTTCTTTAAGATTGTATTGTGCTTAACATCAGGCACCGTGCAATCACCTTGCCGTGCTATAATAAAAAAAAACTCAGGCGGACTAATTGAAGGATTCATGTAAGACTTCAAACATTAAAAATCATTTAAATCACCATACCTACGCACAGAAGTAGCGTTTTAAAATATAGAAAAATCGGTTGTTCTATATTTCCTTAATAGGTGTTAGAGCACATTCCCCAAACGTCAAGGTCTCCACGGTTTCCTTTCGCCGTTAGCCGATGGTGTCACTAATTAGATTTAAATTGGTAAACATTTATAATCCTGTTACTACCGTCATGCTTGAATTAAGAGACAACTAATCGAGTTTATCCTATTAACAAACGTTTAATCTCTTGTTACAGTAGTCAAAGGTAGTAAAGTAAGTAGCCCACGAAATGATAATCATCCATCGACATACGGATTTGCAATGGTTAATTGTATTATAATTTATAATCATTATGATTAGAAATATGCCAAAATATGTGAATCGACTGAGGACCATCAACGCCACACTTAATACCAAAATCTCTCTTTAGTAAAATAAACAAAGTAAGTTGTAGGTGGTAGAGCCACCCTGAAGCTATTACTGGTTTCAGCATGAATGGGTCGGCTCGTCCGGGATAGTACCACCCTCTCGCAGAAAACCAACGTGAAGTGACAGTGCTTGCATTGTTGCGTTTCGTTCGGTCAGTGAGAGCGCTGGAGGCCCACCTCCCTCGCCTCTCTCCTCCTTCCTCTACCCTAAGGGGGTAAGCCCCCTTCCATCCCAAACAGGCTGGCAACGCACTTGCGACTCCCCTGGTGTTGCAAGTGTCTATGGACGGCGGTGATCACTTGACATCAGGTGACCCGCCTGTTCGTTTGCCATCTATGACATTAAAAAAAAGTAAAGAGCTGAAACGCCGCTTATTTTTTTTTAAACAAGTGTTCGGCCAACACCTCCCCTATTGTCAATTGACCTTAAATAGTCAATACGCTGGACCTAAAGAGGACTAATTCTCAGCTGCTACAACACGTTGTTAAGTGCTTATCGACATATTTTGCAGGTACATTTATGCCTTACTAACCCATACCATATATGAATAGTTTACTTTAGTCATATTGAACAGTTTAGTCGTGAAGTTGCAATCACGGCAACAATCTAAGCCGAGATTCGACCACTTTAGTGCCCTTGATCTAGATGCCATACGCATACGGCTGAAAGCACTAGCCCAAAAAAATCTTGTGAAGATGTAAAGCCACGTCAGAATAACAGCATTATTTACTTCGAAAAAATCAAGTAAAAAAAATCAGAGTAGTCAGTTAGAAAAAAATAGAAATAGTGCCTGGAGTCCCTCCGCGCGGAAGAAGTGAAACTTTGTAATGTGGAAATGAAATTAGGAAGGGGTAGAAATTGATTTTTAGTGAAATCATATTGTTTCTTTAAGACAAACTTTATTAACATTGCTTACAATTCACAATTGATCACATCTTTTAATTATGATTTTCGAGTGGAGAAATATCCAAATCTATAACATTTACAATGTGAATATGATAACTAAGGTAACATAAGAAATGTTGGATTATTTTTTCGCTCTATCTCTTTCTATTCCCCCTCCCCCAGGAGCGTTGAACGTTTAACGCAACAGTGCTTTCATACCCCTTCTTAAAATATTTAAACCTAAGTTAATCGACGCTTTGTCCGAACACACTATTGCTGAGTCATAAGTAAATCTTACACAAATTAAGTTCTAACTTAATACTCAGACTCTGGTGGCTCTGTATCTTTCATATGCCTTAGCGCTTCATCCAATAAGAGATCACCAGTAGAAGTATCTGACTTCACTATTACTTTCCTAGACAGCAACCCTTTTCTTCGCATTCCAGCTCTTTCCAGTTCTACACGTCCTCTCAAACCGAGCTCAATTAATATACATCCTCTTAGACCACTGGATATGCAATCATTCCAAAAAGATGTGTAACCTTCCTTGTCCTTTAAGCCTAACAGCAATACTTACTCCATCAAAGTCAACCTGGTTCCCTTGGAGTCTCCATCATCGTAATTTTTATCATTTTTCTTATTATCAATGTCTTGATTCTCTTTCAAGCCATCTGCATTACTGTCTTGTAGAACGTTTTAGAACCTATATATATCTAATTTGGTGCAATGCGAGGAAAAGCATAGAATCAACAACAAAAAAACATGTCTTTTCTTCACTCGCTTTGTACGCAAAAAAAAAAACAAATGAAACTCATCACAAAGTTCGGAAGATTTATTAAAAAAAGGAATTGGATAAAAACTACCGCTGGAAGTGATGCGTAAATATAAACAAAGCAAAATCGTGATTAAACGCGAAATGCTCGTGGGATTTATTAAAAGGGAGTGCGAGCTTGCAACACGCATATCTGCTTTATAATATTATTGGTTTTCACGTTTTATCCGAGCATTTCAGAGTTCGTTTATCAAATACGATTTTATAAATACGATTCAAGTGAACTTTGTAAAATGTACATAGATACTCGTTTTTAGAGTGAAATGAGAAATACCTCACTATGTATACACTATACATTATCTACATTTTTTTTTATATTATAGGGAGCAAATGAACAGGCCACCTGATGGTAAGAGATCACCAGGGGAGTTGTAAGTGCGTTGCCGGTCTGTGATTGGGGGAGGTAGGAGGGGCAAGGAGCCGGGTATCCAGCGCTCTTACTGACCGAACGAAACGCAACAATGCAAGCACTGTTACTTCACGTCGGTTTTCTGTGGGTCGGGTGGTACTACCTCGGGCGAGCCAACCCATTCATGCTGAAACCAATAGTAGCTTCAGCGTAGCTTAACCATCTACAAAAATTACATTTTATTCTAATACAATAACATCAGCATCAAGGCACCCATTATAAAATAAACTAAAATGGATACTTTATATATATTTATTTATTTTATACTAAGCACCAACTAGATTTATACTAGGACAGTACAAGGATTTAGAAAGAATGACTCTATGCAAGGGTAACCTTAATTATAGGTGTTAACAACGTTTTGTATGATAAAGCAAATAACTTAATTAAAAGAGAAAAATATCTATATTGCCTAACACTATCGGTGAAGATATCTAGAACAAAAAATTGCTATATGTTACGGTTGTTATATGTTACAGTTAACTTATGGAGGATTCAGTATTACCGTGTAAAGCACTGTCGTTATGTTAAATATTGGTACATTTGCTATTCTGATAACGCTATTCGGTTACTTCTACAATGGTTTTACTTTTGCGAATTATGCACTTAAGAAGAAGGGTCGGAAGTGATCAATTAGATCCGTAACGTAACGGAGTATTTAATTTAATTAACAAAAAATAATCTAAACTGTCTTGATATTTTTAATCTTGGATCATACAGTATAACGTGATTGTAACAGGGATCAACATAAAACTTTGTTTATGTGAACCGCAACGAATGCAGACGTGTCAGCCTCACTAGGCCAATCAGAAACCGATGACGTCACGACGTCAATAGGACTATATCGGGGGCCATAAATTCTGGTGGCTTTATCACGGCTGTACGCGGCCTATGGGGCGAATGTAGGACAAACAACCTTATTTTCCGCATGATGTTTGGGACAAACTCTATTATTAGATAACGTTACGGGATCGGGGACAAAATAAAGCTCTATATATTCTACGTACATAAAGTTATTTATGGGTAATCTATTTAACATTGACGCGTTTATTCGTGAACCAAGAACCATTTGTGTTCGAATCATACATTAATAAAGCATACTTTCAATATAACAAGACTTTAAATCTAACGTGTATGCACTTTTTACATTTTTGTGAATAAAGTTGATGGAGGTGTCTTGAATTAAGTAATAAAATACATTTCAATCATTATTAGAACTGTCTGTCTGTCTGTCTGTTTGTATGAACACGCATCACCGCTAAAGTACTGCGCTCATGATAAAACATCTTCACGAAAATCGTAAAGCATCTTTGACTAACATTTAGTCTTGGTTTCATTAAAATCGGTTCAATCTATCGAAACTTATTGTAATTTTATAACGACGCGACTTAAGTACGAGAGGAAAGTAGATAGTAATCACATTCAATACATCAGAGGTTTTATTAATAATTATTTTTTTACATTAGGTTCCACTCGGACGGAGTCGCGGGCACAGCTAGTAGCAAATAAAACAAGATCGGAGTGAAAAATAAATCATCTCCTTACATAATTATACTGATAGTATTATAATAGTTAACGAACAGTTTTGAAGGGGAACTATAGGTAAGTGTCCTCAAGTTATAAGTAATTTTTTAACCGACTTCGAAAAAGGAGGAGGTTACTACGTTCGGTTGTGTGTTTTTTTTTTTATGTATGTTAATCGATATCTCCGTCAACCATGAAACGATTTTAATGATTCTTTTTTTATTTGAATCGATTATATTCGATTATATTATATTCAGATCATATTATTCGGTAGCGCGAATATCAATATTTTTTATTTAATTTGGTTAATTTAATAATTCAGTTATTTTTCGCTTTTTAGTGCCTTATTTGTGTTTCACATCGAAGGCGGTTTATTTTTTTTTTGATTTTTTTTTTTTAATATGTTTTGCATTCGAAAGTTCGACAACCTTGAAATGCAAAGAAATACTTATTCAGAACTTAATCGTCTTATGGTGGGGCTCCACATAACATGGCAATGACATTAAATCTTTTCGGTAATGAACATGCATAGGTTCTCCCTGTTACTATATAATGCGGTCGTGTTGAACGTCTTGACGTAACGGTATTTACGTTAATACGGTATTGTTTCGGCCCTGTCAGGCTTAAGATTGATCGCGACTTTCGAGAATGATGCATGATCCGCACTGGCGCACGAATACCCGATGATATTGAATAAGATTTAATCTGTAAAACCGCTGTTACGTCTTTGTAAGTTTTGTAATAATATATCATAATAACAATTATCCTACTTACTTAATAGATTGTCTATTGCCGTACGCGTCGATGACTCTATATTGCTAGAACTTCACGTTTTGCATTCGTGTCATATTAATCCTTAATCGTACCGTGCCATAAGAAATTTCCCTTTACAAAAATCACGCAAGCAACAAAGCAAATTCTCCAGGAAAAACGTATAAAAGTGTAAATGACAATATTTATTTTAAATAATTTTTTAGTCTTACTGTAGAGCCGTGAAAATTTGCAGGCGGGTTCCATTTATACTGTAAGTGAGCATTAAGAATGATTTTTGGAAATTCAACTAGGGGTGGTGAAAAGGGGGATAAAAGTTTGTATGAAAATCAGTCATTTTTCCGGTGGCTATTCTTTTATATACATAGATATAGGATAAAGAGTCCAAAATAATTACCATATAGAAAACATGCACGAAGCCACGGGAAATGCTAGTCTATATATATATATATAATATAATAACTCGAGGTCGATGTTGCAAAATAATCGCACATTTCTTGCCAAAGAGTGGATCTTTATAAAATTTGTATTTGTATTATTTGTATGTATTTAACATAATTCGAAATTATATTGTTGTATCGTATGTATATGGTTTATATTCGATTTCTGGGCAGCACAACTAAAACTCCAGTAAACTCGCGTCATCGCTTAATGTAAAATTTCTTTGTTTACTTAAATGTAAACATAGTTAATGTAAAGAAAAAAAATATTTCTTTCTTTCTAAAACAAAGCAGCATTTCATTACATTTTTTTCGTAAATAAATCGACATTTCACGTCACTATTGTAATGTGTCAAAACGGCCATCGTAGCGTGCCCCTATTATAGCTGATTCCCGCGATGACCGACTTTATGAGAATGATTTCATTAGTTATTGGGAACTACGTGCTGTAACTGGATAAATGATGTTTATTATTTGTTTATAATAGACAAGATATCCAGCTATAAATTTTAATTTCAATCTGCGTATTAGAGTATGGAGTACATAATACATACAATATACGAGTATATATATTTTTTTATGTCAAAAGGAAGCAAACGAACAGGTGGGTCAACTGATGTTAAGTGATCACCACCGTCCATAGACACTAGCAACACCAGGGGAGTTGCAAGTGCGTTGTCAGCCTGTGTATGGGGGAGGGGGAGTGGTAAGGAAAGGGGGAAGGGAGGTGGGCCTCCGGCGCTCTTACTGACCGATACGCTATAATACAAGCACTGCTACTTCATATCGATTTTCTGTGAGAGGGTGGGTGGTACTTCCCCGAGTGATCGTCCCCGGGCGAGCCGACCCATTCATGCTGAAACTAGTAATAAATACAGTGTGGCTCTACCACCTACAATATCAATCAGATGATAGACGCATGTTAAAACTGAGCACAATATTTATTTATATCATTGAATAATTTTGAATTGAGCCATGGGCGCCACCATATTGTTCTTGGCTGCTCTGCCGTGTGACTTTCACCTTACCCCTACTCCGCGGCCGGCTTTAATGCGACATGCGATAGATGTACGAAAAAAGATTGTATGGTTTTATGAAACCACGGTAAAAGTGAAACTTCACACTATAGACATTTAAATAATAATAGTCTATACACTACACGGTCAGCTGCTGCAAACTATAGGTGGCCGCCATATTGGCCCTGGCTGCTCTGACGAGCGCCTTTCACTTTATCCCTACTCCGCGGCCGACCATCACGCGACATGCAACACACGGACGAAAAACTTTGAGACGATGTAATAAAATTAGAGTTGATAGAAAAAAGATTAATTTAAAAAATAATTGTGATTTCTTTTATAGTTTAACGGTCTTTTACTTGCGGCTGCTCTCGCGTTAATGTGGTTTAAATATAACCCTCGGGAATGTATGTTTTAGCATAAAAAATAACCTGAGTCCTTTTGTACAAAAATTCTTGGCAATCGCTAAGTAATTAGGGCGTGATAGCGTAGCAAACAGATTCTGAGCTATGTACTATTTAATTTATACTCTCCCCTCCATTATATGTCCCACATTTAGATCAGCCTAGGTTTGTGTTAAATTATTTTTTTTGTCGTATTCCATATATCAGTTATTCGTCTTACCTATAAAGTTTATACAGTTAAGGTTCCTTCCATAGTTTGTATCTTGTAAATTTGACTCAGCAATTTTTTTTAATATTTTACCTTTATTGCGGGGTAAAATATCCAAGGCTTTGAGAAATAAAACACTGCATATTGTCAAGTCGTATAAGTCCTCCATTCGACTTACCTAAAGTGACGGGAATAGAATGAATGTATCTCTCGGGATGAAATGAGAAGGGGATTAACTTTATTTCTACTTAAAATGCTTGGCTTTCGTATTCCCTTTACTGTTATGATTGTTTTGGATAAATTATAAACACGGCTCAGCATTGTTCATACCGATAAAGGTCGACTACATATTATAAAACAAAGTCCTCTGCCACGTGTCTGTCTGACTGTTCGCGATAAACTCAAAAACGACTGAACAGTGGTACTTTAATGGTGGTAGAGCTACGCTGAAACTATTACTGGTTTCAGCATGAATGGGTCGGCTCGACCGGGGTAGTACCACCCTCTCACAGAAACACCGACGTGAAGTAACAGTGCTTGCATTGTTGCGTTTCGTTCGGTCAGTGAGAGCGCCAGAGGCCCACCTCCCCTCCCCTCTTCTCCTCTCCCTCTCCCACCCCTAATCCCTTCCCCCAAAAGGGTGGCAACGCACTTGCGACTCGTCTGGTGTTGTTAGTGTCCCTGGACGGTAGTGATCACTTAACAGCAGGTGACCTACCTGTTCGTTTGCCACTGATGACATAAAAAAAAAAAAACTGATTTTCATGCGGTTTTCACCACTAGATAAAATAATTCATGAGGAAGGTTTATGCATCATTTGTCAAGGTTTTTTTTATTATCACGGCGGGATAATGTCCGCCGGGCCTGCTTGTAAAACTATATAGTCAACTAGCTTTTGCCGTTAGTATTGTGAAATGGCTGCGTGAATGTAAATTTGACGTAACCCTCTGGAACAGTTTTTTTTTCTGCATGAACGGTATCCTATGTCCTCCATATGGCTTGCAATATGGACGAAAAATTTCATAATAATCGGATCATTCATAACAAGTAACAAACTGACACTCGTATTTATAAATATGATTTATGAAAGTAGGATAACAAAATTTTTTTATCATTTATAAAGTTAACAATAAAAATTATAAGAAAGGAAGATAAAATATTGCATTTAAAAACCTCATGATATTATAGCTCATTTCATTTCATAGATAAGTCATTAATATATAAAAACCTAATATGCACAATCTCGAATAAAAGTAACGCTCAAAACTGTCCCCAAAAACTCACCGATATACCTAAGTAGTTTTTGCAAATTCAACCTTATGCGAATTATTTAAATGCGAATTAGTTCTTTTTACAAAGCAGTGAACAAAAAGTCCAATGACGCGAGTGACGAGAGATTATTAGAAATGAGCTCAGAATTCTCAATTGTGCACTCATTTTATGCGGACGGGTTTGAGACGTTGACTGTGCATCTTGGGTTTTTATATATCAACGATACAATTACTAAGTTTTCAGGCTATTTACGTTTAGATCACAATAGATTACTTACTAAATTTCTATTATTAAAATTTCAAAGACATAACATTTAAGTATTAAATACTGCTATGATGAAACTAAAATATATTTTTCTATACTATTTAAAAACTTTTAATTGTCATGCATAGCTTTCCAATTTCGCGAGTTCCGCACACGGTACCGTTGCATATTTATGATCCGCATAAGTCCGCTCGGAGGCGAATATAGAGAGTATAAACTACAAAAATATGTTCCGGGAGTCTCATATGCACAGTTTGTAAAAAATCTCTCATGGACGCGAGAACGTAAAATCTACAGATAGGTCCCCGCGGGCGACCGCCTTGTCGCAATTACCACACCGAAGCGAACCGAAGTTCACTGTCTCATAAAACTTACTTACACGGTACTATGGTGTCCTGAATGTGAACTATTTCTACATTTATGTTCGTTTTATTAGTTTTAAAGTTCATCGCGTCATAATAAACTTTTAAGATACCTCTGTGTAACCAGGGCTTTAAATGTCTATAAGTGTTACTAGGTACTTTATTGCATGTTCTGGATAATCTTCGAAACATTTAAACTAACTTAAATAAACTTTGCAAGTTTTTGGCGGGATCTTGGATGGCCATGTAGTGTTTTTTTTTTATATTTTATCTATAATCTTGTGTTATTTGGCTCTATATTGTGTAATGTTGGTGGTGCTTTACGTAATATAGTTTGGTTATTGTGCACTAGTGCAGTGGATCGGAAATAATACCACGGAGCGTGGATTCTGACTTGCCACAAAAACTCCCAGGAAAGTTCTAACAAGATGGCCGCCATCTTGTTAGTTCATTAAAATTTTAACAAGAAACTTGTAATATCGATACTCACTTGACAATGGCAGTAATAGTCTACTAGGAGACTGGTTGCCAACAATAAAACAGAAGAAGAATTTGTCATACTGTTAACTACTCGACGATGGCAGTAATAATCTAAAAGATTAATTGCCAAAAATGGAGTAAAAAAAATACTTTGCTAGTAGGCAGAAGAATTTTCATTGCATTATCTAGGCTACATACCATTACGCTTTGCCATTCGGGTTGGTCAGTGATAATAAAATTTAACGAACTCAATTTAAAGACTGCAATATGTTTGCGAAGATGATGACAAAATTCCAATAAAACAAATAATAAACATCATTTATCCAGTTACTGCACGTAGTTTCTAATAACCAATGAAATCATTCTCATAAAGTCGGTCATCGCGGGCATCAGCTATAATAGGGGCACGCTACGATGGCCGTTTTGACACATTACAATAGTGACGTGAAATGTCGATTTATTTACGAAAAAAATGTAATGAAATGCTGCTTAGAAAGAAAGAAATATTTTTTCCTTTACATTAACTATGTTTACGTTTAAATAAACAAAGAAATTTTACATTAAGCGATAACGCGAGTTTACTGGAGTTTTAGTTGTGATGCCCAGAAATCGAATATAAGCCATATATACGATACAACAATATAATTTCGAATTTTGTTAAATACAAATGCCGTGTTGTGTTGTTATAAATAAGTACACTAATAATTATAATCCTTTAACGATTCTGTGAAACGTCACTGGAGTTTTGGTTACTAAAAACGTGAAAAGTTACACAAGTTGTACAAGTAAAAACTATCCAGTTAAATATAGTAGTTGTTTACATATCATCAGTGTACTAAATTAAGTTTGTGTCTTCAAGTTATACATTCGATAAATATCGAAATCTAAAAATACTATTGACAATAAAGAACAGCAATTTGCTTCTTCAAACATAGTTATTAATTTATACGGCACTTTATGAGTGGACATACGTCAAAACGGCCATCATAGCGTGCCGTTACTATAGTCTAAAAATAAAACCTTCATGTATAAACATTATCTACAACCCATTCTGTTTTATTAGACATCATCAATAAAAATATGTCGCAGAGAAGTATTTATAAGGAAATTTTAAAATGTTGAATCCAGATATCGGTGATCGCCCCTAATATAGATTAATCGTAAAGAGACGGCTGTCAGACATCCATGAAAATTTAGCAACAACGAATGTAGTGGGCGTAACAATAAGGTAACGAGCGCAGGCTGCCAGTTCGTTCACATGTACTCCTACGCTCCATGCTTCGTTTGGATCGAACGGGAATCAACTTAAACACGATGTATTTTTAATAATCCAATGTCCGACACGCTTAGTCACTTCATAATTGTATGTTTGGATGGAAATTGTAAAATAATTATAAGCAATTCCTCTATTTAATTGCTCGTTGGTGGATAGTAATTAGGAAGCGATGTTACAACAATTAATTCTTATGAAAATCAGCATAATGTTGATATGCTTCCTTGTGTGTTAGTTTATATTTATTTATGCAGTTTGTATTAGTTGTTTTTGTATTTCAATGTTATTCGTAATTTTTTTGTTCCGTGTTGAGTTTATACTTTTCTAAATATACTCGAGGTCGATGTTGCAAAATAATCGCACATTTCTTGCCAAAGAGTGGATCTTTATAAAATTTATATATATATATATATATATATATATAAACAGGCGAAGATAAGTTCAGTTTTTATGTTTTTCAATTGATTTTCTTTATTTATTTTTTGTTTAGTAACTCTTTAAGAACTATGAATAAACAAAAACGTTTTTCTACAAATTTTATAAAGATCCACTCTTTGGCAAGAAATGTGCGATTATTTTGCAACATCGACCTCGAGTATATTTAGAAAAGTATAAACTCAACACGGAACAAAAAAATTACGAATAACATTGAAATACAAAAACAACTAATACAAACTGCATAAATAAATATAAACTAACACACAAGGAAGCATATCAACATTATGCTGATTTTCATAAGAATTAATTGTTGTAACATCGCTTCCTAATTACTATCCACCAACGAGCAATTAAATAGAGGAATTGCTTATAATTATTTTACAATTTCCATCCAAACATACAATTATGAAGTGACTAAGCGTGTCGGACATTGGATTATTAAAAATACATCGTGTTTAAGTTGATTCCCGTTCGATCCAAACGAAGCATGGAGCGTAGGAGTACATGTGAACGAACTGGCAGCCTGCGCTCGTTACCTTATTGTTACGCCCACTACATTCGTTGTTGCTAAATTTTCATGGATGTCTGACAGCCGTCTCTTTACGATTAATCTATATTAGGGGCGATCACCGATATCTGGATTCAACATTTTAAAATTTCCTTATAAATACTTCTCTGCGACATATTTTTATTGATGATGTCTAATAAAACAGAATGGGTTGTAGATAATGTTTATACATGAAGGTTTTATTTTTAGACTATAGTAACGGCACGCTATGATGGCCGTTTTGACGTATGTCCACTCATAAAGTGCCGTATAAATTAATAACTATGTTTGAAGAAGCAAATTGCTGTTCTTTATTGTCAATAGTATTTTTAGATTTCGATATTTATCGAATGTATAACTTGAAGACACAAACTTAATTTAGTACACTGATGATATGTAAACAACTACTATATTTAACTGGATAGTTTTTACTTGTACAACTTGTGTAACTTTTCACGTTTTTAGTAACCAAAACTCCAGTGACGTTTCACAGAATCGTTAAAGGATTATAATTATTAGTGTACTTATTTATAACAACACAACACGGCATTTGTATTTAACAAAATTCGAAATTATATTGTTGTATCGTATATATGGCTTATATTCGATTTCTGGGCATCACAACTAAAACTCCAGTAAACTCGCGTTATCGCTTAATGTAAAATTTCTTTGTTTATTTAAACGTAAACATAGTTAATGTAAAGGAAAAAATATTTCTTTCTTTCTAAGCAGCATTTCATTACATTTTTTTCGTAAATAAATCGACATTTCACGTCACTATTGTAATGTGTCAAAACGGCCATCGTAGCGTGCCCCTATTATAGCTGATGCCCGCGATGACCGACTTTATGAGAATGATTTCATTGGTTATTAGAAACTACGTGCAGTAACTGGATAAATGATGTTTATTATTTGTTTTATTGTAATTTTGTCATAATCTTCGCAAACATTTTGAACTCTTTAAATTGAGTTTGTTGCATTGTATTATCACTTACCAACCCGAATGGCAAAGCGTACTGATATGTAACCTAGATAATGCAATGAAAATTCTTCTGCCTACAAGCAAAGTATTTTTTTTACTTCATTTTTGGCAACCAATCTTTTAGATTATTACTGCCATTGTCGAGTAGTTAATAGTATTACAAATTCTTCATCTATTTTATTTTTGGCAACCAGTCTTCTAGTAGACTATTACTGCCATTGTCAAGTGAGTATCGATATTACAAGTTTCTTGTTAAAATTTTAATGAACTAACAAGATGGCGGCCATCTTGTTAGAACTTTCCTGGGAGTTTTTGTGGCAAGTCAGAATCCACGCTCCGTGGTATTATTTCCGATCCACTGCACTAGTGCACAATAACCAAACTATATTACGTAAAGCACCACCAACATTACACAATATAGAGCCAAATAACACAAGATTATAGATAAAATATAAAAAAAACACTACATGGCCATCCAAGATCCCGCCAAAAACTCGCAAAGTTTACTTTAAGTTGGTTTAAATGTTTCGAAGATTATCCAGATCATGCAATAAAGTACCTAGTAACACTTATAGACATTTAAAGCCCTGGTTACACAGAGGTATCTTAAAAGTTTATTATGACGCGATGAACCTTGAAAACTAATAAAACGAACATAAATGTAGAAATAGTTCACATTCAGGACACCATAGTACCGTGTAAGTAAGTTTTATGAGACAGTGAACTTCGGTTCGCTTCGGTGTGGTTAGTGCGACAGGGCGGTCGCCCGCGGGGACCTATCTGAAGATTTTACGTTCTCGCGTCCACGAGAGATTTTTTACAAACTGTGCATATGAGACTCCCGGAACATATTTTTGTAGTTTATACTCTCTATATTCGCCTCCGAGCGGACTTATGCGGATCATAAATATGCAATACCGTGTGCGGAACTCGCAAAATTGGAAAGCTATGCATGACAATTAAAAGTTTTTAAATAGTATACAAAAAATATATTTTAGTTTCATCATAGCAGTATTTAATACTTAAATGTTATAAGTCTTTGAAATTCTAATAGTAGAAATTTAGTAAGCAATTAGTAATTGCATCGTTGATATATAAAAACCCAAGATGCACAGTCAACGTCTCAAACCCGTCCATATAAAATGAGTGCACAATTGAGAATTCTGAGCTCATTTCAAATAGTCTCTCGTCACTCGCGTCTTTGGATTTTTGGACACTGCTTTGTAAAAACAACTTTAAATAATTCGCGTAAGGTTGAATTTGCAAAAACTACTTGGGTATATCGGTGAGTTTTTGGAGACAGTTTTGAGCGTTACTTTTATTCCAGAGTGTGCATATTGGGTTTTTATATATCAATGACTTACCTATTAAAATGAGCTATATCATGAGGTGGTGGTAGATCATGAGGGTTTTAAGTGCAATATTTTATCATCCTTTCTTATCACTTTTATTGTTAACTTTATAAATGGTAAAATTTTTTTTTTTATCCTACCTTCGTAAATCAAATTTATAAATACGAGTGTCAGTTTGTTACTTGTTATGAATGATCCGATTATTATGAAATTTTTCGTCCATATTGCAAGCCATATGGAGGACATAGGATACCGTTCATGCAGAAAAAAAAACTGTTCCAGAGGGTTACGTCAAATTTACATTCACGCAGCCATTTCACAATACTAACGGCAAAAGCTAGTTGACTATATAGTTTTACAATCAGGCCCGGCGGACATTATCCCGCCGTGATAATAAAAAAAACCTTGACAAATGATGCATAAACCTTCCTCATGAATTATTTTATCTAGTGGTGAAAACCGCATGAAAATCAGTTTTTTTTTTTTTATGTCATCAGTGGCAAACGAACAGGTAGGTCACCTGCTGTTAAGTGATCACTACCGTCCAGGGACACTAACAACACCAGACGAGTCGCAAGTGCGTTGCCACCCTTTTGGGGGAAGGGATTAGGGGTGGGAGAGGGAGAGGAGAAGAGGGGAGGGGAGGTGGGCCTCTGGCGCTCTCACTGACCGAACGAAACGCAACAATGCAAGCACTGTTACTTCACGTCGGTGTTTCTGTGAGAGGGTGGTACTACCCCGGTCGAGCCGACCCATTCATGCTGAAACCAGTAATAGTTTCAGCGTAGCTCTACCACCATTAAAGTACCACTGTTCAGTCGTTTTTGAGTTTATCGCGAACAGTCAGACAGACACGTGGCAGAGGACTTTGTTTTATAATATGTAGTCGACCTTTATCGGTATGAACAATGCTCAGCCTTGTTTATAATTTATCCAAAACAATCATAACAGTAAAGGGAATACGAAAGCCAAGCATTTTAAGTAGAAATAAAGTTAATCCCCTTCTCATTTCATCCCGAGAGATACATTCATTCTATTCCCGTCACTTTAGGTAAGTCGAATGGAGGACTTATACGACTTGACAAAATGCAGTGTTTTATTTCTCAAAGCCTTAGATATTTTACCCCGCAATAGAGGTAAAATATTAAAAAAAAATTGCTGACTCAAATTTACAAGATACAAGCTATGAAAGGAACCTCAACTGTATAAACTTTATAGGTAAGAGGAATAACTGATATATGGAATACGACAAAAAAAATAATTTAACACAAACCTAGGCTGATCTAAATGTGGGACATATAATGGAGGGGAGAGTATAAATTAAATAGTACATAGCTCAGAATCTGTTTGCTACGCTATCACGCCCTAATTACTTAGCGATTGCCAAGAATTTTTGTACAAAAGGACTCAGGTTATTTTTTATGCTAAAACATACATTCCCGAGAGTTATATTTAAACCACATTAACACGAGAGAAGCCGCAAGTAAAAGACCGTTAAACAATAAAAGAAATCACAATTATTTTTAAAATGAATCTTTTTTCTATCACCTCAAATTTTATTACATCGTCTCAAAGTTTTTCGTCTGTGTGTTGCATGTCGCGTGATGGTCGGCCGCGGAGTAGGGATAAAGTGAAAGGCGCTCGTCAGAACAGCTAGGGCCAATATGGCGGCCGCCTATAGTTCGCAGCAGCTGACCGTGTAGTGTATAGACTATTATTATTTAAATGTCTATAGTGTGAAGTTTCACTTTTACCGTGGTTTCATAAAACCATACAATCTTTTTTCGTACATCTATCGCATGTCGCATTAAAGTCGGCCGCGGAGTAGGGGTAAGGTGAAAGTCGCGCGGCAGAGCAGCCAAGGACAATATGGTGGCGCCCATGGCTCAATTCAAAATTATTCAATGATATAAATAAATATTGTGCTCAGTTTTAACATGCGTCTATCATCTGATTGATATTGTAGGTGGTAGAGCCACACTGTATTTATTACTAGTTTCAGCATGAATGGGTCGGCTCGCCCGGGGTAGTACCACCCGACCCACAGAACACCGACGTGAAGTAACAGTGCTTGTATTGTAGCGTTTCGATCGGTCAGTGAGAGCGCCGGAGGCCCACCTCCCTTCCCCCTTTGCTTACCACTCCCCTCCCCCATACACAGGCTGGCAACGCACTTGCAACTCCCCTGGTGTTGCTAGTGTCTATGGACGGTGGTGATCACTTAACATCAGTTGACCCACCTGTTCGTTTGCTTCCTTTTGACATAAAAAAATATATATACTCGTATATTGTATGTATTATGTATTCCATACTCTAATACGCAGATTGAAATTAAAATTTATAGCTGGATATCTTGTCTATTATTGATTTTCCATTATCACTCCCATTTTTAAATTATTAAGTTAAAATTAAAAAAGCGTTTTTAATAATCAAATCAAATCAAAATCAAATAATTATCCGAAAATTTTCGATCCGAAAAAAGTTTCACTTTCTTTGTGGTTTCATAGAACCACAGAATATTTGTTAGTTAGCCTGATTTTATATACACACCGCGTTTGTTTGCTGATTTGATCATTGAAATGTAAAGCATTTAGAGTCAAAAAGATTAAAAACATCCTTCTTTAAAACTAAATAAGACACGTAATTCCCGTGTACATGAAAGAAATTTCGACGAGAAAAAAATCACAGCCACAAGTCACTTGTAAATAAAATAGTACGTAATGATTAAGCTAAGCGATTATATAAATATTGAAATTGTGTTATCGTGTTATACCTTAAATATAGGTATACATATAGGCTTTGAGTGGGTTTACGGGACGCCACGCAATTCACCTTCCGACGCGACGTAAACGAATTACATAATCGATAAAGATTGATTTATGACTCCTATATACCGGGAAAATGTAAAGGTTGAAAGATTTTCCGAGTCTATATGCTTACGATTTTAATGTCAACCCATAACTTTTTATAAGCACATCACTCAAATACTACTTAACGGGTATTAAAATTCGTTCATTCAAATCCTATTAATTCAGTACATGAGCAATGAGCAAGTTTGTAAGATCGAATGCGTTTGTTACTCAAGATACGTGTGAATCTTCAACGGATGTTGATGTAACTTTTCAGTAATATAGTTCATACATCAGTGTAACATATAGGTATATATATATTTATACTAGCGGACTTGGCGGTCTTTGTCTTGCCTTGATAATAAAAAAGTGTGTGTGTACTTATGTACACGCATTAGAAGTTATCCTTCTTTGGCGTAAGAAGATAAAAATCTTTTCATTTTTTTTTATCTTTCGCCTTATTCTACGTTTGTAGGAAAAACGACACTAACAATAGCAAAAAGGTATTTATTTAATATATTGAAAGTTTTAATACAAAGAAACAAAATGTTGATTATAGCTAACTTCAGGGTGTCGGTTTTCGTGACGGTGTGCGCGCGCCTCCTAAAAATTTACCCTCATCATTTTTCCCTAACGCGCTAAAAGGATTATAAGTTCAAAAATAAAAATCCTAAAAGTCAACCGCAGCGCCACTGCTGGGTCCAATTGAATCTAAACCATTCTCGGATCCACTGGAACACGCACACATAATTTCATCAAAATCGGTCCAGCCGTTTAGGAGGAGTTCAGTGACATATATACGTACAGAAGAAATTTATATATAGAAGATGTAAAGATAAATAGGCAAAAGTATAAAACGATAAGTGACAAATAGTTTTTGGCGGGATCTTTAAGTCTGTCATGTAGTGCTCCAGATAGTATCCAGATAGTAGTGCTCGTGAAACAACAAAACTATGTAATTAATAATTAAAGTAAGTAACAGGCAACAGTTAATCAAACAACAAAAGCAAAACCAGCCACATTATATCATAAAAGAAAACATAAAAGTATACGTATAAATTACGAAAGCATTTCACCTACAGCGCAATACGTAATTGAATATTTCACATATAATAAATAACACGAAGCCACTAAAAGTCGACCTTCGTAAATACATTAAAATGCTATATTTTAATTACAGTCATAATTGAACTGAGTGAATATTAAATTTCATTTATGTAAACGTACAGTTTCGGGTACATACAAACAAATATAATGTAGACCTGTATGTGTTATGTTGAAAATTTACGATTTATGGTTCGTTTACCACGGTATTCTGTTTTTGTTTTCATAGTCGGCGTATTTTATGCGAGAATGCAAAGAGGGTCATGTTTTTCGGGTGTATTATATATGTAAGTCTATTTCTTTAGTATGTTCTGTAACATACGACTTAATGAATTTTTCAAATGAAAAAGTACTTTATACAATTTATGCCCTGGGAAGGCGCCTATGATAGTCAAAAATATCACCAGTTCGGAAAACAATCAATTCGATAAGAACCGACAAGAAACTCGATATGGTTTAATCATTTTATTGTATACTAGATTCTTCTCGCGATTTCGTCTGAGTAGAATTTAGCAAAAAAGTGTAAACGTGTGCGTAGGAAACGTGTTACTAGATACTGCTCCTTTAGTGTAATAAATTTGGGGCGGAACCACATTTTTTTTCTAAAATACTGATATCTTCAATTACTTCTTATAACATTAGCTATGTGCCAGTGAAAACCACGTCAAAATCGGTCCAACCATTTCGGAGTATTACCGGAACAAACATACAGACATACAAAAATGTTAAAAATCGTCTTTTTTGTTATAAGTACCGTATATTCTTCCATATCCATTTAGTAAAACGTTGTAAGTAACAAACAGATACTTCAATTTAATTAGTTACAATCGTCTTAATAACGGGAGTACAGGTTACGTGAATACTGTGAAGCAAATGGAGGAAAGATTTTGTAGTAAGAGATTTTTATTATTCATTAATAATTCTACTTGTGCATATGTTCACACGTAAATCAAGTTACAATTACATATCATATGCTAATACGACGTTGATATTCGGAAGTATTTCTTAAATTATGTAGAATATTAGTTCGAATTCAACTGACACCGGAGGAACCTTATAAGCATTTGGTTTGGAACATATAGATCACTATCAAGCAAATTATAAACATTTTGCACACAATAGTGCATGCTATATGTACCGGCATGTGAAAAAATATAGGTATATTTTTTTTTTTTTATGTCATAGGTGGCAAACGAACACCTGCTGTTAAGTGATCACCACCGTCCATGGACACTAACAACACCAGAGGAGTCGCAAGTGTGTTGCCATCTTTTGTAGGGAAGGGTTAGGGGAGGGAAAGGGAGAGGAGAGAGGAGAAGGGAAGGGAGATGGGTCTCCGGCGCTCTCACTGACCGAACGAAACGCAACAATGCAAGCACTGTTACTTCACGTCGGTTTTCTATGAGAGGGTGGTACTACCCCGGGCGAGCCGACCCATTCATGCTGAAACCAATAATAGTTTCAGCGTGGCTCTACCACCATTGACATTGATATTTATTAAAACATTTTTATAAGCTGAAAATGCGTCTTCAGTTAATAACTAGTTAAACCTACACCTGTGTCA
This sequence comes from Antheraea pernyi, assembly GCA_015888305.1. NCBI lineage: Eukaryota > Metazoa > Arthropoda > Insecta > Lepidoptera > Saturniidae > Antheraea > Antheraea pernyi. The sequence goes on from MU158795.1 coordinate 3,946,899, forward strand.
CAAGTCTCGGGAACTACTCGGAGTTTCTCTCGGTGCCACGCGATGGACCCGGCACCCGCACGGTGAATCCATAGTATGCTAAAAAGTACCTCTCACTTTTTTCCCACCTCAAACGCGTCATTTAAGCATCACTTTTTTTCAGGTGTTCGGTGTACCGAACCCCACATACTATAAGTATGTACTATTTAGTTGGGCATTATTTTTATAAGGGGAATACAGTATAATTCATCATTCAAGTTTCAAAGAAGTTTAAGTCAAATATTAATTTCCAATTAAGTAAAAGCGAACTCGGTTACTTGTTATGAGAATGTATATAATGGCAGCAGTATTCATGAATGTTGTACAATCTATTTGTACAAGAATATTTAGAGAAAAATACATATATATAAATTTTGTCTTGTTTTCATTGACAAATTTTGTAGGTAAATTTAGTGCTTATAGCAACTGCGCTACATAAGTTTATATTTTCTGCTACTTGAAACACTAACCGATATTTCCAATCTACCTCGCAAATCGCAATCCGATGTATTAAATTTTCCATAGGAAAATTTTCTCTTGTCACCAATTTTCTCTGTAGAAAATAATAACAAAAGAATTGAATAGAATTTGCGTTTCTCTTACGGTTTACCGTTTCCCGTATTCTTTCCCGAAAACAACAACGACAGGCATTGTTTCCATATGACAATATAGTAAATCGTTTCCCTTGTGATGCGGTAAACGAATAACATTTTATTTATTTCATCCGGGGCGTAATGCTTGTACCAGTTTTTCGGGTATTTAATACGGTGTTTTGTGGTACCGCGTAAAATAATTACAATCTTTTATGGAGACGAACGTTCATTTGCGAAAAATAGTATTAAAATTTTGAATAATTTTCTTATAATTTTTTTTATATCTCAGTATATGTCAGTCTATATCATGCCTGAAAATCGGTCAGCCCAAAGTAGTAAAAATAAAAATTTGAAATTGAAGAATTATCTTAACTGCATGTCTTAATTAATTTAAGTTGTTAAAAAAAAGATGTTTGAAAATCAACTCATAAGGTGATGGTTGAGGCTGTGAAGGTCCATCAAGCCAGTAGCTTTACTCAGTTCGAAAAAAGAAAGAGATAAGAGGGGTGGAGTTTGTATAGAAAATAATATTTTTTGGGTTAGTTATTCCATCGTTTGTATTCAGTTTTTGAGATGTTAATAAAACATATAGTGTTTTTTTTCTTAAAGCAAACCCTTAACGATTAGAAAAGAAATGGCAAAGTTTGTACGGGAAATAAACATTCATAACATACATTTTGGGTTGAAACAAAACACTGCACGAATATGAAGTTTCTAAGATAAGAAGACGCGGATGGCCTGTATGCGGACTATAAATACTGCCGGTATTTATAGTATATGTCTTGATTAAATCCTTAACTGATTTTAGGTCATGATGGAGATGGAGATGCGAATCCTACAACAATGCGACATAAATATTAATAGTGTAGTAATATAGTAACCTGACAGCTGAGTATTAGGCATTCCTATCTGTCCTATATATCACCTTTTTTATTACTTATAAGTTTTAGCCATTGAAGCTCTATCTTATGTAAAATGCCGATGGGACCTAAAATGGTAAATACACTAAACCTAAACGGAACTGTATCTGAAGTGCAGTTGCCGGAACACACCAACAGCTGCTTGGCGTCAGATTTTCAACCTGAGGGTGGTAGCTAGCCAGGCGTACTTTAAAAAAGACCCACCACTATGGATTCATCGCGATGTTTAATGATGTAAGTACCTGTGACCTGGATGAAACAACGCAAAATGCAGAATCAATGACACAAAAGGACTGCATAATATAATTTTTATTTCTATAAGTCATAAAACCTAATGAGTACGCTACGCAATTAAATGCACCAGTTAAAAGCGAATAAATAAACACGAACGTGCAGGAAACTATTTTCAGCACGTGTGCGCTATACGAGTTACGAAATATTACTAATTATAATGAATAATATTGTTTGTTTAAAACGAATATCTCGTTTTTCTTTACTGGTTTTTCAAGTAAGCACAGAATGATCGCGTCTTCAATATCAGAGAATGTAAAGATCACTCTCACTATTTTTTTATGTTATGAAATAGTCTTTTCTTAACTGGTCACTAAAATTTACACAATTAATATCAAAATGCGGTCCGGATAATAGGATGATATTCCTGAGAACTAAGTTACAATACCTCAGAATACTTCACATCATGGTTTTTATTGTCAATCATGCAAGGTAGGAATGCAGAGGAAAATTGCTTATTCAGCAAAACTAAGCATGATTGCGATAATCCTTGAAAGTAATCAATTTCATATATCATCATCATTACATAGTATAAAACAAAGTCCCTCCCACCCAACGCGTCTGTCTGTCTGTCTGTTCGCGATAAACTCAAAAACTACTGAACGGATCTTAATGCGGTTTTCCCAGTGGATAAAGTGATTCATGAGGAACGTTTTGGTATATATTTTCTCAAGAATTTTTTTATAATCAGGACGGGATAACGTCTGTCGGGCGCGCTAGTATAAATATAATGAAAGAAATGTTCTATCGTTGTGCGCATGTCATGCAAAACCTATTAGATAGATTACGATCAATTTTTTTTTGTATTACTTCTTATACACTAGGTTCTGATCTAAAAAAAGATTATTACATATTTTATTAATGTTAAATTATTAATGTTTAAAAAAAAACACAATTCTTATAAGCATTCGCGTTGAGCGGTGTGTTTTCTTGCCGTGTAGAAGTGGGGTAAGCGATATAATGTTTATATTATTTCCGCTGTACACAAAATATATTGGTAACAATAATCCCATCAAAAACATAAATGTGAAATGAGAGCCAAGTTCAATATTATGATATATAGTATGTTTGTTGACTTCAACGACAAAAGTGAGATCTCAATGGCTGCCAAATTCAATGGTCAGTCCTGAGATTTATTTATAGCAACATCAAATATGTTATAACAACTTAAAATATAATTTCTGCTTATAACTTGGGATAATATTGTAGACCAAGGTCTGACTTGGCTAGTTCGAACATACGAATTACAATACCTCTGACATTCAACTAATTATAGTTCACAGGCTGGTGTCATTATGGGAGTGTCCGCCGTCAGTCGTGGTTGTGACGCCGGCAAATACCATATTCATCCACGTCTGGTCCCGATGCGCGACCAACGAAACGAGTGTGACTGGTTTTCGGTGTTCGCGATCCAGTCAGGCACGAGAACCATACCACTTCGCGTACGGCGTATTGCTAACTTTATACATAAAATACAAGTTTCGAGCAAACACGAGAGTTTATTTCGATCCTGTTAATACTATAAACGAGAAAGTTTTTTTTTATGTTATGTTATAGGTGGCAAACGAATAGGTGGGTCACCTGCTGTTAAGTGATCACCACCATCCATACACACTAACAACCCCAGAGGAGTCGCAAGTGCGTTGCCATCTTTCGGAGGGAAGGGTTAGGGGAGGGAAAGGGAGAGGAGAGAGGAGAGGGGAGGGGAGATGGGTCTCCGGCGCTCTCACTGACCGAACGAAACGCAACAATGCAAGCACTGTTACTTCACGTCAGTTTTCTAATGAGAGGGTGGTACTACCCCGGGCGAGCCGACCCATTCATGCTGAAACCAATAATAGTTTCAGCGTGGCTCTTGTTAGGTATGATGGATGTTTGTTTCGCTTTCACGAAAAACTACCGAACGGATTTTTGTGAAATTTTGCAGTAATATAGCTATACTTATATAGTATGTAAATGTATTTATACATACACACATCTTCTATCTATATTATATAGTATAAAACAAAGTCCCCTACCGCGTCTGTCTGTCTGTCTTTTCACGATAAACTCAAAAACTACTGAACGGATTTACAAGCGGTTTTCACCAGTAGATAGAGTGATTCGTGAGGAAGGTTGTGGTATATATTTTTAGGGCGGGACAACGTCTGCCGGACCCGCTAGTCTATACATAATTAATAAGAATGAAAATCTAACGTGTCTGTACTTTTTAGATTTTTGAGGGAAAAATTATTGTAGGTATCTTAGAATAAGTAATAAAATACATTTGAATCATTTTCAATAATGTCTGTCTGTTTGTTTGAACACGCATGACTGCTAAGGTACTGCGTTTACGTTAAAAAGAAAATCATAAAGCATATATCCTCAAGTAACATTTAAGGCCTTAGTCTTGGTTCCGTTAAAATCGGTTCATTGTATCAAAAGTTATTTTAGTTTTAATGACAACGCGACTTATGTACGAGAGGAAAGTAGATAAGTAAATGGACTTAATACATTTAGAGGATTTTATTAGTTACGTTTTTTACATTGGGTTCCACGCGGACGGAGTCGCATGCACAGCTTGTATGTTAACATGGTTATACTCTTGCAATAACAAGGTTTACTAGCATATGTTTTATGTTTACGGCTTTGAGGGCGTTAATACAGATTTGATTTATCCTTCGATAGTAATCCGTTTTATCTGGATCAAAGGTACTGTATGTTCTTTTTCCTACCCGAGACAACATGTATGCAGAACTTCATAATTATAGCTTAAGAATTTGAAAGAAAGAAAGAAAAAACATTTATTTGCAACACACATAAGTAAATATGAAAACACGTACAATTAAAAAAAGAAAAAACATACATATAAACAATGAAAAATACAAATTGATGGTTAAGTGTGTGTTTGGCAAATGGGCCAAGAGTAAGCGTATGTGCTGTTGGAGGTTAGTCCTTCAGCGCTGATTTTCACTCGGGACCCAGAGTGTTATGTGTGCATCGAGAGATGGTGTGCATATTAAATATTATGTAGTGTTTCGTGTAGTGAAGTTTGAATTTGAATTTGATTGATGAAGGCGTTACTTTGCGGAAATCCATCTTTAAATCTTAAGGTGGATGTTACTTCGCACTTCCGCATGGAATTGATTGACCGTTTCGCAAACGTTTTCTTTTACAGTAAGACGTGATAGCGGCCAATCAATTCCAAACGGACGTGCGAAGTAACATTCTCACTAATATTTATCGGGCGTGAAAACGTAACAAATAAATAAAGAAACAAATTTACTTTCGCATTTATAATATTAGTAAGGATACATAACAACATTTATAAAGGTAATGTTTAAATAGGCCGAAATATAATAATAAAAGGTCTAGTTTATTGAAAAAATCCTGCTTTCTAAGAGATATTTTAGTGTGCGATTCATAAACCGTTAGTTATACGAAGATAACTATGGAATATCGCCATTTGTAAAAATACAAAGGCGAACGGTCTCTCAGGTAGAGTGTTTTTGTATTTTAAATTTAGTGGCTTACGTTTAGAATAAGTAAGGGAAGCATTGATAAAAAAAGGTGTGTGTGTACTTATGTACACACGTTAGAAGTTATACTTCTTGGCGTAACAAAATAAAAATGTGTTCAAAAATTTTATCTTTCGCCTTATTCTACGTTTGTTTCTACAAAACAACACTAACAATAGAAAAAGTTGACTATAGCTAACTTCAGGGTGTCGGTTTTTCGTGACGTTGTGCGCGCTGATCGTAAAAATTTACTCATTATTTTTCCCTAACGCGCCAAAAAAAGTATAATTTTAAAAATATATGAAAAAATAACTCTTATTTTCAAGGAAAGATTTAAGAAAACTCGACAAACATAATTTCTTTTGGAGATGTTAAGTCATGAAAAACAAATGAATGTATCTTAATAGAAGGCGTTTGAAATTAAAGCCAGACTTCTGTCTGTCACTCTGTAATTGTTGTCGCATTTTTTCTATATATATATATCATACGAGACAAACGAACAGGCGGGTCGCATGATATTAAGTGATCACCACCGTCCATAGACACTTGCAACATCTGGATAGTTGCAAGTGCGTTGCGAGCCTGTGTTTGGGGGAGAGGATAGAGGGGATAGGGAGGGGGAAAGAGAAGTGGTCCTCCGGCGCTCTCACTGACCGAACGAAATGCAACAATGCAAGCACTGTTACTTCACGTCAGTGTTTCTGTGACACCCCGGACGAGCTGACCCATTCATGCTGCAAGCAGTAATAGCTTCAGCGTGGCTCTACCACCTACAAAATTCGCAATGGATGGATGGATGGATATGCAATATATGTTGGATGATAAATTATAGAACTTTAATTTAACCGTAAACCTTTTTTAAGGGTAAAATCAATTGAAAATCTCGCCTAATATTTAAATGGCTAACTAAATCTGGAAGGAAAGGCTCGCAAATGCGTCAGTCAGAACACACTTATAGGTGTTCGACAAAAAAAATCCATCTTGAGGATGATAGCTAATAATGCGGGCTTTATACAATTTCTATCACTCTATAGTCCTTTTCAATCTTTTTGTCGTTCTTAATATAGTCGTAAGTGCGGGTTTGAAAGCAATAGTTTAATACAAAACAAAGTAAATATATTATTGAGGTAATCTAAAATTGTCATTTATTTATGCTTAAGTTATTTCAATGTAAATTTGTGTTCTGCATAAACATTTTAAGCAGTCAAAAAGTTTTGCGAGAACTGTATTATGGTTTCTCTCTCACCGAAAGCAAAGAATTATTACACGATTCTTCGAGCTTTTATCGCTTGATGAGATATCAATATTAATTTCATTAAAATAGTTCCACTCCTAATCCGGAATGCTCAGAGTAATCGACACTCGGTTCATATTGATTTTATAAAGGATTGGATTTCAAAACCAAATCAAGTATGAGAACCTCAGAAGGCAGCGAGCGTGTGGTTTCAATATGTCGAGGGGACTCGGTAAGGCTGGCGGCGCGGTGCGACGGTGACCGCACGCCGCGCTTGCATCCGACATATTTAATCAGGTGCCAACAACCGCGAACACGATCTCAGGGCGTTCCACTCCACCGATCACCTCATCCGTATGACTCCTGCCCTACCCACTCGTCCACGTTTTTTTTTTAACAATATATATCAACGAATTGTTAGTATAGCTGTCTGTAGGTTCTTTAAAAAAAACGAAAGCTCACTCACGCACTTTTACTTATTGGACACAATAGGGTATGTCATCTCGGCGCGATACTTTCAATAAGACCGATTCCAACGACTGATTAATTACAACTCTTTTTAAAGTGCCATTACAATTGTTATTATATTATTTTACTTACTGTTTGCTCAGCTTTTAGCACTAACAATATAATTTCACAACAGAACGAACCTTTACTTGGCCAATATACTATCGGCCGTAAACTTATACAATAAGCACGTCACGTTCTTTACATATATTACATACAGCTGTCCAGCCCGGCTTTGCAGTTACAATTCTAACGAAGAAAATGAGATCACAAGTTCCTTTTACAATACATCATCAATCTATCAATTTGTCGATATATAATGCAGATATTAATTGAAGGAAACCAAAGAGGTTACTCAAAAGAGATAAAACGGTGATGTATTTTTGCAGATTGTTCAAATAGGTGCATTGTGTGAAGATAGACATAAGCAATATTTTCTTGAATTACACACACTGGGCCAGGGTTGTCATAAGGTATTCGGTGCCTTTAAGCTACTAAATATAATGCGCATCTTTCGAAAGAAGTGTGTGGATATAACATTTTCGAAACAGTTTCGTTAAAAATAATTAAACACGTAATAGTAACAAAAAAATATAATACCCAAAAAAATGCCTCCTACAAGAGGCTTGAATCTCGTGGCTATAGCTGATTAGTATCGTGGTTAGGGTTGCCCCTCACGGAGCAATTCCTTGCAAAAATTTAGAAGTAAGCGGTCATATATTTCAGAGATATTATAACAATTGATAAGATTTTTCGATAGGGCGAAAACCAGCAAAAGCTTTAGTATGTTATTTTTCGTATTTGTTATTCTGAACTAGTATTTGAATGTATAATCGACTAATTTTAAACATGTAATGAGGTTTGAACAGGAATAATACCTACCAAAGGGCGTAATTTGATTAATGGTCTTTTTACGTATAAATATTATAAATAGATAAAAGTAAAACATTTTTAAAAGTGCGCTACTGAAGTCGCAGTTGTAATTTAATAAAGGAGAGATCTTCTCGCTAACGCGGCTAAAGACGATGAAGTCTAAACAAGTTCAAGGAGATATTTATTCTCTTTAAAAACAAATATCCACTTGAATAGGTTCCTTGCGACAGATTATATACCTGAGTGCAGTGTGAAAATATCAGAAAATAACGTATCGTTCTTTTTATGATCATGTTATATTATTGTAAACAGGAGCGGCAAAACTCGGAAAATAAGAAAAAATAAATGTACTTCAAAGCTTAGCTTGTAAAGGTTACATTGATCAATTTTCAAATCCTTAGTTAAAAAAATATTTTTCTATGTAATTAATCTATTTATATTTTCTGCTATAAATGACATATTTTATTAATTTTAAACTATACCTATTTTATGCGATATTTCTGTAATGCGATGGCTTTCTTTATAGCGCGCAGTGGCAGCGCGGTGCTAAGTTAGAATCCGGCACTGCATACAAAATTCGAATCTAAGTTCTTTGATAGCTCGTCTGACTGCTCTTTTACTAAGCCTTTATGCTTTGAGATAATCTCGCATCTTCAGATGATAGCTACACGCAATTTAACCCACATCCCAAGCTATATAAAAGTATGTAAATTCCTACGCCATACGAGGCCTAAATTTAGTGCTAAAGTTATGGTAAAAAGTGAGCATCAATTCGATATATTATGGTGCTCAAAATATATAGAAGAAGATGAAAGATAAAATCATTCATATAGATGCAAATTAGTTTGATTCTGCTGAGAGGACATCGAACTATGTGACCTTATAAGCAACTCCGGGTTCAAGACACGCGCCATAACCCAAACAAATTAATATTCTCCCACACAAGATGAGATATAAACAATTAGCCACAACCGTGTTTCTATTTAAACATCTGGCTCCATCGAATAATTAACAGAAACAGTGGGTTAATTAAAAACACAATATTCAAATTACAAAAGTCGTGAATCGGTCCAGTTGGAAATATTCCATTGTATGTAAATTGAAGATAAATAGGTTCGGCTTTTGAAAACATAGATTTTACAGGTGGTAAAGAACACGTGCCCTTGTCTAAACAGAAAAATATTCCGAATAATGATTCTCATAATTCTGGAAAGTATGTTTATGTATTGTTTTCTACAAAGTTACTGTAGGTTTATTTAAAATTAGCATAATTTTTGCTTTTATATATATTTATATTATATTTAAAGAAAACAAGAACTGTATTTATCTGAAGGAGTTTAAAAAACAAAGGATTTATACCAAAAGGTTTATAATTCCCATCCTCCCATTTATAGTTTAATGTATGCCTCTACATTAGAATAATATGTAAGCTTGTTTTTAGTTTTAACTAGCGGGCCTAGCGGTCGTTTTCCCGCCCTGGTAATAAAAAAACGTGAAAAATTATATAACTAAACCTTCTTCATGAACCGCTTTATCTACTGGTGAAAACTGCATGAAAATCTGTTCAGTAGTTTTTGAGTTTATTGCGAACAGACAGACAGACAGACGACTTTGTTTTATAATATGATTGATAAACAGTTCTGAATAATATTAAGTCGAAAATTTTACAACGAAGAAGTTTCGGGGTCCAAAGAGTGGCGTTAGTAAGTGAGAAATGCCGGAAAGCCAGCGGAATGGCGCGAACCATACAAATTGCGTTCCATTCGCTCGCTGCTGAAAAATGCGAGGTTCACACAAAAAGGGTAGCCTGGATCGTTGCTCCGAACAATATCACGTTTTTGAAAGTGGAAACGAAGGAAATACTCATTCGCGATGGAATGATTGTTATGTTGACAAATTATATCGTTTGGCTCCGGCTTTATGTATTACGTAGTCTTGACACCATTCCCAAAAGACCGGAAGAACACAACGTGTTGACCTTAACACATATAGTCTTCAAATAATGTTTGGGATACAAAAGTAGAAGATTGTATTCTGTCAAAAATGACATGCCGATAAATTATAGTATTTTAGGACCACGACAGTATGGTATAACTGAATCATCAGCGTAGATTGATGAGAGGAGATAATTTCATATTAAACGCTGAAATGTAAATATATGACTTTATTAATCGTTATAATCATTTTTTTTCCTTAAAAGGAAATTACAAATTACAAAAATATATTTATAAAATTAAATATTTGCAAATGAATTGCGTAAAAATGTGTAAATTTTACTTAATATTATCAAATAGGTGTCGGAAATGAGAAATTAAACTGTAGCTTGAAGGTTTATATGGAACATCTGTATTTAATAAAGAACTTTTGCCCCAAAGCGGAGTCGGCATTTATATGACACTCTTTTCAATTCACTGATATATCCGTAATCACATTTGTTATATCATCATTGCTCACTGTACTACGCATTTATCTCAGTTTATATACCTTGAATGTGTACGTAAAAATTGGCTTACGGATGACCAGCATACTCATATAAACAGGAACTGAATAACATTTGCATTTTGCAACAGATAAACAACATAGGTTCGGTTATTTTGGCTCCCTTGTTGCCATGAAGCTGAGTGCCTTAACAGCTCGTCCAAAAAAGTCAGGTGAAGAAGACCCGTCAGACTAATAGCGTATAGTCTGTTTGGAAAGCAAAACTTAACATTTTTTTAAAGGAACCAGCTGATACGTGCCGATTTCTTTGGGCGGTAATAGGCCTTATCAAGCTACAACTTTTCTCTAGAACTCCAACACTTTCCTTTGATTACATCTCTCATTGTTAAGGCAGCGTTCGTAAGAAACATTTTCGTTTAACATTGCATGTATCAGGCAACAGCCAAAGCCGAGGTGTGCCCAGCACCTTTGAGCTAGTTGTCAAAATAAAATCGGCTGAGTGCCTTAAGCGCTCGCCTTAGTAGTCCAGTGAAGTTGTTAAGACCTTTCTTGGTCAATAGCGTAATCAGATCGAAAAACAAAGTTTTCGTTTAACCATTTTTTCTCCCCTCAGATTCATGGGGTATTCTAACCTCAGATATACCCTAGATATTACCCCCTACAACCTCACAAACTTTACCTCTTTATAATATTATTATAGATAATATAATTAGTTAATAGCTTCTGCTCGCGACTTTGTACGCGTGGAATAGTTATTCTGGGCTATGACGCAATGGAAGTTCTCAAAAGAAAAAAAAACCCCGATTTCAAAACATGTTTCATTGTTACTCCGCTCCTATTGGTCTTAGCGTGATGCTGTATAGCCTATGACACTCACAAATAACGTGGCTTTTTATTGGTAAAAGGATATTCAAAATCGGTTTAGTTGTTCCTGGGATTACCACTACAACGTCACAAACTCACAAACTTTACTTCTTTATAATATTAGTATAGAAGTATACTTCTATACTAAGTATACTTCTAGACAATAATACTAGTGCCTAAAATTATATTCTGATAAAGTAACTAGAGTAAGAATTGCTACAATAATAAGAAATTATATGGATAGTAAAAATATCTGAAATAAAGCTTTAAACACAGAACACAGCTGTAACACAGTACCTACCTACCTATTTGTCAGTCTTTATACACAGAATTCCAAGCACACATAATAAAGCAAGACTTACGATGTTAGTAATTGGCAATTTATCTTATTTATCCGATATTACCACTGAGGCCTGTAATATCTGTGCCATATTAGTTTGAGCAAGAACACTGCTTCAACAACTGTTGGGTTCGTGATGGAACTTTACCTACTATTATTAATATGTATTACAAAACAAAGTTCTTTATTCGAATATTGTTTTGCGGCAAATTGTGGCGACACGCAAGATTGGAAAAGCTCGAAAATATCGCAAACAGTTTTTCTGCCAATAAATATACTACCTTTGATGAAAATTGCGTATCTAAATTGTACATTATTTACGTTTTTCGTCATCGATACATAGTAGACGCTCATAAATACCTAAATAATCACCTCATAAATCTTCAGATATTTCTCAGCAAATATGTAATGAAATAAAGTTAGTCAAAACAATGATCTGTACACACGACTGAACTTTTTCAATAATAAATCAGTTACATATTACGAAAATGTGGTATAAATTCATCTGCTTTATATTTTACATATTATTTATTTCATAAATTCCTTATTTAGTGCATAAATCAACTACCCTTTTTGCGCCACGATTACTTTAAAAACTTTTGTGTTCGGAATGGAGTTCTCGTGACTTGCAATTTGTTAATATTCCTTTGATACTCATAGAAGAGATTTATGCTAAGTTGTTGATTTTAACTACAAATGTGGATACGTTAATGTTTATTTTTCTTTTAACCCTTAAATACATAATGTTTCTACTCATAAATAAAGTTTTAACTGTAATGAAAGTTTTACTTTTGGATGCATGCTACAGTAGCTCGGAGAACTTAAACAAAGTATTAAATAAATACATAAAGTACATAACGATTTTTATATAACTTACACAAAAAACTTTTTATACATATAAACATACAATAAACCTGTATAATTTTTAAACTGAACACTGTAGAATGAAGAAATCATGCATTTAAGGGTTAATAAAAACGAGTAAGAATTTATTCAGAAAAATACACATTGATGTAAAACTTCTAAACGCGTCCTGTTTCACGAGAACGGATTGCAATAATTAATGTGCGAGATAAATAATCCTTTGGCAATAGTAAACGTTATTAAACTCTATTCCAACGCAGCTACGATGTCAAGGAATACAAATTGCAACGTTCCTCTTTTAGCTCAACAAATGGTTTCCTTTTCACAATCAAACGGAATACAATGTGTCTCATGGACCAGTACTTGACTACGATATACCTTTATGTACCTGTTCTTTTGAAGAAATAAAAAATCGGGGCATATAATATCTCTTTACTTATACATTTGTATATTTTGTGCTGATTTTATAAATCAATATAATATTTTCGTTGCAGTAGATATAGCTTACATAGCAAGTTTCTTTTTTATCGCAGCGTATAATACAGTATTTTATTGGACCTACTTAAATATTATTTTATTTATATTGTTACAGGTGAACTTTATGATATTTACTGGTATCTTAAAAGCAAAAAAAAAATCATAATAAATTATTTTATCCAATACATGACTATAATTCTGAATAGAAATAGAATAAGTGATTACTTTGTTAACATAATTAAAAAAGTAATCCTTATACATAAGAGTTGAGTTATCTTTTTATTTGATGGTTAGGGTCGGCAACATTCAAGTGAAACTTTTACAAGCTGAAAGTTAAATGGCTATGGGACAGCACTACTGTAATTTATTGCCTAATATCTTAGACCATCTAATAAATCGTGTCACTCTTGCAACTAACTGGAGCTTATGGTTGAGAAATACATCGTGGTAATTTATACATCTATAGCATGGTCGGAGTTTTTTTTAATGTCCACCTGAGTAGTTTAAACTTCAAGTTAAAATACTGTCGCTATGAATCTATAACTAGGTATGTTCGCGTAGTTTTACTTGAGAGCAAAGTATCCTCTTTGTTTCGTCTCCATAACCACATTGACACTCTGTGTCAGGTAGATTTTGGTCAAACACCTACATATATCTCTATAATGAAGCTTTATACAAACTGCAAATACCGAAAGGGCCAACAATAATTGTCATGTTACAGAAACGTCACTCGGTAATACAACCGTGACTTTCACACGAATCTAGTTATAAAACCAACATAACTGCGACAATTATGTCCATTACAAAAAAGCGGTCGGTTATTATTATAATATAATAGACAATTACTTTAACCACAACTAGAATGTTACCGTTAGAGAATATTTAACATAAATGAGTGACCGCTTAATATTATGCTTTTGTTTCCAAGTGGCAGACCTCTCTATCTTCATTACTTTTTTTTTTTTTTTTTTATATCATAGGTGGCAAACGAACAGGTGGGTCACCTGATGTTAAGTGATCACCACCGTCCATGGACACTCACAACCCCAGAGGGGTCGCAAGTGCGTTACTACCCTTTGGGGGGAAGGGCGAAAGGAGGGAGAAGGAGAGGAGTGAGGAGAGGGGAGGGGAGATGGGCCTCCGGCGCTCTCACTGACAGAACGAAACGCAACAATGCAAGCACTGTTACTTCACGTCGGTTTTCTATGAGAGGGTGGTACTACCCCGGACGAGCCGACCCATTCATGCTGAAACCAGTAGTAGCTTCAGCGTGGCTCTACCACCATAACACTATATACTGTTAGACTTTCTGAATACGTAATAGCGTATATAGCAGCATATTCTATATCTATAGTAGGTAAAATACCTAATGACCTCTTCTTTAACCACGACGTTACGTTGCTTGGCTCTAATGCGGTTCTTTTCATCGCATGATTACTACCTAAATAGAAGTCCGGTTCGAAACCGATTCATGTCTTTATTTGTCGTCCCCTCTGTCCTTTGCAGTTTTGTAAGTTGGTTATATTATTTTTTTTTATTATGTGATGAATATTTATACTCATTTTTCTTTAGAGATCTCAGTAAACCACAGGTTACCAGAAATCTAACAAATTTTAATGTAGTGAGTGTACCAAACAAACATGTGGTGATTTTATGGTGGTAGAGCCACGCTGAAGCTATTACTGGTTTCAGCTTGAATGGGTCGGCTCGTCCGGGGTAGTACCACCCTCTCATAGAAAACCGACGTGAAGTAACAGTGCTTGCATTGTTGCGTTTCGTTCGGTCAGTGAGAGCGCCGGAGGCCCATCTCCCCTCCCCTCTCCTCACTCCTCTCCCTCCTTTAACCCTTCCCCCCAAAGGGTAGTAACGCACTTGCGACCCCTCTGGGGTTGTGAGTGTCCATGGACGGTGGTGATCACTTAACATCAGGTTACCCACCTGTTCGTTTGCCACCTATGATATATAAAAAAAAAAAACTTTACCTCACATAATTACAATAGAACATTATCTATATCTGACCCTGTTCAGTACGGTTCTACCAGAGGTCATTTATGATGGGTTGATATACTCCTCCTAGGTACAACGTGGTGAATATCAGCGTACTTCTGTTCCTTCCTGTTATTCATGTTTTCAGTGATTTTATGGATTTTATTTTCATGGATTTTATCATGTTGAGAAAAGGTCACTACTCTTCATTAGCGTACTTCTCGCTGCTGACGGAGGATTTACCTCGATGCCTTGAAACTAATATAGTCACAAATAGTCTGTTTTCGGAAAAGGTTTCGGCTGTGAAGTTGTAAAATGAGCTCTCATCTGAGATATTGGCTTAGGAGTATAGTTTGGAGTTCTTTACGAACAAGAATAGCAACGTGCATGTGTCGCTTCTGGTATTGCTAGCTTTCATAAGTTACTGTGCCCGCTTATCATACAAAAAAGAGTGTAATACCTCGTATGCTTTACCTTACTGTAGTTACCTTTTACTGATAATCACATACTTCGGACTAGAATACACATATTGGACATTACTTTTTACGGTAGGTGCTGCTAGCAAACAGACATGCTGTTAACTCGATACTGGGTTACCACTGGAACTTAATTAGTAAAACGTACAATTAAATTCTTAAATAATGTAAACACTACACCGCTTTGTGGCAAATAGGTATAACGGTGCAGTGATTCGTTCCTAAACAAATGTTAAAAATTCTTGCTTTGTTAATAAATACTTGATGGCAGAATATTTAGTTACTTTTATTTTATATCATAGATGGCAAACGAACAGGTGGGTCACCTGATGTTAAGTGATCACCACTGTTCATGGACACTAACAACACCAGAGGAGTCGCAAGTGCGTTGCCATCCTTTGGGGGGAAGGGTTAGGGGAACGAGAGGGAGAGGAGAAATGAGAGGGGAGGGTAAGTGAGCCTCCGGCGCTCTCACTTACCGAACGAAACGCTACAATGCTAGCACTGTTACTTCACGTCGGTTTTGTTTGAGAGGGTGGTACTACCCCGGGCGAGCCGACCCATTCATGCTGAAACTATTACTAGCAGTAGAATACTGCTGAATATTCTACTATAGCAGTCGAATTATCCATAATTTCTATCGCTTTAAATCCTTTCATTGTAGATCTTCTGATTAATGGAAGTATATTTCTAAAACTGTTATTAAAAAGAATGTAACGAAACTATACTAAATTTAGAACAATTCATCTCGCTTGTTACTCTCACAGAGAATTTCACAATTTCGCTATATAACCTCATAAGGCAAAATACATGATGGTGTAATAAGTTTTTAATGCAATTAGAGCCTACGTGCTACAGGCAGTTTAAAAAACCGAGGTTAGTAGCCCCGCACCACGCGTCTGTTTGCCTCATGACGTATGTGCCCACGTTAATGGAAAAATACCTGAATTTGAATATATTTCTAACATCAGTGCTACAATTATCACCTTAAACTGTTACCGTATTTTATATTGTATCTATACAGACAAATAAAAGTGTCTCTTCTTTATTCGGGTCACTTTCCGGAGCGGTTTTTATGATAAATTTACTGACGGATAAAGGATTTTTCACAGTGTTATGTAGGCGTATCATTACGGTTTTGTATAGAGGTTAAACAGTAACGACAAAGCTTAACAAAAAAAAAGTAAAACAAGCCCACATTTAATTCAACCAAAACACGTAGACCTTATGAGAATACAAAACGATTTTCACGAGAATGAGGTTCCCTCTACGAATTTGTATTAATTATACAAACGTATGGCAGTATACGTCTTAGAGAACTTATGTAATATATGTAATAGCTATAATAAAAAAAAACTCTCCTTCTGCTTGATTAACTCTCTTTATCACGTACAAAACGAATACGCTACCCATTAAGGATTACATTAGATTAGAACTAACAACAGCAACATAAGTTAGTATCGCGATATTTTTAACCTCAAAAATAACCATGTTTTTTGTCTCTATACATATCGATATTAAAAGCTTTGTGTTTCGTTTTGTGAAAGAAAGAGTTGTCGATGTCATATATAGAAATACATAAGTACAAACAATAAAGCATTATATATAATTAATAATATTACAACATAATCTATATAGTTACCGCATTCAACGCTAAAAGAATCCTAGCGTAACAAACTGTTAGCCAGCTGGGCCCACAATAATACAAGGTTTGCAAGAGAATAGCGCGCCATTTAAAAGCAGAGAACGAAGACATTTTAAATAAACACGAAAGGTTCGCAAAAATTCCTCCCACTGCAGACATTTATAAATACAGTATTATTTGCCGTTAGAAAAATTCGGGTATCGCTCCGTAATACGCAAATAAAAAAGTAAACATTTAGTCAAAGTGTAATAACCCTTCCCATTCTCGTTCGCGCCAATGGGCAAACCTCTTTTATGAGATTCTTGCCCTTTGTGTATCTCTTTCATTTTAACACGCTCCATAGTCCCTCCGCTATCGCTTCCAGTATCATTAAACTTACAACACTCCCTGTGTACCACAATTACGTGAAACTAAAGGATTATGTTTTCACAGGTTAGCAACAACAAAAACATCTTTTTTTCTTTAATAAAAAAATGCGTTTTTAACACGCTTTTATTAGCTTCACCTGTATGTATGTATGTAACCGACCCCTTTGAGCTCGATATTGTCCTACTTTGAACGATCAGATTTAATTCAAACTTTGCACACCTGTCAAAGGTCGATGACAATGCAATAATCCGAAAAAAAGTTAAAAAATTAAAAAAAAAAATTAGCTAAAAAATTAAAAATAAATAATAGTTTAAAAAAACTTAAAAAAAACACGTTTTCATAAAAAACTTACCTTACTACGCATAAGGCATGTACGGTATTCATATTCCTTTGTACACTGTGTACACCTAAACGACTCGATAGATTTTAACATAGATCTAAATTCGACTAATTTGTGTGAGTAGATTACATAATCTTTAAGTATGAGGTCTTATAAACAATTTATTTATTTTCGAATACTTAATTGATAAAAAGCATTTATTAGGTTCTTTTCTGTCCTTTATTAGTAATTGCTTTGTTAATTTATACAAATTTATATACAAAGAAGTTCATAAAGTATTTTATAAGGTATTTATGCCCCAAGTCTTTCATTAAGGACAAATCTATACCTATATCTATAAAAATAACCTTACGTAGAGCTTTTGAAGGAATGCTTTTAATATGGTATTATTATTTAAGTATATATTTCGGCAGCGGTACTTGATAGCGAGTCCTTCTATAAATTTAGAGCGTTTTCTATTTTAGACCTTTCTTCATCTTAGACAATCTTAGATATCTTAGACTTTGTACGTGGTAGAGCCATGCTGAAGCTATTACTGGTTTCAGCATGAATGGGCCGTTTCGCCACCACCGTACCACCGGCCTACAGAAAACCGACGTTAAGTACTAGTACTTCCATTGTTGCGTTTCGTTCGGTCAGAGAGAACGCTGTAGGCCCACCTCCCCTTCCCCCTCCCCGACCCCTCTCCCCCTCCCCAAAACACAGGCTGGCCACGCACTTGCAACTCCCCTGGTGTTGTTACTGTCTATGGACGGCAGTGATCACTTACCATTAGGTGACCTGCCTGTTCGTTTGCCTCCTATAATATAAAAAAGACAACACTGTTATTTAAAACCAGGTGAGATTGTATTCAACCTCCGAAACCTATAATGGTAATAAAGCCACTTTGAATATAAAGTCATTTCTAAAAGTACCAAACTTCCAAAGTATCCGAAAATTCCATTCACACTGCATATAGATAAAGCATCGCGACAGTTAGAAGAGGCATTAAAGGCGTTTCAATCCTGCTAGAAGTTACATGAGAAAGTTTTGACGCGAGTTTTAAAGCAGACCGGGAATTCGGGAACGTTGTTTAAGTTTGTGCGGCTCATTAAAATTCAATATCAGCGCGGCTGAGGGTCGATATTGATCGCACGTGAGGCGTCACCACGGCGGGCGAGCACGCATAAACAGCGCGAGGGTACCGCACCGACGCCCCGCACCATCTCGCGTCCTGGCACTCTATTAAACTAATAAACAGCGAACACAGAAGCGTACTGTTGCAATCACAAACAGCTAGGGTTACTACGTACGTACAAAGCAATTTAAATTTATATGTCTGGGCGAAGACGCGTAGTCACATATAATTTTGTATTATATCGTTATTCAGTGCAATTATTCGTAGATATGAATAGTAAATAGTACAAGGGAGAATCGCACTTTTAATCGACCTGATTATATTCTGTTGCCTTGAGGGCCTTTAGAGCTTCGCCGTGCTTGAAGGCACATGACATCAACTACTTTTTAAAACATCCCGTCAAAATAGATAGTTAATTATAACCAAAACGCTTATGATTAGCAGACATTTCGAGCCAATAGTATTTAAGATAGGGTCAATAGTAGCCAGTCATAGTATATGTCAATAGTAGTCAATAGTACGGACGCAGGGCACTATTAAGCCCCCAACGTACATTATCAGAGCACTTTATTTTTACTAGTGGTTCCTCCAATGGTCGAAATTCGACCATCATTCTTTTTTTACTTTCTAGATTATTGGAGTTTAATTTAACCAAAGAATCATATTTATGATCCTGTGCATCTATTTTGTATTCATTTCTAAATTCTTGTATTAATAAAATTAAAACTCGTTAATTACTACAAAAAAAAGAAAATCAGCCGATAAACAAAAGATATAAAGTTTCAGAACGATTTTTTTATTCGCCTATTCATATGTTACATGTATAGATTAGCCCGCAAACTCTGTTCTTGTTAAAATGGTTACATGAGAACTAAGTACATAGAAGAATTCTGGTTTGTCTTTTAATTATAATTTCATCATTATTATTTTTATCATTACCATACACTAAAACTCTGGAGATACCTCAGCACAGATCTAATTTATATTCAAACTCATTCACAATAACTGCCATACGAATATGTAATACATTACCGCGTCGACTTCAAGATGTCAAAACTATCAATAAGTTTAAAACTTAAGTACACCACTAATTATTCGAAAAATGGAGGCAGAGGGTTCGTGATTTTACAGTTTATATTTATAATTAATTTTTGCTGTGTATATACATTTTTATTACTATCTTTGTCATTGTTATATATTTGTATGTATGTATGTAATTATGTACTTATGTATATTTATTTTATATATGTCTTTATTTTATTATAATATTGTATAAATGTATATACTTATTTATCCATTTTCTTCTGTTTTGTTTATATAGGCACTACCTACAAAAGTTTTTGGTTAACATCAATACCGCTAGTTAGCTGGAAGAAAATGCCTTATAGCATTATGCTCGCTAGTGTACAAATCAAAAGTGCAATAAAAAATTCTTTCATTCATTCATCATTACTGCTTAATACTTATGGAAAAACGTAATTTAGCTTTATTGTAGCTTATATAATACTAAAGATGACTTTTGGGGTGTAAGGGGAGTCAAATAACATCTAAGACTTGAGACATCCAAGCCAACCTCACCTGCACGTGGTGCACCCTGCTGAATTTACTTAGTACTTATGGAAAAACGTAATTATATGTAGCTTAGATGATACGCTGAAAAGTTCTCTACAATTAAAAGTTTCCACATGTTGTCCAGAAACAATAAATGATCGAATTTTTAATACTCGAAAGAAGCTTTTATGACCGTAAGCAAAAAGTTAACAAACCACCTTAATATAAATATTGAATGATATACGAACACAAGGCTAATAAAAATACACATTTGTATGAATGTATATCCATCATTTCCTTGTCTCTTTACTCAGCCCCGTTAACCATTAACACATTTTATTACCTTCGTGTTTTTGTGTTACAACCGCGGCCATAAAAAGAAGCGACTTTACCTGTAAGGAAACAAAAACATAATTAGTTAATTAGAAGATAACAGCTAGGTGAGTTGTTTGTATGTACAAAGTATAATCCAATTAAACATGGATATTAATGAAACATGTACCAAAACTTTAACCAAAGAGTGTCTTCTAAATGTAGTTTATTTCAATATTATAATATTACTCAAATTAAAAGTTTAATGTTTCTTTTACGAATGAAAAACGTCAGAATAATTTATAATAATAAGCACTGTTACAGAGAATAAACTGGACTTATACCATACAATGTAAGTGTATCAAAATAGAATTTGTGCTCTGATTAAAGCACCGCACACAATTTTCCTACTAACTGAAACATGTACCAAAACTTGAACCAAAGAGTGTCATCTAAATGTAGTTTATTATAATATATATAATATTACTCAAATTAAAAGGTTAATGTTTCTTTTACGAATGAAAAACGTCAGAATAATTTAGTTATTCATAAATAAGCACCGTTACATAGAATAAACTGGACTTATACCATACAATGTAAGTGTATCAGAATAGAATTTGTGCTCTGATTAAAGCACCGCACACAATTTTCCTACTAAATTACTTGTCGACAGAATTTCAGCTAAGGGACTGAGAATATGGTATACGAACAAGTGTTTGCATTCGTCTATTGTTTGTTATGGACGAAAATGGATCAACAATACGCTAATATTACATTTAGGACTTAGTACTATGTGAAAATTGATCAGAGATAATTCACTGTTACTTCACATCGGTTTTCTATGAGAGGGTGGTACTACCCCGGACGAGCCGACCCATTCATGCTGAAACCAGTAATAGTTTCAGCGTGACTCTACCATCATTAAAATTACATTTAGGACTTAGTACTATGTGAAAATTGATCAGAGAAAATTATACTATACACTTCTTGTACCCAATTTATAAAAGAAATCACATTACGTTTATGAATACTTTCGCCGTATTATTTACAGAATATTAAGTGAAAATAGGGTATAGAAAAATATTTTAAACCAGCTGTAACCGAAACTCCGCACGTGTTTTTTTTAAATTGTATTAAAGAAATATAAAATTGTGAGACCATGTACAATTATAGAAATGCTCCTTGACAGTTTTTTTTACAAAAACTATTCTCGTGTTATTGTATAAAGCACCTCAAAAACGAATTTATATCAAAACCTGTTGACTGCACTAGCACGTTGTAAGTTATAGTAACAGTTCCGAAAGCTAAGTTACTTAAAATATATTCATGACTCTAAATGTGTTTGTTGCCAAGAATATTCCGTTGCTTTTTAATAGACATTGTCAGCAAGATTTCCGAATAACATTTACATATATTTTATAACGATGATTTATTACAGCGTGTTTGAAATTAAATTGATACTTATTGCCATGCACACGCGTACTGCCGACAAATGTACACAATTAATCCTAACTAATATTAAGTGGATGTGAATTTGTTTGTTTGTTCCGCTTTTACGCCACAATTACTAAACTGATCGTTATGAAATCATGAAATTTTACATACACATTTTCAGAGGTATAAAAATGGACATCCGGAATAAAAAATGTTCTCGAGTCATACAAAAATATCATTTGAATGATCATCCGGCAAAACAACTCGGCCTACTCTCATGAAGAAATCACAACATGATTCCGAGAGTACGAAAAAGGAGCCTGTTTTATCTCAGAAAGATAACTAACATTCAAAGTAATCTACATTAACATGGGCGAAGCCGCGGGCAAAAGCTAGTAATTAAGTAACTGGAATAATCGTAGGAAGTTTAACAACTGGAGACTACTCAATCATTGCTAGTACGACATTATGAACGAAAACGTCACTTCAAAACAGTTTGCTGTTGAAGTAACTTCAAACAAGTCACAACACGCAGTGTCAGCAACAATAGTGCTCAAGTGCAGTGCTGTTCCGCGTTTCCGTTAAAAGGCGGACTTAGCACAATCCGTTACAGGCTTTTCACTACGTAGTACATTCAAAATAACGTGGAAAACGTTCAGTGTAATCATTTTTAACCGTCTCAGCTGGCGACGCGCGGTACTTTAGACTATAAAACGCTTTTATTGCCCTACTACATAGGCGCGACGGGTATGCTCATTTTTTCGTACACTACATGATAATTCATGCTGTTTTTCTTAGTATGAAGTGGTCATTATTTTGGAACTCTTTTTAAGAATGTTAAAATCGTTGTATTTTACGAGTCGCGCTTTTTTTGCTGATGATATTTCTATTTAACAATTACGCAGAGCGTATTCGAAGGAAACTTTATTGTTTTCAAAATAATTATAGGTATCTGCTGGAACAGATAATTTTGAAAATTTAATTTTTCTAATGTTGTAAGACTGGACGGTCAATCTAAATAATATGACAAAGACAATGCTGAGTTTTGGTGAAATTTTAGTTACCCATGCACATTTATTTTTTATTCAAATCTTTCGTTATTTTACGCTATAATCGTCTTATATAAATAAAATAGATGTTATGATAAGAGTTCAGCCCTTGTGAGCGCAACTCAAACTCAAAAACTACTGGATATATTTCGATCCAATAATTTTACTTCTTAGACCCTTGATCATTAAATTTAACTGTATAATAATGTTAATTTGTATATTGTTAATTTAAATGTAGTATAAAGGTACTTAAAAAAACTAAGATTTTTGAACTACGCCATCTACGATGTGTTTTCTTGTCGAGGAGATGAAGGTGCATCTTTTTTTTTTTCCTCTGCATAAAAACATATTGCTAAGATAATAAATATTGACGGCATTTTATGTTATATAACTTGGTTTTTATACAAAAAATATGTGAATGACAATTCCCCACACGCAATATTAATTCTCAAATGTTACAAAAACTCCTTGGTTAATTATAACACGTTAGCCACCATTATGTTGAAACACTGAAGGCGTTATGAGACACTATGTAACAATTACTTATTTGATGATGGCTGTAATAATCGTCTATAAAGTGGGTTAATTTCCAAAGTAGGAAGAACGAGAGGTCGTAAAAATTTTGCAAACTTTTTAGTGAAAAACGAATAATACGTTTATAATTTTTAGCATTATTATTTTGTACGTATTAAATAACTAAAACATCATATTATTAAAAGGCCAATATATGTTAGTAATTTTCATAACAGAAATATATCAACATTTCCATATATTTTGTGAAGTTAATAAATTATATACGTGTATAACATAAACCTAGCTTTTATAACAAACGGTACATGTACTCCAATGATTATATTTACTTTACAAGTAAAAATATATATAGCAAAAATAAAGCTTTGAAGTATTTAAGAGACCAAACAAATGTTATTTACTCAACAAAGGGAAAGCCTTAACGATTCTATGACTACAACAAGAAGCTAGAAGCTAAGAGGAAAACGTCGGCTACAAATATTTACACAATCCGTACAAATGTGAAATAACTCGGTTACAAAGGGAATAATCTGAACATTCGAAACTTTGAAGTGAAATATTTGTAAATACATATTTGAGCTCGTTTCCAGAAAAAATATTTTACAAAAAAATGGCTTTGGAAACCCGCACCATTGTGTATCTTATGCGTATTCACGCTAACAATATATAATTTTTTTTAACTTTATTTTTGGTAACCAATATTCTAGTAGACTATTACTGCCATTGTCAAGTGATTATCGATATTAAAAGTTTCTTGCTATAATTTCAATAAACTAACAAGATGGTGGCCATCTTGTTAGAACTTTCCATGGAGTTTTTGTGGCATCTCAGAATTCATGGTCCGTGGTATTATTTTCCATTCACTTCACTTATGCACAATAAACAAACTATATTACATACATGACCACCAATTTTATGAATATTTATGAATAAAAAATATAATCCATCCATACGTGACAGACCAAGATCCCGCCAAAAACCAATATATAATGTTTATTTTTATAATTCTCCTTATTCCATTACGACCGTTCATTCAAATTAACATTTCTCAGGTTCAGGTTTACTCGCGATGTTTACATTCAGCGTCAGCGGATAGTATTATCGATTTAAATTAGTAAATGTACGAGAATTCTCACAAATTTCTTGGTACGTGCCGAGGTTCGAATCTGCTATAATCGTATCAATATTCGACACGTGAAAATACTACCGAATAAATAGGAAATTAATAGATAATGACTTATTTGTACACGCTCCTAGCTGATGTTATACAGAAAAACCATATACAGTGACTATAGGTACAATATTTGGCAAAAAAAACAATAATGTTGTAACTTAAAAAAAAATACATTAAATTAAGGCGGAATATACCACTAGTATTAAATAAACCCTTCCTGTAAATTTTTTGTTTAATATTGTAGATATTGTCTGTAGTAACATGAACAGGGTACGGATGCCCCTACTTGTAAACTCGGAATTTGATATTAGCGATTCAGCGAAATAAGAAATTCGCAATGTCCGCTTAAAACCAGCTGAACAGGATCATCTTAAATTCCGATTCGTTTTCCTTGTAACTTTTGGAGTTGAACCGTTTCAAAGGCTTTATATTTTTCATTTCCTTTTAAGTCTTTTTTCATACAGAATTATAAGAAATTTGATTTCAAAAGTTAACTAAATTAGTCATTGTAGCTTTAAAAACATATTCATTTCACCTTTGCACTTTGAAACGTAACTTACTAGAAACTACACAACTCATCGCTGTATTTTTTAATGTTAAAGAGGAACTTTTAAGAATCATTTAGTCATCTGCATATTAACAGAGTACTCTACTGTAAATAAAAACAAATTCATACAAAATTAAACACACCTTTCTCCGATTATTAAAATCTATAGGAAACTTCCAATGGGTCTGCCCTCTTAATATCTGTCAAAGGAGGACTTTTGGTATAAGAATGTAATAAATTTAAAATTCAAGTTACACTTGCTGTAACCACAATTTGTCATTTAAAAAGGCGCCGTAAGAATAATTTATTATCAACACAGTATAATTTAAAAAAAAAACAAGATATAAATCACTCCACCAATATTTCTACGCCACCTTCTCGCCAAAACGTAAACCCTTTTTTCCAATATTTCTACGAAGCACCTTCTCGCCAAAACGTAAACCCTTTTTTTCTAATTTCCCCTTCTCAACTCGTCTCTTCTATCACCTCGCTTCGTCTTGCTTTATACTAGTAACATAGTAACGTCTAACTACCCACCACTAGTAAATAGAACGAACCAGTTACATACAAATTATATTTATGTTAAAGTAACTTATACCCGCGATTTCGTCTGTGGTGTTTATTATCTTAACAATATATTAACAGAAGAAAAAACATTTAAAAAATGAAAACAAAATTTAATTTGCTTATAAAATGTCTTTAGAATTTAGAAGTGCTTAAAACTTTAATAAAAAAATATATATTTGAAATTATCGTGACATTTTCATATAAAGACTAAAATGTGAAATAAAAAATATTAGATCGAAATCTATCCAGTAGTTTTTATGTGATGTGCACACAACCACAAACTTCTATCATTTTATTTCCACACAAGATATGTAACAGGAAAGAACGCTCAGTTTATACAACCGGCAGTGCAATGCTTATCTGCTCAAATTTCGATTCTCACAATAAAACACACTCGTATATAATTGAAAGAGACACAGGGAGCATAACGCTTTTTTCTTACGCGACGATTTCTACTAGTCAAATCCCACCGCAAGCCACGTTAAGAAACTTCGTACCAAAAACATCAACCTCTATTTGTCTCTAAAATTCTTTGTATATAACGGGAGCTTTACAAATCTCGCTCGCAATGTTTTCCTTCAACGTTCATTATGCAGCCAAGAAGAATAACTATACAAAGAATTGTTCGCGTTATAAATTCCAATACGGATTAGATGATAAAATAAACAAAGTCCATTAGAACTGTGAAAGTTGAATCGAAATTTATTATACAAAGAACTAAATGAAAGTGATATTAAAGATAACCCGAAGACGTGATATATGAAATGTGTATTAAATTAGCATAATATAAAAGAGTAGAAAGGAACTGTGATTCGGTTAGAAATTAAAACACAACCGCTAATTTCATCAAATAAACAAGGACACGGTTAGAAGTATGATCGCTGATTTCACGGCTTTATCAAAAACCAGTAAATTAGATGTTTGAGATTAATCATTAAATACATTGGCGCTTACGGTGAATTTCATCCTTCCTACTATAACAATAAAGGTCAATGAGTACCGGAAAATGGAAAAGATAACTCACTTGAAAGATGTAGGTAGATAATAAACATAAAGAAACCTTAATATAATTAAGCATATGTTATAGTTTTCAGACTCTAGCGGTGTTATTAAAAAAAAAGTTAAATACGTATCGAACCCTGACTTTAAAAAGGTCTCATATTAAATGCACCGCGGTCGCTGAATATTCGCAATCTTGCTCTTTTGTCTCGTTCTTGTTACGTTAGATTAGACTTGCGAATAAAGGATAACGCGAACTTGCCTCGGACGAGCGCGGTGCATTTATTAGGAAGCTTTTTTAAACCAAGTATTTAATACGTATTTAAATTTTTTGTAATAACACGGTGAATGTCCCTTCCAGTTCCTAAAATGTTTTTTTTAATGGATCTATTGGTGGTGTGCCGTATGGTGTATATATGTATCATTTTTTTTTCTCGAACTGACTACGCTATTCACCTGGTAGGGTCTTCACAGCTTCACCGGACTACATATATGTATCATAAAGAACACACGGAGATCTTTTAATCAACGTTTATTTGCGCGTCTGCACTACGACACATCGCGGCGCACACTGGTTGACTTAAAACTAGGTTTGAGACATGGGGTGTATCCCTACAAATCAAATATCTTTTTTTTTAATCGATCATTGAAGAAATGTATACCAAATATCGACGTAAAGGAAAAACGTATAACTTTTAAGGATTTCTTACTCGTATTGCTGTAGTAATTATTGTTGCCAGCTTACATCGCAGGAGCAAATAAACCTGCCGTCCATCTTATAGTGGTCATACAGTATATCTATTGATAACCAATCTGAAGAAGGACCATAGTACTAAAGCCAGTCAATAAGAGGGTGGATTTTGTAGGTGGTAGATCCACGTGGAAGCTATTACTAGTTACAGCGTAAATGGGTCGGCTCACCCAGGGTACTACCCGACCCACAGAAACACCGACGTGAAATAAGAGTGCTTGCATTGTTGCGCTTCGTTCGGTGCGGTTCAGTGAGAGCGCAGGAAGCCCACCTCCTCTCCCCCCCCCTCTCACCCTCCCCCCTTCCCACCCCTTCCCCATCCCCACAAACAAAGTCTGGCAACGCACTTGCGATTCTCCTGGTGTTGCAAGTGTCTATGGTCGGTGGTGATCACTTAACATCAGATGACCCGGCTGTTCGTTTGCCTCCTATGATATAAAAAAATAAGGATGATACTCGATAGAACTGAGTTGAAGCGTATTGTACGTAGTACGGGTAGCTACACTCTTCGGACGATGGATGAAACTATAGCATACATGGTGGCATCTTCTATTACCCGTCTAGTTAGCTACCACCTTCAACTTGGAAATCTTTATCAAGCCCTTAGGTGGATTCCGGCGAATACAATTATTGGCCAGTCCTGATTTCCGTTAAATGAATTACCGTTTTTGGCTACACACCATCCTAAGGATGAAACTATAGCATACATGGTAGCATCTTCTATTACCCGTCTAGTTAGCTATCACCTTCAACTTGGAAACCTTTACCAAGCCCTTAGGTGGATTCCGGCAACTTCAATAATTAGCCAGTCCTGATTTGCGTTAAATGAAATACCGTTTTTGGCTACACACCATCCTAAGGATGAAACTATAGCATACATGGTGGCATCTTCTATTACCCGTCTAGTTAGCTACCACCTTCAACTTGGAAACCTTTATCAAGCCCTTAGGTGGATTCCGGCGAATACAATTATTGGCCAGTCCTGATTTCCGTTAAATGAATTACCGTTTTAGGCCACACAACATCCTAACTAATATGCAAAAATGAGATTGTTTATTTGTCATGCTTTTTCGCATTAACGACTCAACCAATCATTGCGGTGCATATACGTCGACAGGGTTACAAAAAAGGATATAGGTTACTTTTCATATAAAAGAATGTATATATGTATAATGCAATATAATGTGAATGGAGCCGCAAGCAAATCTTAGTATAATTGAAATTAAAATATTACATGACTCTTTGTTTCATTTCCACCTTTTACCATTACATTTGCGACTGAAATAAGAACAAGTATTAAATACAAAGTATAAGGTCCTGTTACATTGTTTCTCTTAAAAGGTGCATTAATTAACTAAAAAGTAATTAAGATAATACAAAACACGAGTAATCCATTAGATGACCAGACGCTTGCTGGCGTCCTATAATTTCTTTGCACCAAGTAAAAAAGTACTAAAAAGTAAGTTGGAACGTAAAAACAGCCGTATATAAGTTAGCACCCGTAAAGTATAATGAGATGTTATACGCCACGGTAACTTTTATTAAGTAAGTAGTGTTACCATATGTATATCGGAAGAATATAGATACAATCTATATACGTTTTTTTTTATATCATAGTAGACAAACGGACAAGTGGGTCACCCGATGTTAAGCCGTCATGCTGTTACCACCGTCCATAGACACTTGCAACACCAGGGGAGTCGCAAGTGCGTTGCGAACATGTCTTGGGCGAGATGGGGAATATGGAAAGGGAGAAGGGGAGGGGACGTGGGCCTCCGGAATTCTCACTGACCGAGCGAAACGCAACAATGCAAGCACTGTTACTTCACGTCGGTTTTCTGTGAGAGGGTGGTACTACCCCGGACGAGTCGGTCCATTCATGCTGAAACCATTAATAGCTTCAGCGTAGCTCTACCATGTACAAAATGTAAGCGCATCACTTCAAAACGGCTGCACCTATTTAGCTAAATATTTGGAGTGAAAAGTTCTTTAGCTGCGTTAAGCGATTTTTGGTAGTAGAAAAACTTAGGAGTTCGCGCCATCAGCATACTAGTGAAGCGTCACCAACATGCTCGTGATTTATTGTGCTTGCGTCACATTAGCGACGGGTATCGCCTTGTGTACATGTAATTGCTATTTTGAATTGAGCTTGTGCACCCCATCATACGTTCGGTTAATGAATAAAAGGTATAAAAAATTATATGACCATGCTCAGAGTGCCAATAGATATGAAAACCATTATGCAATTTAAATCATTGATATAGAAATAAAAAAAAAAAAACAGTATTTCCATAGTTTTGACTTTTCACTTCAGTCGACAGTCCTCGACTTTGAAATGTAAACTTCTTTAGACGCGTTAAACGGTATTTTTGGTAGGAGATAATTTATAATTTTCCGTTATGACATGCTACGTACGAATGACCGGTCGTATTGCGCTTGCGCGCTTTCCTCAGACTGGCAACGCGCAGTAAAGGGGTTTGTGAACTTATAATATTGATATTTTGCAGCTCATACGTTTGATTGATTAAATAATAATATTAGCACAGACTAGCTACGCGCAGGATAGGGGTTTGTGTACTTGTAATATTGATATTTTGCAGCTCATACGTTTGATTGATTAAATAATAATATTAGGAAATAATTTTTATAAGCGTCGCAATCACCGGGACGTGCGCCATTGTAGTTCAAACTCGGACTGACTTACATAGCGGTGAGAGAACATACGGAAGGCACTGGATAAATTAAACAGGGACGCAGATAATGTACCGTTTTGCATTAGAGAGATTTCTACCCATTTTAGACTAAACACTTAATTTGGATTGAAATAGAAACTTATTATTAACTAGCTGTACACGCAACTACGTCCACGTGGAATCTTATCTAAAGAACAGTGACTTATAAAATCATCTAAACGTATTAAGTCCGTATACTTATCTACTCTCCTCTGATACTTAAGTTGCGTCGTCATTAAAATCACAATATTTTTTTATAGATCAAACCGATTTTAATTAAACAAAGACTAAATGTTACTCGAAGATATGCTTTATGATTTAATGATTATGATTTATGATTTATGATTATGATTTATGATTATGATTTATGATTATGATTTATGATTATGATTTATGATTATGATTATGATTTATGATTATGATTTATAATTATGATTTATGATTATGATTTATGATTATGATTTATGATTATGATTTATGATTATGATTTATGATTATGATTTATGATTATGATTTATGATTATGATTTATGATTATGATTTATGATTATGATTTATGATTATGATTTATGATTATGATTTATGATTATGATTTATGATTATGATTTATGATTATGATTTATGATTATGATTTATGATTATGATTTATGATTATGATTTATGATTATGATTTATGATTATGATTTATGATT
This sequence comes from Antheraea pernyi, assembly GCA_015888305.1. Taxonomy (NCBI): domain Eukaryota; kingdom Metazoa; phylum Arthropoda; class Insecta; order Lepidoptera; family Saturniidae; genus Antheraea; species Antheraea pernyi. Next base: position 3,978,087 of record MU158795.1, read on the forward strand.
ATGATTAAGGATTATGATTTATGATTATGATTTATGATTATGATTTATGATTATGATTTATGATTATGATTTATGATTATGATTTATGATTATGATTTTGATTTATGATTATGATTTTGATTTAAAAAGTTTTATCATGAACGCAGTACTTTAGCAGTGATGCGTGTTCAAACAGAAAGACGGACAGACAGACTTTTCTAAAAATGATTGAAATGTATTTTATTACTTATTCCTAGACACTTGTAACAATTGATTTAAAAGTACAGACACGTTAGATTTACATTCTTATTAGTATTATTCATACACGTATAGAAAATGGAAAAATTGAATATAGTTAATTCTCGCGTTTTTCTTTAATGTTTCATCGACAAAAATCATGACATCCCGAGGAAACGTGATTCTAGCAACACATTTAAAAAGAAACTCGGCATCCCGAACTGTTCCGAAACATATGGCGCGCAAGAGGCACGAGTTTCACTGTAGTTAGCTGCTTCAAGATAACTTTACACCATAAATATAAGTTTCAGACGTTCGGTAAAACGAGATGGAGCGTAATATAAGTCACGTTAGTTAGAAATACGATCTAAACCACTGTTTAACGTCTTATCCATAAAAGTGTATATGGTTCTTTTATAAAATACCAGCTGCACTACCCGGTTTCGCATGAATTAAATAACAACAATTTTGGGACCAAAGATTCCCGTTACTAGGACCATGTAATAAATTAAATGGTAACTGAACAATTGAACGTTACTCTGTCAATATATTTTAAGATCTATCTCTCTGTCATCTTTTTATATAAAGACTAGCTGTATTCGCGACTACGTCCGCATGAAATTTCAATAATAAGAACAGTGATTGATAAAATCATAGGATTGTATTGTGTATTCAAGTCAGATTTCAGATCAGTATCAAATTTCATCAAAATGCGCCGAGGGGTTCTTACGTAAATGTCTTATCTTTTGTGTTTTCTTATAAGTAAGATATATATATACGATTGTGTTATATGTGTAAAACATATTCTATATGTTATATCTGTGTGTAAACTGTTACTATATCAAATTTCGTCAAAATCTTTCCAGTAGTTTTTGCGTGAAGCCCGTACAAACGACATGCAGACAGACAGCCAAAAATTGTAAATTCCCATGGATATATGTTCTGTCATTGGTTTTATACCCCCACCAGAGTATTATTTCTTTAAAATATATTTGATGTAGAGATTTCGTCTCGTTACCCTTTCATTATATGTATAGATTTTTTTAAACCCAAATATGTCACTTTTCCGTACGATTTTTCTAACATCTTCTTTCAAAAAATCTTATCCTAGCATTTATAGACACAACAGAAAAGCCATTAGCTAAATGAGTGCAGCCATTCAAACGCGATACTATTACATATATTCGGAAATTGATTGTTATTTGTATAGAATAGCTTTTACTGGCGGCACCTTTTGCGTTACTATAAATTTTACCACTCGCACGGGAATATTACTCTTTTCTGGATAAAAGGCACCCTTTGATGTACAACGGTTATGCAAAATTTCAGGATGATCGGTTGAGTATTTAAGGCGTGAAGGCATAAAAAGCAAAGTCACATTTACATTACTAGTAAGGACTAATAATTAATACAAATAATCAAAAATAAAAAACATGTAGAGACAAACAAGTCCAAAGTAAAACAGTTTACCCTACCATATTAATTTAATTAAGCAATGAGATAGAAACGATTCCATTTAACTGATGTCACAACAAAAACTAAAACTCAGAAGTTAATTGAAACAAACTCGGACAAGTTCGAAAGTATTTGCTTTATAAATATAATCAATGTTGAGTTCGTTGCCTGCTATATCAACTTGACTAGTAAAGAGTCTGAATATATCCGAAGTAAATTTTCCTTAGTTTATATTTTTATACTAAAGTGTTGGGTACACTTTAGCGACATGATAGTTATAGTCCGGTGAAGCTGTGAAGGCCCGTCAGGCTAATAGCGAAGTCAGTTGAAAAAAAAACATGATAGCTATTTTGAGTTAAATACCGATATGATATAAATACTAGGTACTGTGACAAACTGGCAATCCTATATTTCAGACTTAGGACCACTAACAATTTTTTAGATAATATTGTTAGATTTTACAATAAAGTCTTACATTACCGATTTGCCGGACTGTGTGTCCAACCACCACATCATGCCTATTTTGGTGGCAAAAGGCTATTATTATATAGGATGGATCAATTATGTGAACGATAGTGATGTCTGGAGTTAACACCTATATCTGTACTTTCGCTAAAAACGATTATAACCTATATACAAATATGTACATTAAAAAGATAAACCCGGTCGGATTTCTCACCGGTTTTTCTCGATGACTGGGTTATTTTCCAAGCCAATGGTAGTTTGGACGTTAATAAGCGCCTTCGAGGGCCTGAATTGAATAAAGTACTTTGAACAAAGAAGCAACAGGCATTTCTTTAAAAGTAGTTGAAATAAAAGTATACTAGCTTATTCCTAACAATTAATAACAGATTTGATAAGTAAGTATCTGATAGTACATAAGAAGTTATATTCATGGACATGTTAAAATATTACACACAAAAATATTAAAATGTACTGACTAGTTGTAAATATATGGTTTTTATGTGATATATTTAACAAAATACTAAAAATGTTCAGTTTATATCTCAACAACAGCACCAGCGGATTCTAATATAAAAAGAACCATCTAGGTCCTTAGTTCCCAAAGCGGTCCAGGGAAACTCGACGAGGGTCTACGTTTGCGTGACAAAAAAATGGAGGTTCACAATTCGTAAGCGGGCGTTCATGAAAATTTGTCTGCTTTCGGTAGTAAAGAACTAAAATATTGGCTTGGATTCACCTATCAATGTCGGCAGATAATATATTAAGACGCTCAGCGACTGTTACTTGTAAAAACTTGGGAATATGGTAGAAATGTAGCTGCAAGGGATCCACCGGAACCAGCAAAATTTTGAAAATGGTCTATGAGAAAAAAAATTTGAGAGCTAGTGAACCCATAGGCACAAAAAAAATATTCATTAAAGTCAGTCAAAACGTTTGAAGAGTATAACCGTATTCGTGGAACATAAACAATAAAATAAATACATCCAGACGAAACGAAATTACTCAAAGAGAATTTGTGATTTACCTGTGTCGCGATGTAAATAACAGAACGATGACAACATAACAATAACTTTCCACGTTTGTGCCATTTCGTATACAAAATAACAAATTTTATTTAAGCCTACCGTATTTACACCGTCAAAGCTTTATATTTCTGCGAGAGTCAGTTTAAATAACAATAATCATTTGTTGAATTATAATGACATACGCGATACTATAGCATAATTATATACACATGGGCGAAAATAACACATTTCAATACCTTTGTGTGTTGTTTCTGAATCAATGTTCTTTATTGTATTAACAATTATGGACAAAAATTGAAAGTTAGTATTTTATTCTTACCATTGACGAGTCGATGTTTTTAAGACTCTATTCATTATATTTCACGCTTCTTATATCTACGATCTACATTATTTGATAAGAAAAAACTCAGTAATAATGAAACTTAAAAATAATATTGTTGTCAATATCGGTAAATCTGAAAGGCAGCCTTAAAAAAAGCCATGTTGTAGTTTCATCACGATATTTTACTCTACCGAAAATTCCCACTCAGTTACTTGGATTCGAACCTACGTCCATCGACGAAGTGTCCGGACACGCTAAGACATCATCGCATCAGTATCGCGTCATTAATCCTTCTTCAACATTTCAATGTTATCTTAAAATCTAGAATTATATTTAAAAAAGTGTGTGTACTAATTAATGTACACGTGTTAGAAGTTATACTTCTTTGGCCTAACAAGATAAAAATCTTTTCATAAATTTTATCTTTCGCCTTATTTTACGTTTAATGAAAAAACGACACTAACAACAGGAAAAGTTGACTATAGCTAACTTCAGGGTGTCGGTTTTTCGTGACGGTGTGCGCGCGCATCGTAAAAATTTACTCCCATTTTTCCCTTTTTTTTTTTTTTAATTGAAGAGGGGAAATCCGTTATGGATACCCACTCTCCCGGGGGAGAGAGTGGGTTATGTCCGACTCCCACAGACTAAAACCCCTCCCAGTACCTCTACTGCCTTTATGGGGCGACACGGGCTCGAGCTAGCTAGCAACCTTGTCGCTCCGGAGAAATTTTCCCTAACACTCCTAAAGAAGTATAACTTCAAAAACTCATTTTCACGTTTATGTAAAATGAGGTGATACTCCAACGCAGGTATTCGGTTTCATAAAGGGTCAAAATATGTTACGAAACAACTCCAAGTGCTGCCACAAAAGAGGTCGGTCTGAGAACTCATTATGTACTAGGGACAATAAGCTCCCGAGGGTCCTGTGCCAGCCGACTTGGCACTCTGACCTTTGACACGCCTACCTCATTTGTATATAAACTTAAACAGACACACATAGTACAGTATAAACTATGCGTGTACTAACAATTTGCCGGGGCTTCACGTGCTTTTTCTATTTAGTTACTGTTTTCGATCATTTATTTTATATCTATACACATGAAAGAATAACTAAACAACTGACTGACGGAAATGCGACGGATTTTCATACAAATTTTCATCCCCTTTTTCACAACCTTAGGATTGAATTTCCAAAAATACTTTCTTAGTGCTCACCTACAGTGAAAAAGAAGCCAGCGTCCAAATTTTTATGACCCTAGCCCCCGTAGTTTGGGCTGTACATGTCAGTTAATTACTCAGCTAAATTTTGAGGGCTATCGTACCTACATTTGGTTTTTGAAATGAAAACTTTTTGAACATTGAACTATAAAAACTTTAACCTTACGTAAGGCTTTAGGGTGGTAATACATATTTAGCATGTTACTAGTTGCACGGTGGAAAGGCTTTTTCTAAGGCCCATCTGATTATTTCATTAAAGAAGGCGTTACTTTGCGGAAATCCGTCATTCAATATTATAGTGGATATTACTTTGCACTTCCGCCAGAAATTGATTGATCACTACTAAGTCTTAATGCAAAAAAAAGGTTTTTTTTATTAAAAAAATAAAATAATTATAACCGCGTTCCTTGGTCTTACGGCGGTCGATACTCTTGGTATGTAATATATGTTGCAGATTGACGTGTAGTAACCACAATCGATTACACGTGTTTCGCTCTTGCGACAGAAAGGAGGAAAGTGGAAGAGCGAAACACGTGTAATTGTGTTTATTCTAATACTAATAATTATGCTCCTCCTATAAGTTTAGCGTGTTTACCGACTTAGGCAACATTAACCTACAGTAAAATACATTATTCTTATGCATAATAAGAATGAATAAATTTTACAAACAATACTGTACGGCAAATATAGCGTAAGTTTGGAACGAGTTTGAAAAATATTAAGCCAGTTCCACCTGAAACTACATCATCGATTAATCCCATCTATTAGTAAGAGAAGAAGTCTTAAAAAAGAAGTTTGATAAGATTAATAAGACCACAGATACTAAACAAGTACTTAGATGAGTAGCGATCGTCAACAGTAAAGACCATCTAATGTTTTGGACAAACACTTGAAGCTTCGAGTTCGCACTTTGATTTCAAGTACTCCTTGTACCTCACAGATAGGGTGATATGGGAATTTACAGAGTTTTGTTTTAATAACGCTACCTATGCCCACAGTTTCGCTCGCTTGTTAATTCTTGTTAATCATATTTGCTTTAATTATTTTCTATTGGTACCGATGGTGAGAACAGGGCAAATTAAAAAACATCAGTAATTAGCGAGATATCTACAAGTCATTGCGATTCATGCATGCCAGCCTACAAGTGCATAATAATCATACTTAATGTATACAGTCGGTTACCATTGGTTTCAGCATTACTTTTATTTATATAGATCAAATTGACTTTGTAAAATAAACAATTGTTTTTAATATTTAAGAGAAACAACTGCTGTGGATGTTTTTTAAGAGTTATATACACTATCGTGCAGTTTTCTATAGGTATTTTAACATGTACAATTCCATATTTCAATCTATCTCATGCAGTTTAACCAGTGTTAGCGTAAGCGTTAAGTGTTAGCAGGGTAAGCGCCCGAAAAATATTATTTTATATTACTTAATTATAATACATCGATTTTTCTCTATTTTGTATTAATACAAATCTCGCGGAAGAAATTCCCTAAATGTCTAACAAAGCTACTAACTAAACTAAATCCCTAAATAGCAAATCAATATTTGTTGCGTAAGTTAGAATTAATGTTCCACACAGATAGATGTGAAACGCGACTTTGTTCTATAGTTTTACTAGCTGAAGATTTTCCTCCTGTCTCATCCATTCACCCACTTTTTATATGGACATTTTTAACCCAAAGTTTCTCACTTATCCGTAAGATTTTTCAAACATTTTCTTTCATGCGAACCTGACAATTACAAACACAATATAAAAGAATTATTCAAAAAGGTGCAGCCGTTCTGAAGTGATGTATTTACATACGTTAGGTAATTGATTTTTATATATCATTTTGCATGGTGGTAGGGCTTTTTCTAAGTTCGCCAAGCTAGCTACCACAAATTGAACACAGGTTGACAACGCACTGGCCACTTCCCTAGTGTTGCTAGTGTCTATGGACGGCGGTCGTCACTTACCATCAAGTGATTCGCCTGTTGGTTTGCCTTTTTTTTAATTGTAGCACGGCAAAATGACTGCACTATGCCTGATAGTAAGCACAGTACAATCCAAAAACAACGGCGACCACCGAGTGACACACTATCCATCGCCGGTCGCCGCTGTCATGCCGGCCTGCGAACAGCTGGATATGCACAGGCTGATCCCGAAACGCGATCCGCAGAAGAGAATCACTATGACAGGTTTTTTCGCCATATACATGGTGGTTGCGACCTAGTCAGGCTGTAAAACCCTACCACCCCGCCTTCGCCATTGCCTCGTTGGTTATTCAGCAGGGTGCACCACGTGCAGGCGAGATTGGCTTGGGTGTCTCAAGTCTTATGATGTTATTCAACAACCCTTACACCCCAACCTATAATATATATAAAAAAAATATGGAAATTCTGTCATCAAGAACCTGTTAGTGTGTTCCAGCAGCTGCACTTGAGAGCCATCTCTCTCTAGGTGTTATTACAAAAAAAGTTAAATACTTGGCTTAAAAAGGTTTCGAATTAAATGCACCGCGCTCGCTCGAGGCAAATCAAATCAAAATCACTTTATTCAATTTAGGCCCTAAAAAGGCACTCATGAACGCCAAAACCACCACCGGTTCGGAAAACAACTCAGCCATCGAGAAGAACCGGCAAGAAACTCGATTTGGTTTATCTTTTTAACAAATATATATAATATTTACAATAATAATATATTATATATAATAGTAAATGTCACAATCGTTTGTAATGGATGCACAGAGATGAGTCAATTCCAGACATCACCATCGTTCACATATTGATCCACTCTATAATAGCCTTTTGACACTAAAACCCGCTTGACATGGCGCTTAAATTCGCAATCCGGCAAATCGGTAATATCCCTTAGGACTTTGTTGTAAAATCTAACACTATTTCCCAAAAAACTATTACCGGTTTTCCTAAGTCTAAAACGTGGGACAACTAGTTTATAGCAAGTTACTAGCAAGTTCGCGTTATCCTTTTTCACAAGTCTAACCTAACGTAACCAAAGCGAGATAAAAGAGCAAGATGGTGAACATTCAGCGAGCGCGGTGCATTTAATACGAGACCTTTTTAAAGCAAGTGTTCAATACGTATTTAACTTTTTTGTAATAACACCGTTTAGGTTTAACGTGTTTTACCATCTTAGACCACATCAACACGTAACATCGGATCAGATTGTGGACAAACGCTAAAAAAAACCTATAAATTATAAAAAAATACCTATGACCTTTATAATCACAAATGAGTCCATGATTATACTAAATACATTGACGGTACGCCCGTGTATAACGAACAGTATGGATATTATTAAATGTAGCAGATTAATTGTTGATTAATCCGTTGGCGCATTAGCGGCCGGTGCGGTCGGATTGGTCAAAAGCCTTGATCACGTCGATGCAGACCCATCAGTCACGGGGTACCTGACTGACGAGGGATTTGTCTGCGGTACAAACTATAAGTGGTGGCGATTTGATTCACTTTTCACAACTTATACTAGTTATATATTATCATATATTCCATTACCAGTGGCTCATATAGGTTTGTACTTAATAGGCTGGTACACATATAATATGTTTCAACAACTCATATATGTATGAATAGTTAGCTTAGGTTAGCTCAGATAGATCGCGAATTGCATGTATCAGGCAACAGCCAAAGCCGAGGTGTGCCGCGCACCCTTGAGCTAGTTGTCAAAATAAAATCAGCTGAGTGCCTTAAGCGCTCGCCTTAGTAGCCCGGTGAAGCTGTTAAGACCCTGCTGGGTCAATAGCGTAGTCAGTTCGACTAAAAAAAAAATACTTAATAGGTTTTAGCGTTTTATTAATATCTCACCCCACCAAGATGGTAAAACGTTTGCATGAGGACTAGCTCTCAAATGAAGCTACCGCGATACACCTGGATGTGTTTGGTGACAGTTTTTGAACTTGAAGGTGGTAGCTGACCAGGAATAAATCTAACAGTTAAAAAGCCCGAGCAACGTGCTATGGTTGCATTATAAAGTTTTCCGTTATTGACAGTTCAGGTTCATTGTGGGATTCAAACCTAATGTAGCGTCCGGGGCCTTTACCACTAAGTATAAAAATATATCAAACGCAGTAAAATAAAGTACTACGTAATATCTATATCATTATATCATTACATACTATAAAACAAAGTCCCCTACCGCGTCTGTCTGTCTGTCTGTTCGCGATAAACTCAAAAACTACTTAACGGATTTTTATGCGGTTTTCACCAGTGAATAAAGTGATTCTTGAGCAAGGTTTGTCAAGGATTTTTTTATAATCAGTGCGGGACAACGTCTGCCGGGCCTGCTAGTATATATATATATATAATAAGAATGTACATCTAAAGTGTCTGTACTTTTTCGATTTTATTCGATTGTCTAGGAATAAGTAATAGAATACATTTCAATCATTTTTCGAAATGCCTGTCTGTCTGTTTGTATGAACACGCATCACTGCTAAAGCACTGGATTCACAAAAAAACTTCTAAAGAAATCATAAAACACATCCTAGAGAGTAACTTAATCTTTGTTTCATTACAATCGGTTCACTCTATCGAAAGTTATTGTGATTTTAATGACAACGTGACTTAAGTAAGAGAGAAAAGTAGATAAGTAAATGGACTTAATATATTCAAAAGATTTTATTAGTCACTGTTTTTTTTAATATAACTTAATATTGTAGTAAAACTTAACCTTATTTTTTACTAGTACGCCAGGAAAATCCATACGAATATTAATTCAAAGGAGATTTAATGGAAAGTCAACAATCAATTTTGTATTGATAAATGAGAATAAACTTTGTTTTAACTTCCACCTTTTCATCTAAAGATAACTTGAAACAACATTCAAGCTCCCTTAATTTCTTTTTAATTAAGATTCGGAAGTCAGGAAAAAAATATTTTTATAGAAAAGTAACTGATATAATTTTACGCCTTTTAAAACCTTTCTTACTTTGCAACATGAAAAAAACGCATTTTTTTTTAAATATCGATTTTGGAAGGAAATTTTTTAGTTTTACATAATATAAAAGTCGACGTCTCTCTTTTTGTCTATTATTGTGGTTCCATTCTTGACAACAACTGAACCGATTTACACTATTCTTTTTTATTTATATCATAGGAGGCAAACGAACAGGCAGGTCACCTGATGTTAAGTATTAAGTTAAGTGATCACCGCCGTCCATAGACACTGGCAACACCAGGGGAGTCGCAAGTGCATTGCCGGCCTTTTAAAGAAGCGTACGCTCGTTTGTTGAAGATGGATATCTCGTTTCTTTTATAATAATAGATGTGCTATTTGGCCAAGTTTTAGTATATTTTTTACATTCAGTAATATATGGAACAAGTAATTATATTAAAAGTTAATACAAACATGTATTATAGAAGATAGATTGGTTACAATAGAAGGTATCATAACTCTAAGCTTTATATATCAATCATAGCGATGTTTTTTTTTACTTGGCTCCGGGTTGTTATCATGCTGAAGTAAAAATCTGACAAACAAATTTATGAGTCAGTTCTGTTGATTTAATATATGGTAGATACAATCATGAAACTCACTGTCTCTTTATATCTTGCCAGTTTATGATCACAACTCTTACCTAAAACTAAAAAAAAACCTATAACGATATTTTAGTACAAAAACTTGTCTGTCATACATAACTTGTAATGCCTTGAAAGTTATATCAAAATCCATTGTATAAGTGTAGACGAAATAAGGCAACACACAGACAGCCACGAAAAGAGAGTTTGTTTTATAATGTACATTACTACATATTATAAAACAATATCCTCTGCCACGTCTGTGTGTCCGTCGCGATAAACTGAATAACTACTAAAAGGTTTTTAATGCGGTTTTCACCAGCAGATAAAGTGATCCATGAGGAAGGTTTAGGTATATCATTTGTCAAGGTTTTTCATATTATAAGTGCGGGAAAACGTCCGCCGGGCCCGGTAGTAATATTACCAATTTGCTAAAAACTAATATGAACCGCTTCCCTGTCATACTTTGGGCATGCACATAGCTGATTAATTGAGGTAAGTTTACCGCTGTCCGCAAGGACGTCGACCCTACGCAGATAGCTCGGGAACCTCGTTCCGTAACCGGCTACGAAGGGACACTTTCTAAGACATGCGTCTGACGGAGGCACCTTTGCTAAATTGCTTTATCGAACTAACTTCGACATTAATTAATTACATTTCCCTAGTTAATTACATAAATATAAAGTAAATTAATATTGCTTTTCCAATGTAGTCCGGTGAAGCTGTTAAGACCTTGCTAGGTCAATAGCGTAGTCAGTTCGAAAAAAAAACATTTCCTACATTTATGATATATCGCGCGCAGAATGGTGAACAGCCAAGTACGCGAGTTCGAGGCTCAGCGTAAAGCTGACCTTGATACCAAACGCGACCAGTTAAAGGCTCGCCCTCCTGCTGCCATAACATATCATTATGAGAACGGCGTACTCACGTGCCCTCAATGTGTACGAAGTTTCGCCGCGAAGATAGGCTACATAAGCCATCTTCGAGCGCACCAGCGCCATTTCTAAGTTTAGGGGTCAAAGTGGTCGCCATGGGCGAAACCGGTCGGAACAATCATAGAATACACACTGGTTCCTAATTTACAATGTACTTACGAGCAAGTCCCCACTAGGTTTGGCGTGTTTACTATTTTACATGACTTCGTCATTTAATATCAGATGAGGTTGTGTTCAAACGCAAGACGCAAATAAATAAATAATAGTTTAAAAACTAAAAAAACACTGGATTTTATATGAAAGCGTGTTTTTTTTTTGTTTTTTAAAACTATTATTTTCGGATTATTGCATTGTCATCGACCTTTGACAGGTGTGCAAAGTTTGAATTAAATCTTATCGTTCAAAGTAGGACAAAATCGAGCTCAAAGGGGTCGGTTACATACATACATACATACAGGTGAAGCTAATAAAAGCGTGATAAATTTGAAGCTTATGCCATAAAAGTTTAACCTTTTGGTACATATCAGATGTAGCAAAAGCCATTTTCACATGATACTTAAAAAAAATAAGCAAAACAAAATATTTTAATTAACAAAACATTCCGCTTCGGTGTAATTACCTAATAATATTTAAATGGATCCTATAAAATCATTCGTTTATGACATCGCTACCCAATCGGATATCGGCTACGAATAAGTTTCAATAATGAAACTCATTTCGAAGGGAACGAACGAATTTATTACTGTAAACATGACTCATAAAGCCAGATCAGTAAGCCAATAAAACTGCTACCCCTGCGAAATGCGAGTTGTTCTGTAAAAAAATACCTACGTATATCGACCAACAAAATTGGAGCTCCGTTGCTGACCCTTCAGTGTACATAAACAGAACAGATAGCGAACGGGGCGTGGATCAATAGGAACACAATTTGGAAGCGAAAAAATAAATGCCGACAAACCCGAACAATCAAATTAACTTATTACTTCTTTACTCTATATTACTATAAAAAATGTCGCATTTATCACACACTTTAAAGAGATCGGCCTTTACGATTTGATGCGTTCAATTGGATTTTATTTTCAACTAGCTTTTCGTCGCAGCTTCACTTGTGTTAATATAGATCTAATAGTACTTTTGTTTGTATGAAAGGTACACTATGTCCTTCTCTATAACCGTGACAACATGTATGTAAAATTTCATGATGTTCCGTTGAAGACGTGAAAGCGTTATAAACAAACAAACACTTACAGGCTAATGTATAATATTACCATGGATATATTGGGAGGGCTGAGATAAAATACCGAATCCCTTTTTTTTATAGCATAGCAGGCAAACAAACAAGTGATCACCTGATGTTAAGTAATAACCACCGTCCATAGACACTAGCAATACCAGGGGAGGGGGAGTCGCAAGTGCGTTTCCAGCCTGTGTTTTGGGGGAGGGAAGAGTGCGGAAAGTGGGAGGGGGAAGAGGAGATGGTTCTCCGGCGCTCTCACTGACCGAACGAAACGCAACAATGCAGGCACTGTTACTTCACCTCGGTGTTTCTGTGGGTCGGGTGGTACTACCCCGTGCAAGCCGATCCATTCATGCTGAAACCAGTAATAGATTCAACGTGGCTCTGCCACCTACAAAACTCCTGAAACTAAGCTTTTAATTATTCGTGAAATATTATATTATAAACTAGCAATGCTCGCGACTTCGTTCGCGTGGAAAATAATGTACAAAACAGTGACTAATAACATCAACTGAATATATTAAGTTCATTTACTTATCTAGTTTTTTCTAGTATTTAAGTGGTGTCGTCATTAAAAATACACTAACTTTTTTCTATATAATAGGAGGCAAACGAACAGACGGGTCACCTGATGGTAAGTGATCACCGCCGTTCATAGACACTAGCAACACCAGGGGAGTCGCAAGTGCGTTGCCAACCTGTGTTTGGGGGGAGGGGGAGTGGGGAAGAGAAGGGGCTCCGGCGCTCTCACTGACCGAACGAAACGCAACAATGCAAGCACTGTTACTTCACGTCGGTTTTCTGTAAGAGGGTAGTACTACCCCGGGCGAGCCGACCCATTCATACTGAAACCAGTAGTATCTTCAGCGTGGCTCTACCACCTACTAAACTTTTGGTAAGAGTGAATCGATTTTAATGAAACAATGACTAAATGTTACTCGAGGATATGCATTATGATTTTCTCGGTGAGGTTTTATCGTGAACGCGATACAAACAGACAGACATTTCTAAAAATGATTGAAATGTACTATATTACTCCTGCAACAATTTTTTTTTTTCACAAAAATCTAAAAGTTCGGACACTTTAGATTTACATTCTTATTATATATATGGATATAGATTACTCGAACTGCCCGTTTTTGTAGTAGAAATATGGTATTATGTCCTCTTGAACTAAATGTTTATCTTACTAAAAGAACATTTTCTTCTTCTTTACTTAAAAAAAAATGTCTTGAAGAGGAAAACTGTGATAAGAATTTAATATAACATTAAAAAGCTACCCGTTAATATTTGAAGATAATTACCGTAAGAAAGGAATCAACGTAATATTAAAAAGAATTCTCAAGGTAATAAAATCAAGAAGGGAAAACTCTTTCACGTTTTCCTTTTTATTTTAATAAATTTTAAGTAATACCATAAAAAATGCTGCTCCCTTAGGATTTATAATTTTAAAAATAATGAGGAAAATTCTTAAAAGAAAAACCTTGAAGGTTTTACGTTCCTTTTTTTGTCAGTTATTTACGGAAATTACTATCATTAAAATTATTTAAGACGCAATTTAGACGAAATCTTTTGTGCTTTGCATGTGCTGGTAACGGTTAATAGTATTATTTCTAATTTCAATTTCATTTGTCTAATACCAACGACTAAAACATATTATTTTACCTTTGTGTTAGCAAAAAAAAACAATTGAACAACAAAGAAAACGAGTATAATAAATTTGCCTCCACTGACACGTATTTTGTAAAATAATTATACAGTACGTTATTGTATTAAGCTATGATTGCGAAACAATTTTCTATTAAGAAGTCTCACCAGAGATAATATATTGATTATAGAGTAATTAGGATTTTATAGAAGCAATATTGATCATTTAAAGTTATAAATAGATATATTTGAGATATATGAATATAGGTAGTTGTGCCGAAAACAAAATTTGTCATAAATACGTATTATATTATACTAACTTCTACCCGTGACTTCGTCCGTGTGGAATAGTTACTTTGGACTAACGAACACACGCAGTAGAAGCTCTCGAAAGGAAAAAAAAAACGATTTTGAAACATTCTTCGTTATTGCTCCGCGCCTATCAGTCTTAGCGTGATGATATAGGTTATAGGCTTCCTCGATAAATTAGCTATTTAAAACTGAAATAATGTTTCAAATCAAGTAGTTTCGTAGATTAGCGCGTTCAACCAAAAAACAAAGTCTTCATCTTTATAATATTAGTATTAAAGATAGTATAGATGTATAATATCGAGACAACTATACTAAATAAATACAAATTTTAGATACCTATAAGAATATTTTAACTTTGTTTTTGTATTCAACTCTTGATTATATTATGCGCAAACCAGGACTATATTATTCAGAGCGACCAAAAATAATAACAAGGACTATACATTATATATTTTGTCATATATATTTTAGGATATCTATTTTCTTTACATTATTAAAAAAATTGAAATGTTCCATAGACGTCAGAGGTGCAGAAAAGTATATAAGCTACCTTTTACCCAGAAAAAAAACTGTAAAGTCGGTTTACGGACAAAAATTTAAGTGATAACGACTCGGACGCATCGGGCGATGGCAGATGCGTCGCAAGTCGAACGTTTAGGCCGATCGCGCCTCTCCATCATTTGTTCCGCGCTCTCGCTTGCACCCTCGGCTCAGGCGGAACGTGTTATTGAGTCATGTTTTTTCGTGCGTGCAGCCAGCGTTCGTCGATACATAAGACGTTATCACATCAAAAAGTACTGCTCCGTAGGGATGGATCAAATCTTCATTTACGCGAGCGAAGACGCTGGCCTAAGCTAGTGATAATAATAAATGTTTGTCTGATCTAGTTAATAGCATTATTGTTGTCGCAGCAGGGGGTATGACCTATTTGGAACGTGTGTTATAATTAAATTTCACAAAAAAGAACTAATAATATTGTATTGAATTTTATTTATACATCCGTGAGAACTATATGAGTTGTATGAAATCAAATGCGGATAAATAGGACCGACTTATAATTAAACGATTAAAACAAAAACTGATAAATCATAGTTATATCGACATTTAATCATAGCGAATATCTTACTATCATTTTTGGTAGAATTTAAATCCTGTCACAGTCGACAAGATTAACAAAAAAATCGGTGTTTTCATATATTAATGCTTTTTTTTAAGTTTACCACTTACCAACTTTGCCTACAACTGGCTGCCTTTTATTATATATATAGAACTTTCATTATTAAAACAAAATATAGTGTAACATTGAAGGTAAAATAACCAACTATAAAATAAATTTGGGACGAACATAATGTACCCACCGGCCTCTTGTGAAAGTAAACATACCTTTTGAAAATTACTTTGTTACGAATATGTACCTAAATTAAACGTCACTGTAATAATGCGTACCACCGTAAATTATAGAAGTGAATATTTTTACTGCCCTTTGAACGTGTGAAATTTGACCCTTTATAATATTCAGGAGCACACGTGGCAAAAATATCCAGTGACCTCAAAACGAGGTTTTTTCCCCGAGGGCCTCTTGCCGAGGTCAATTTGGTAACATTCACCCTTAAGGTGGCAAGCGCCGTCCAAATTATCTTTGGGTTGCCTCAGAAAACAGGTCACCTGCGTGATGAATAGTCGAGCCCGGGTTAATGGGTTGGATATGTTGTATACACATAGTTGTAAAGTTGTTTGTAAGCATCCCCTTTCGGTCAATTAGATTTCGTCTATAATATGCATTTAATCTCCTTTGGAATATAATTATCTAAAGTAACATATAACTTGAATGTGAAAATAACAATACAACAAACAATAACACACGAACATACATTTTTTGGGGTGTAAGGGGTGTCAAATAAGATCTAAGACTTGAGACATCCAAGCCAACCTCAACTGCACGTGGTGCACCCTGCTGAATAACGAACGAGGCAATGGCGATAGCGGGGTGGTAGGGTTTTACAGCCTGACTGGGTCGCAACCACCATGTATATGGCGAAAAAGCCCGTCATAGTGATTCGCTTCTGCGAGTCGCGTTTCGGGATCAGCCTATGCATATCCAGCTTTTCGCAGGCCGGCATGACAGCGGCGACCGGCGATGGACAGTGTGTCACTCGGTGGTCGCCATTGTTTTAGGATTGTACTTACTGTGCTTACCATCAGGCACAGTGCAGTCATTTTGCCGTGCTAATATAAAAAAAAAGAACAAACAAACAACAAAGTGAATTAATTAATGAAATTAGCGATATTTTGATCAAACGTTATCTTCTTACAAAGAATGTAAAGAACGTATCGCATATTATTTTTACTAAGTAATATAAAAATATATTATAAGTAACTTACAAGAGTTATCTCTATACATTTTAGACATAGTAATTGTAAGTTCCAAGTCCCAAATTTGTAAGTTAATGTCAAGTACATATATTTCTGCTTAAATAATCACTTCGTTCTATATTTACTTCCAAAATATTCATAACGCTAGTTAAATGTAATGGCAGTCATGGATTTAATATCCATCCAAAAGTTGTTTCCGCAAGTCCTAAAATCCAGATAATCACACAACAATTTCGAATGAGACTTCTCAAATATTTAATAAGTACATTTTTAATAAAGACAATGTTTTAAATTCCAAAGTATACAAGGTTCAGGGTAAAATTGCTTCCGCTAAAATAACGTACATAAAATATGCGCTTAATCTACCGGCGCGTGTCATCTTGGTAGGTAAATTATATAGTGTCACCTCGGCCAGGGTACTGAACTGGACTGAATGCGGTAACAATTTACACGTGCAATTACAAAAACAAATGTCCAAGTCGTTGACTCGTGGGCATAGTCAGCCCACTGTAGCATGAACAGAGAAAGTCAGCGCAGCCATAATATCGGGAATGCACGCAAATCGGATTTCGTTTTCTATACAACCTTGATTTTCATTTGTTTTAGAGGGAAAACACGTTTCGCGTATATTTTCTCTAATTACATTCAAAACTAGACTCCTTTAATCATTTGAATACGATTCGCAAATTGTTATTAAGTTGTCATGAACTAATTTAGTGGTATAGCTAAATTTATAAGCTATTGTTATTTGTTGTTCCTTGTACGTTACAGGCTTTTAGCTATAGTCATTTTATCTTTGTTTTATATTAAAATTTTGACGATATTATACGATACATTAATCTTACGGCTATATAAGTATTCAAAGCGATCCAAAAAATATTGGCGAAGATTGGATTTAGTAAAGTCTTTGAAAGTTCTAGTAAGCAAGTGGAGTGGATATAATACGTTAGCCACTTGTCGAACGTCACGCAGTTCGTGAGAAATTTATAATTCGATATCCTTTGCTTTGCTAATTTACTATGCATAAATGTAATATTGACACTAGCATCAAGAGATCTAGCTAGTTCTAAAGTTCCATAATTGATAGTTTATTTGACGATAGTTCAATTGTATTTAAAATACCACGGCAGTCCAAAAATATGTCTGTTCAAAATCTTCAGTACACCATAACGATAATTTCATAAATAATTATAATAAGAGCCCTTATAAGAGCCCTGGGCCAGATTGTATACCTCCAGTATTTTTAAAAAGATGTGCTAATAATTTGTATAAGCCACTTGGTATTATTTTTAACACTTCACTTAGATCTGGTGTATTCCCGAATAAATGGAAACTGGCTTATTTGACGCCGATCCATAAGTCTGGACGTGTTGAATCTGTTACGCAATATAGACCAATATCTATTTTATCAACGATGGGAAAAATTCTAGAATCTATTGTTAATAAAAAACTTCTTGCTCACTTTAGACATTCTATCGATCATAATCAGCACGGTTTTCTTCCACGTAAATCTACCACTACTAATTTGATTAATTTTGTTTCTGACATTTCTGAAGCTTTGGATTCTGAGATTGCTGAGATGGTGTGAATCCTACCTCAAGAATCGTTCTCAATTTGTGTTAATTCGCGGGTTTAGTTCCCCTATTTGTACAGTTCCTTCTGGAGTTCCTCAAGGATCCCATCTTGGTCCGCTTTTATTTATTTTGTTTATTAATGACATTTCGGATATTATGCAATCCAATTTTAAATTATATGCAGATGATTTGAAAATTTATCGTGTAATAGACAATTCAGACGATGTACGTATTTTACAATCTGATATAAATAGGATTTTTGAATGGTGTTTGAATAACCAAATGGAACTAAATTTAGACAAATGTTTTCATATCAAATATACTAGGAAAAAAACACCAACTAATGTATTTTACACTATTAATAATACTATTTTAGTAGAAGTCTCCACGATCCGTGATTTAGGAGTTATCATGGATTCCGCGTTGTCATTTCGTCCACATATTAATAATATTATTCATAAGTCATCCCATCTCTCAGGTTTTATCTTCAGACAATTAAAAATATTTCAGCAGCCAATGCTAACCATTTTTATTTTTAATTCAATGGTTCGTAGTATTCTGGAATATTGTAGTCCAGTATGGAACCCTTGTTATCAGGTTCATATAGATAGAATAGAAAGAGTACAAAAACGTTTTTTATATTACCTTTCCTATTACGACAATAGATTCCATAACAGTAGCTTAAACTCATACTCCAAACGTTTAGAACTTTATAAAATGAAACCATTACAGAATCGTAGAAAGGTGGCTGATGTAATGTTTATATACAAATTGATACATGGTTTCCTAGAATCTTCAGATTTTCTTCAAAAAATACCCTTTAGTGTGCCACGTATAGGCAGTCGTTTACTTAACAGGCAAACTTTTCATCTACCATTAGCAAGAACTAACGCAGGTCAACATTGCCCTTTATATCGCATGCTTTCATTTTGTAATAGTTTACGTTTCAAATTCGATATATTTTTTTGTGTTTCTTTGGCCTCAATTAGAAAAAAAATGTATTTAAATGTTTAATATAATTTCATTTTTCTTTGTATTAATACTATGACTTTGTCTTCTTATATTATGCATGCTGTGTTCACATATAAAAGGGTTCGTGTCCATTTTTGTTCATTGAACTCAGTTTTGTGAACCTTAAATAAATAAATAAATAAATAAATAATAACAAATGACATATAAATATAACAGCATGAAAACTTAATTTTCTTATACTAAGGCAATATCTTCTATTACATTCGATGATCTGATAGAATATTGCCTTTCTCGAAATAATGTAATAAGGAATTTTTCCACTTGGCGAAAACGAATATTGAATGTCCACAGAAAATGAGCAGCGTGCCACATAGCAAAAAATAATATTTCAAACAAATATTTACTATGCTCTATAGATTTATATATTGCCTTATCTATATATCTTTACATATAATAAGAATGTAAATATAACGTATCTGACATTTTTATAATTTTGTGACTAAAATTATTGCAAGTGTCTAGGACTAAGTAATAAAATACATTTCAATCAGTTTTACAATTGTCTTTTTTTTATGGCATAGGTGGCAAACGAACAGGTGGGTCATCTGATTTTAAGTGATCACCACCGTCTATGGACACTGACAACACCAGAAGAGTTGCAAGTGCGTTGCCACCCTTTGGGGGAAGGGTTAGGGGAGGGAGAGGCGAGAGGAGAAGGGAGGGAGGTGGGTCTCCGGCGCTCTCACTGACCGAACGAAACGCAACAATGCAAGCACTGTTACTTCACATCAGTTTTCTATGAGAGGGTGGTACCACCCCGGACGAGCCGACCGATTCATGCTGAAACCAGTAATAGTTTCAGCGTGGCTCTACCACCATTAAAAGCCATCAATTAAAACCATTACCATCTGCCTCTTTGTTTGGACACGCATCACTGCTAAAATATTGCGTTCACAATAAAACCTCACCAAGAAAACCATAAAGCATATCCCCGAGTAACATTTAGTGTTTATTTCATTAAAATCGATTTACTCTATCAAGATACTGTAATTTGAATGACGGCTCGAAGTACGAGAAAAGAGTAGGTAAGTTTTTTTTTTATACCACGACGGTAGGAAACAAGCATGAGGGCCGCCTGATGTAAAGCGGTCACCGCAGCCTATGGACGCCTGCAACATCAGAAGTGTTACCTACGCGTTGCCGACTCGTAAATAACCTATTTATTTTCCACTTGAAGCACCCCATACTATAGTCTCCAGGAAAAACTTCAGCAGCTCATTCCACAACCGGATCGTTCGTGGAAAGAAACCCCTCTGGAACCAGATACATTGATTCTTGAGGAAGATTTAAGTGTATAATTTATAAAGGTTTTTTTATTATTGGCAGGGCTGGAAAACGCCCGCCCATAATGTTAAACAATTCGTCAGAACACAACCCAAGTAAATGCAATTCAATCTCTTACAAAAGCCAGGATATTATATAATATATAAATAATACCTAAGACATAGTAAACGAAAGATTTTTTTGCATTAAATTAAATTCGGACTATTTTGTAGGTGGTAGAGCCACGGTGAAGCTATTGCTGGTTTCAGCATACATGGGTCGGCTCACTCGGAGTACCCGACCCACAGAACACCGACCTGCAGTAACAGTGCTTGCATTGTTGCGTTTCATTTGACCAGTAAGAGCGCTGGCGGCCCACCTCCCCTCTCCCTCCTCTAACCCATCCCCACTTCTCTCCCCATCCCCTTTCCCTTCCCCCAAACACAGGTTGGCAACACACTTGCGACTTCCCTGATGTTGCTAGTGTCTATGTGTCTATGGACAGCGGTGATCACTTACCATCAGGTGACCCGCATGTTCGTTTGCCTCCTATGATTAAAAAAAAAAGAAATCGCGAACACACCTAGTTAAAAATAAGCAATAAAAAAATGACTGTATGAACGGTGCAGTGGATGGATGTTGATGCGTAAAATACAAATTTACGTATGATATTATATTTATAACATCGAGACAACTTAGATAAATACATTTTAGATCTGTATAATAATATTTTAAATTTTATTTTGTATAAAATTCTATACTGTCTTCAGAGCGGCCAAATAGATTGACAACGACTCACACTCGTACTCGTACATATAATGAGGAGATATATTCATACATAACCGCGAAAACGTTACTCTAAAATAAACTCGAAACGCAAGCGCTGCCGCTGGTAACGTTTAGTTATGCATAAATCTAAAAGTTTAAAACATCCCCATATCATTTTTTAACAATATTTATTTCTGCAAAGTGTAATAACGGACCATAACTCAAGATTCCGAACATTCGGTTCTCAGAGTAACCACAGGCTTCGGAATACATAAACAGTTCAATTTAAAGCCCTGGTAATGCATGAGGGAGCTGAGAACTTCGGCAATGAAAGTAATGAAGTCACTGTTTTAGTTCGCCTTTACGACGTGCCCGCGGCTGGAACTGCGTCTCACACCGACGTGTAACCATACAACTGGTACTTCTGCTTCATTTTTGTACTGTTATCACATGTAGCGAACACTCATATATGTATGTTTTGATTTTTTTCTAATTTATCTATTTAATAAATTGCCTATTGATCTGCTGTATTAGATATGTTCTATTCACACTATGAATGACTGAAAATCGTCTCCGCTCTTGAGCCTTACGATAGCTCTTTATCTAGTGAGAGAATGAACATTTTGTTGAGGTTAAAATGTCTAGTTCAATAAATTAAAAATGTAATAATAAAAGTTTGTTATAAACAAAATGCAAAATATACTCGTAATATATGGTACAAATAAATTTGTGCATACGAATATTTTAATATTTGACATTCCGTGGTCTAAATGGTCTAAAGGCTCAAAATAAGTGGGACGGGTTCAATTATTGTTTTTATTCAACCTAGTTGTTGGTTTTCGTAAAAAATCATTTCTTTATTCTATTAATACTGTAATAATGCAATAATTACAAGGTTTTACAAACATATATCGACATTTATTTGCATTTTATCGGTTATCTGATGAACACAAAATAGGTACAATAAGAAAACTTTAATTTATTGGTTAACCGACAGCATCTAAGAAAACATTTTCGGTGTTATTACAAAATAGTTAAATACGTATTGAATACTTGCTTTAAAAAGTGTATTAAATGCACCGCGGTCGCTGAATGTTCGCCATCTTGCTCTTTTGTCTCGCTTTGGTTAAGTTAGGTTAGACTTGCGAAAAAGGATAACGCGAATTTGCCTCGGGCGAGCACGATGCATTTATTACGAAACCTTTTTAAAGCAAGTATTTAATACGTATTTAACTATTTTGTAATAACACGGTTTATGTTTATGATACTTTGTACTTAATACATTTTTGAAAACAAAATCGCAATATGATTAACAAAACATATGTAATTACTAAAACAACGATCCCTTATGTGGAAACTCTATAATCAATAATGAATTAAAAAAAATATATACAATTTTAAATAAATTTATTGCCGGTCTATAATCCGTAACATGACATTAAACTGTTCGGTGGCAACAGCGTCCATGGGTACTAAGCTGAAATAATGCCTATGGACCATTTCGTAGCAAACCCATTCAGCGGGCATTTCTAAACAAAACACCGACCAAACCCAGGGAGTCCCTGAGGTACTTTAGTCTAAAATTATACTGGTTTTATACCCTTAAAATGAACAGAAATCTTTGATTGTACCGTCAAGATACGAGTTAAGTTATTTTATCGCAAAGTTACTTTCTTATTGTCATTAGTACATATTATTACTTTACTACTTACAAAATAAGCGGCATTTTTTTATATAAACACCAATGTCATATGTCATAGCAGGCAAACGAACAGATGGGTCACCTGATGTTAAATGATCACCACCGTCCATAGACACTAACAAACACCATGGGAGTCGAAAGTGTAGTAGAAAGGGTAGGTAGGTGGGCCACCGGCGCTCTCACTGACCTAACGAAACGCAACAATACAGGCACTGTTACTTCACGTCGGTTTTCTGTGAGAGGGTGCTAGTACCCCAGGCGAGCCGACCTATTCATGCTGAAACCAATAATAGCTTCAGCGTGGCTCTAAATTGTTTAAATTACATGTTATGTAAGAATATACTTTGAAATGTATTACTCTATACTCTATTGTCTTTACCAAGTCGTCAGCGACGCAATGATAATAGTTCTATTATTGCAGTCGCCTATAGGCAACTGTGAGTACTTATCATCAAGCAGGCCTTTTGCCTATTTATTGCCTTTTACCATCTTCTATACATATAATAAGAATGCAAATCAATGTGTCTGTATATTTTAATTTTTTGTGAAAAAAATGTGTGTCTTGAAATAAAGACACAAAATACATTTCAATCATATTCAGTCTGTTTGTTTGAACACACATCACTTCTAAAGTACTGCGTTTACGATAAAACCAAGATAATCGTAAAGCATATCCTCGAGTAAGGGGTCAGTCAAATATCACGTAAAAGCACTGATGGGGGAGAGGGTCCTTGATTTGCTTATTTTTGAACACATAGGGTCACATAGGTGTTTGGATGGTGATTACGTCAGCAATATTTATGTACCGAATTAGAACAGTTTTTCTCGAACTGACTACGCTATTGACCTAGCAAGGTCTTTACAGCTTCACCGGACTACTAATTAGAACAGATTTGAATATACTTATATAAATGTTTACGTAATTTAGGGGGGGGGTTAAGAACTTTGTTTACTTTTGCTGACCAAGGGGAGTGGGCGTCCAGAAATTACAAAAACTCTGCTTACGTACTACTTAAACATTTAGTCCCCTAACATATAGTCTTGGTTTCATTAAAATCGATTCACTCTATAAAAAGTTATTGTAATTTTAATGACGATGCGACTTAAGTACCGGAGAAAAGTAGATATGTAAACGGGACTTAATACATTTAGATGATTTTATTAATCACTGTTTTTTTTCATTAGGTTCCAAAGGGAAGGACTCGCGGGCACCGCTATTAAAAAAACAGGTTGCAATCTTTTTACAACACGAATTTTAAATAAAGGTATCGTGCATGTTCTGGAATTAGAAGTGCATTAGGTTCCAAGAGGAAAGACTAACGGGTACAGCTATTTAAAATAAAGGTTGCCATCTTTTTACAACACGAATTTTAAATAAAGGTATCGTGCATGTTCCGAAATTAGAAGTGTCAGTCACAACGAATTATGCGCCTACGTCGCATAATAAATGAAGTCATTTATGGTCGCCTCCGAGTAGGTGACAAGGTAAATAAGCTCTTACTTTGTGGAACAATGTAACCAAGCTGTCAGAATGTAATGAGCACTCTTTTGTGCCTTCGTAGAGATCGAGACATCCCATTTTCTTAAATGGAAAACATATTATTATACTTTAATTTATACAGTTTTTTTTACAGTTTGATTTGATGTTACAATTGAAATCGACTTTGAAGTGCAGTTACTGAAACACATCTATAGAGTTAAGTGATAGATTTTCAAGTTAAGAAAGAGATAGCTGGTCAGGCGTGCATTACATAGAGATTTACATGTTACGATGTTCTTTACCAAAATTGCAGGCTCACTGCATTATTTGAAAGTACAATAACTGGAATTTGATTCTGCCCGTCGGGGAAAAGAGTGCAGGTATGATCAGCTTGCTTCGGTTTTGTAAAGTGTT
The DNA here is from genome assembly GCA_015888305.1 of Antheraea pernyi. NCBI lineage: Eukaryota > Metazoa > Arthropoda > Insecta > Lepidoptera > Saturniidae > Antheraea > Antheraea pernyi. The sequence continues at coordinate 4,003,069 of MU158795.1, forward strand.
CTCGATATCGCAGTGCGTAGATTGCAAGACAAAGGCAACGCTATATGAAACCGAACATTGTCCTATCTCTGTCTGCTCTCCGACGTGCCAAATGAAAAGCTGGGTACTGTATAACTTGTCGTATTTTATTTATATTCTATAATATTGCAAAAGTCAGACAAATTTCTCAAACAGGAAAAACAAAGTAAAATACATGATTCAAAATGATTTCAAAAACCTTCCGAACCTCATAATAATCTGGCTGGATAACGTTTAAATGCTGCCACAAAAGAGTTATACCGCCCAGGTGCTTTAACTTTACGGCTAACCCATTAAATATCCCTTACCATGTTTTTACAACGTACAAGAAACGCGTAATTGGCACTTGAACCGGACTCGACCTAAATTCTCTTTAAACTTCACGCGAAATATTTTTTTTATATTCTCGTTTGTGACTTTTTCCTCAGGATATTTCACAGACGAGGGAACAAAGTAGCGGAGGCTCCTGCAAAGTGGTAAAGTGCCGCGTCTGTCCTTTGGTCCCAATCTATGTCAATATTATAAAGCTGAAGGGTTTGTTTGCTTTAACGTGTTAATCTCAGGAACTACATGTCCGATTTGAAAAATTCTTTATTATATATCAGGACGCTAATGCCAACGAGAGTGAAACACCAAAGAAAAATGTTTCAAAATTTATTTACGTGCTTTTTAAAAATATTTTTACCTTCTACGTAAACGAAGTCGCGGGAACAGCTAGTACATAATATCTGAGAAAAATACACCGTAAGGCATAAAATAAAACTTTTCCTTAGAACAAAGCAACAAAAATATGCAACAAAGTGAAGCACGTTCAAAGAAAATTATTACGAGTTTCAAAGAGTTATGGAACGGCAAGGAAATTTTTCTTGTACTAAAACAACAATGTTGAAAATATTAACAAAAGAAAATTAATGTATATTTTTCATTCTATTGTATAGAATGTAAAGAAATTACACAAATAGTTATAATAGACAAACTGGTAATGTATATAAAAGCCAATTACAAAAGTCAATTAAGAATTAAAAGGAGACCAAAGTGTCTTTTATACATTGTGTGAATATTCTTGAAAGTAATCAAATTTCATGCATCGTTTTTTGGAATCAATATTCTCTGCTGATGTGGCTTTCGCCGTAGTAAATATATAAATTGACCTGTCAGTATTGACTGTCAATAAATCCTATTCTCTTAAGTCATCAATAGCCTTAGAACTACAGAAAGAAAACTAATATTTTATCAAACTCTGATTTCAAAAACCAATTAACTGATAAATACTACTGTATTTTAGGTACTTGAAAAATTAAAATAAATCATTTTTTTTTTGCAAACGTATAGATAAATTCTACTATAAATAGATTACTCTTCTTCTCAAGACTGTATTTAAACATCACTCTTGACGTTGACGATCAATAACTTTGAATATATAATTTTCTTTTGTATACAGCGCGACTGTTTAATCACCAGCAATATTTTTACAAGATAGTCGTCAACCGATTCTTGCTTTAAATCAATTAAAAAAATATTTAACCTAATTATCTCGAGAAACGCAAAACTTATATACACTCAAAATCAGGTAGGATTTACGAAAAAACGAACTCGTCTAATAAATGAGTCACGCCCTCTCGCGCAGTCCGGTCCAAATTCCATTGTTCGACCATGCTGCATTCCTACGACAAACAGTTACGTAATGATTAACCTTGAAAAGGGCATGTTAAAAATTGTTTATTGAACCTAGTCCTGGTTTTTTACGTTTAATAGTATTCGTTCCCATACTTTTAAAAGTTTCAGAACTAATTTTCTCTTTGTTGTTTATTAGTATTTGTTAGTTAGTTAAATGTGATCATTAACTACCTCAGGATTGAAGGATGTCACCCTTTAAACATTAACATGGTATACACATTTTTATTGCTAAAAAAAACTATTATCTAAATAAGCCTAGTCTAGTAGTCTTCTACTTATAATAAATTTCATACATTTCACTAATCTTTATAGGAATGATGTCAATAAATGAATATATTATTAATAATATAGTAATAGCGTTATGTAATAATATACGTAATAAAAGTAAAAACATACATATGATTAGTGCGAAAAAAAAACAAAATTGTGATAATAAAACATACTTTTTTGTTTAAAAAAATTATATAGATAAATCAGAAATATGATAAATATGTCATGTTCTGTAATGGATAGTTTACTTTTATATAATTCTTACCTCCGCTTAAAAATATTCATAACTTTACATCTTACATTTGTTTCCTATAACATTATATATATCAAGTTTCTTTAGTACATTATTAATCAAACTTCAAATCATATTGTTCTTCAATATAGTCTATCAAATAACATTTATTTGACTTATGCATAGATCAATACTAGGGGTGTGCGGATAATACTCGAATCGAATCGAAGAATGTTCAACTTGAATATTCGAACTATTGGAATATTGTTAAAATAAAGAATAATGATTAAACTAATAGTTATAGGAGAAGGTACAACATTTCACTTTTTTTTTTGCATAATAACTTAAATAGTTTTATAAGATAAACAATGAACTTTCTCATTTATTACAAATTGAAATTTCTTCGACTGACAGACGAATCGAATTAATTTTGTATATTAATAATTATTTAGTATTTGATAAATATATTATATAATTAATTAAAATCATTCAAATAGTCTGAATTATGGACATAATTGAAATTATTTAAATAATCTGAATAGTTGGAATTATTCCAATAGTTCGGGTATTCAGTTCGAATTTCGAATCGAATTATTCGGTCCGATTCGCTATCGAATAATTCGTTAATTCTAAGATTCGCACACCCCTAATCAATACGATAGGGAACGGGCACAATCATACACCCGTGTAATTGTAGAGCGATGTTAACTCAACTCCAGAATTCAACGGGGTGTGAAGTAGTAACGAGTTGGCAGAGAGAACTCGCTCTCTCCGTGTATTGTGTCGACGGAACGAACTGCTTCTGTAGTGAAATACGAGGAACGTAACTCGTAAGGCACACACTCGGAGCAAGTATATGTAAACACGAGTAGCAAGGTTTATTTGTATTTATTAACCGGTCAACTTACTTCTAAACTGAAGCCGATTCACCTGTTTGTATAAATAAACCTATGTATTAATAAACATCGATTTGTAACCGTAACCGGTATTAACGCGCATTCTTATTATTTTTTTGATAGAAACAAAGCCATCGTGGAAATTACTAAATATTAACTTAAAAAAAACGAACAGTTTTCACATTTTTTATTAATAATACTAAAGCTCATTAATAGCTCTTATACTAAGCCAAAAAGTTTATATGCAGATATAACGAATAATTATAATTCTATATCGGATATTTAAAATTAGTAAGTAGATTTAATGACGCACATGTTCCAAATATTCCTATCAATTGCTTCTAAAAGGATTCTTCGAGTATAATGGTTTTAAGTTAGCCTGCTATTTGCTAAGATGATTAAAACCTATCATGGCCTTGAGTGTTACGGTAAAAAAAGATTATTTTTCTTAGTCTAACTACCCCAATCATCATCTAACCTCAAAATATATCACCAAGCATCTATCGGCGTTGCGATAGCCGAATGTGGGATGAATTTCCCTATTGAAGTTCCTTATATATATTATCTTTAAATATAATTTAACATCAAGTCAGATTATAGTGAAAACACTATAATATAAATCTATTAGGAATATTTTATTTGTAAGGTAATGTAATTGGATATACATAATGTTATTATATACATAGCAAGGAATTAAGAAAATAAACCACATTTCACTGAACTTATATTGTTCAAAATAGAAAATGAAAGCGTATATCAAATAATGTAACAATATTTCAAGGTATCCACCAGCTACCTCTAGCTTCACACTTTCAATGTAAGAAGAAAGTCATCCAAGCGTAGTATGGAAAAGCAAAATGTATTCACAATATCCAACATCTCGTATTTACCGTTTCATCGACTGCTTTAACTATCCCTAAAGTGTATTTAAATTCACATATGACATTTTGAGGAACATCTACATTTTATGCTAAATATAACATATCACTTGTATCGTCGTAATCATCGTAGCCGGTGAAGCCAGAAAGGCCGTCACACCAATGGCGTTTCAATTCGAAAAAAAAGTCAATTACTAAATTAAGAAATATGTTAGCGATATGCATGTCAGTTATAATCGTTTTTGTATAATTGAATACCAGTGATTTTTTATTACTGCTATTTCACAGGTG